>CM034710.1:107727472-107738439 GCA_020142125.1 Phrynosoma platyrhinos
GAAGATTTTTCAGGGCTAAAAAGTAGTCTTATACACCAGAAAATAAGGTAAGTGCCAAGAAAAAATAATGATATTGGCAGTGGAACAGAGGAATATTATTTTCACACAATTTGGTTTTATAAGAACAGCTTAAGTAGAAAACAACCCTGGTATTAAATTTCTAAACCAAGCTTTTATTCATCCTCTATCAACCCCTAAACCAGGGGTAGGCAACCTTTTTGAGCTGGGGGCCGGGTTGCTGTTCCTCAGACAATTGGGGGACCGAAGCACCAAAATAAATAAATAAATAAATAAATAAACGTGAAAATATATTTAAAAAAAATAAAAAATTTTAAAAATATGCATGCACACTCTCTCATCCCCAGAAAAGCCATGACAAAACCCCTGTGGAGATTTTGCCAAGAAACCCCCAAGAACAAGTAATAACAACAATAATCAATATCATCATGGCGGGCGGCGGCGGCAGTGGCAGGACCGGCCTGAGGCTGGTCCAAAGGCCTCAGGGGGGCGCATCCGGTCCCCGGGCCTTAGGTTGCCTACCCCTGCCCTAAACTCTTGGACTACAGTTTTAATCTCTAGTCAGCATTGCCATAGTGGCCACAGATGATGAAAACTGTAACTTAACACATCTGGAAGCCATCAGATTGGGGGAAATTGGCTCAAGGTAGATAAAATTAGGCAGTTTTAGCCTCCATTGCTCTTGATCGCTAAACCAGAATTTAAAAGATCAGAAGCTGATCAACGAATCTTGCAGTACTTCTCCTTTCACATCTCTCCACCGCACCAATCCCCCCCCCCCCATTGGTCTTAACTATTTTCCCTTCTAGAAGACTATTGTGACTGATCAAGTGCCACTCTAAAGCATCTACCTGCCTTTGAGGGTTACTTTTTGGGATGAACACAGAGGTTGAACCAGGAAGATATGCATGAAGAATCTGCATGCAGAAAGCCAAACTCAGTCTTTTAAATCTTATATCTGATTAGGAGATAAGGATCTGGAAAAGGACCATACAATCTTATACACACATACATGCTTGCACACACACACATACAAAATGCACAGTTTGTCAAATATCATGAGTATTAGTCCCATGATATTCCCATATGAGAGTTATGAAACAGCAAGTGATTTTGCCCAGGAAAGCCTACTCATTTGTTAGTTCAGGTAGTTCCTCTGTATCAAAACTATAAATTGGGAAAGTCA
This sequence comes from Phrynosoma platyrhinos, assembly GCA_020142125.1. Classification (NCBI taxonomy): domain Eukaryota; kingdom Metazoa; phylum Chordata; class Lepidosauria; order Squamata; family Phrynosomatidae; genus Phrynosoma; species Phrynosoma platyrhinos. The sequence goes on from CM034710.1 coordinate 107,728,677, forward strand.
TTTACACTCCTTTAGAGATATTTGTTTAATGTTAAACACCTGTCATGGCCACCACTCGCAAGCAAATTCTTTAAAGGGACCAACTTGTCCTTCTGATGGCAATTTTCTCCCTGTTCCAGTCCAACAGGGTATAACTACATAGCTAACAGAGCAAAGTGCATGCTGTCAGAGTTTATACAGCTTCAACATTCATTAAGTGCAAAAAAAACCCTGTGCCTGCCCAAATTGTTCCTTTGTGCACCACAGCTCTTGTGAAACGCAGGATTCTTCTTTGGCCTCAGAGAAAATGTTTTCATGATTGTAACCATGGAACAGAGAAATGCCACTTAGAAGAGATGACAGCAGGTTAAGAATGTTCATTGGCATTAAAGTAAAACAAATCATCCAGCTAGCTTTATACAAGTTCCTGCAGTTAACTGTACTCAGTGCAAGCTCTTTCTTGATGGAGTTTAAATCTACTTTGATAAGGCCTTCAGGGCCATAGCCACAGGGGAATCACCACAGGCTTACCTAACAGGTAAGCCCCTCTAGTGATATTCCCTTTTCCCGAATATTTAGATATAATGGAATTTAACTATATTTTGAAAGTACGGTAAGTATTTAAAATTAGTCAACTACAGAAATAGCATGTACAGCAATGCAACAAGTTTATTAATGAAAAACTCCTGAAATTTAACAATATAATATAGAGAAACTGCAAAACAGCCTACAGAGTTCACTATCTAATGCTGGGATGAGGCATATGCAGCCCTTTGGTCTAATTTTGACAGCCCTTTTGTGCAAGTGACCAATTTAAGCAACCGCAAATTACCCATCCTCTAGCAGTCTGCTAGGTGAAGAGGGGGAAAGTGAGGAGGTGAAAGTTTTTCTCTTTTTGATTCTGGCTTTCACCACCACTATCCCCCATAGCATTGTCCCTGAGAAAATATGTCTCTCAGAATATTTTCAATTAAAATATTTATATGAGATCTCAGGGCTGAGCAATAATCATAAAGAGACTAAAAAAATACTATTCATCATGTTAAAACAGCTTAGAAAGATGAAACAGATTTAAACCATGTACATGTACATTTTGGAAGAAATCAGAAGTGTAGGTTTGAGCAATCAGGTGCATACTTCTTGTGCAGAAAATGCTGTTTTCTGCACAAAAAGTATGGTTTTCTATGCAAATAAAAATTGTTTCTATACAAATGATGCCAATGTCATGTAGTGGTTTGAATGTTGGACTAGGACTCTGGGAGACCAGGATTCAAATACCTACTGAACCATGGAAATTTACTGGATGATCTTGGGCAAGTCACACTCTCTGTGAACAAATGTTGCCAAGAAAATCACATCATAGGTTCACCTTAGGGTTGCCCTAAGTTGTTGTTGGAAACAAAAGTGATGCAAATCAACTATGTGGAAATTTTGCACAAAACAAGTCCCAAACTTTGAAGTTTCTTATCAGTCCAGCATTCTTCTCATCAGCGTTTCCCTACACTCAAAAAACATTTTTGACCATTTTTGGAATATTTTGGAATAGTCTTTCCATTTGTATAAGGTGAAGGTGTATATAGAACTCAGAAATACTATTTTTTAGGATTATAACTTCTAGTTTTGCTTTTTTTTAATCATTTATATTACTTCGTCATTTCTGGGCTTGGTATAGATTGCAGGAGCAAGGGAAAAATCTGCCCACAGAAGTCACACATACCTGTATTATGAAGTAGAGCTGGACACAAAGGTATTTTGGGAGTGAGGGTTAACAGCCCTGTGTTTCTGTATTAGCTTTTGATAATTACTATTTCTACATTGGTGCACAAGGTGCCATTCCTGTTACAAAAGCAAATAGCACACATATGTCCAGTTCTACCTTCCGTATATCTTGCTGTACAAAGAACCAATAAGGATCTCAATGGAGAAAAACAAAACCTTTTTTATTAGATAGCTTTCATGGAATGATTTGGCAATGGGGAAATGGATGAATAAAATGCTGTGGAGGGAGACACATTCCTAGCAACAAAATGAAAGGGGAGCTATTCAATTTCATCGCTATTTCCTGTTTTTAAAAGAGGAATAATAAAAATGAGCCTTTTGATTAATTGTACCCCAGTTAAGACACAAAGCAGAGGGAAACTGTAGATCCGTAAAATTTCAGTACTCAATACAGAGAACTGAACTTGAGAGGGACTTATTTCTGAATAACAGAAAGAAGACAGGATATGTAAGAACATACAAGACTATCTTATCCTTTGCCTTCTGATCCATGAAGCCTGATTTTGTTAACTCTTAGTGGCAATGTTTCTCTAACCTTTCAGTCAGGATTATTTCCTAGTTTTACCAGATGATCCCTGACAATTCTTTGTGGTGTCTTGTCCAAGTACTAACCAGGATTGAACCTGCTTAGCTTCTGAAATGAGGTGAGACTGAGTGCACTCATGTTGGCATGGTAGACCACCGCATATGCAGAGCTTCGTGTCTTACAGGTCATCATTACAGCTGTAAGTAGATGTAATTCCAAAACACACTGCAGAAATAACCCAATATGAGACTGCTTTAATTGCCCTCGGTCAATGCTAGGGAATTCTGGGAACTATAGCTTTGTGAGACATCTAGCCTTCTCTGCCAGAGACAGGGGCATCACCAGGGTTGGTGTTATCTGGTGTGGTAACCCTCCCATTGACAACCTCCCATTTCACACTATACAGAATCCTTAGCAATGCTTGTTTGCACTAATGTTACTCGTAAATCATAGAATCATAGAATCATAGAATCATAGAGTTGGAAGAGACCACAAGGGCCATCCAGTCCAACCCCCTAAATTTCCCATGTACCATTAAATGTATTGTTAATAACTGTGACATAAACAACTAGCAAAATTAAAATTATACCTTCAAATTACAATATCACACACACAACCTAGATGTATTTACATATATATAGTGAAGATTTGGTTAAAATGTAATGTTTTTAAAGAAAATTTTAAATAATTAAAATTTAAACATTTTCAATTTTTTTATTTAAAAATTTCAAATGTTGAAATTTGAAATATAAAAAATTCTAGGGCCTCTCCTTTCTCCTCCCACTGAGCTTCACCCCACTCCCACCATCTCTTAAATCATTGTAAAGGAAAGCAGATTAATGCCACAGCCTGTTTCTGCCAAATGATAGGTGTTTGAGGAGCAGTGACGTTACCTCCCATTAGGGTGTCATCTGGTGCGGTCCACACACCCCCACATCCCTTGTTATGCCACTGGTCAGAGAGCTCTGGTGCCACAATAAACTATAGTTCCCAGGATTCCCTAGCACTGAGCCTGAGCAGTTAAAGCAGTCTCAAACTGGATGATTTCTGCAGTGTGTTTTGGACCATAGTAAACTTTATTGAGAAGTACTGATTGAGAAGTTTGATGACTCGGCCCCTCCTAAGATTGCTTCCATGTGACTGAACAGTCAATGAAGCACAAAGATGCCACTGAAGATCATAATATGGCTGTTTACCCAGCTGAGAAATCAGTACCACCATTGTGCACAGCAACTTTTTCTCTCCGATTGTAAATGCCTTAGAAAACCCTTTGAGATCAGTATTTGTATAAACAACAGATGTTTTGCTTCAGCAGGTCACCAGCTTCTGCAACAGCTTGCACACTTTCCAAAGTATTAAACGGTAACATTTTAATGTTTTGTTGTTGTTGTTGTTGTTGTTGTTGTTGTTGTTGTTGTTGTTGTTGTTGTTGTGTGCCTTCAGGTCGTTCCTGACTTATGGCAACTCTAAGGCAAACCTGTATGGAGTTTTCTTGCTGTATTTCTTCAGAAAGCGGTTGCCATTGCCATCTTCTGAGGCTTAGAGATTGTGACTTGCCCAAGGTCAGTTTCCACTACCAAACCCTGGTCTCTAAAGCCATACTCCAATGCTCAAACCGCTACACCACACTGGGTCTCTTTAATGCTACTTAATATTAAATTGCAAACCTGTGTTTAATTTTTATAATTACTTCAAATCCTTCTAATACTATTTCTAATAAAATTTGAGGCACAAAATTTGTCATCTTGAGAACTGTGGCTCTTGTTTGTTTGTTTTTTAAATTAATCCTTTATCTCTTGCCCCTCACTCAACAGACAGGTTTGGTGAGGATACAAAAGAGGGCATTTTAGGGGGATGCCCTCAGGTTTTAGTACCATTTCAAACAAGGCAAGGCTTGCCTCCTTCCTGTTGTCCTTCCACTGGAAAGCACAGATCTTTGGATTTATGCAGGCTTTTGGCAACATGACATGGAAGGAAGGGCTTTTTGATCAGGGACATGTACTGTAGTTTTCCTCCCACTATATTTTTAAAGTGCATTTAATCTGGAGGTCTTAATATGGCAATTTGTTTAATTGTATTCCAGTACCATAATTTATTGTGTCTAGTGGTTTGTATTCTAATGTTATAATTTATTGTGTTTAATGGTTTTGATGTATTAATCATGGTATAGGATGGCTCCTAGTCCTTATTACAGCAAAGATAAGCTTGAAAAATTGTGTTGGCTAGTGAAGCTAGTGAAGTCTCAAGAGCAGGATACGACCTTGATTTCTAGTGGCCAAGGATGGGGGAGCAGAGCTCTGTGACTCTCCCACTCCCTCATTTTCCATGGTTTGAACACACAGAATCACAGAACTGGAAGAGACCACAAGAGCCATCCAGTCCAACCCCCTGCCATGCAGGAAGACACAATCAAAACAACCCTGACAGATGGTTATTCAGCCTCTGTTTAAAGAACTCCAAAGGAGGGGACTCCACTACACACCCAGGCAGCATATTCCACTGTCCGGAAGTTCTTCCTAATGTTGAGGTGGAACCTCTATTCCCGTAGCTTGCATTCATTGTTGCATGTCCTATTCTCTGGAGCAGCAGAAAACAAGCTTGCTCCATCCTCAATATGACATCCTTTCTAATACTTATACAGCGTTATCATACCACCTCTTAGCCATCTTTTATACAGGCTAAGCATGCCAAGCTCCTTAAGTCTCTCAAGGTTTCCAGACCCTTAATAATTTTGGTTGCCCTTCTCTGGACACGCTCCAATATTCAACATCCTTTTTGAATTGTGTTGCCCAGAACTGGACACAGCATTCCAGGTGAGGCCTGACCAAAGCAGAATAGAGTGGTACTATTACATCCCTTGACCTAGACACTATACTTCTATTGATCCAGCTTGGAATCGCATTGGCTTTTTTAGCTGCCGCATCTCATATGATTATTTGTTATATTTATATCCCATCTTTGCCCCAATGAACTCAAAGTGGTGCATGTTGCTCTCCTTCTCCCTAATTTGCACAACTTCCTTGTTGGGTAGGTTAGTTTAAGAGAGATTACAATTGCCCCAAGGTCAACCAGAAAGTATCATGACTCAGTGGTACCTAGATCATCCAGGTCCCATTCAAAGAATAGCCGTATTAGTATGCAGAATCAGTATGGAGAGAGAAGTATGTAGGATGAGCTCATGCTGTCAACTTCTTTATTTCAGTTAGTCTCAAAGGTGCTACAAGATCTCTCTACATCCAGGCCCCAGCCCAACATTCCCAAAAACTACCTGCATTGCTGTGGAAGATTCAGCTTCTCATGATGCAGTTTTGGATTGTTTTTGGTGCAGATTTTTAAATGCTTTGGAAAAAAAATAGGCACATTTGGTAGATCTCAAATCATTGCCACTGTTTAGCTCCTTTCTCTCTGTTCTATTCCTATTTCTCCCCTTCCTTCTATTGTTTAAACTTAATTCATTAATAGATTCTGACATCTAGTCCCTGGACTCCTCAGCTTGTGATTATGAAAGTTAATTATTACAGCGTAGTCTCCACCATATGTGTGCCCAATAATATATGCACAGAGAGCTTAAATAATATGCACTATATATGAATAAAGGGGCTTGATGGTGAATTTTTCCAGTTCTGAGTTATACCTACCTGCACAGAGGAGATTAGACAAGAACCTTAAATTCTAATCTTGAAGCTCTAAAGAGCCTCACTTCAGTTTGCCTGGTTCCTTTCTGATCATCTTAAGTAGAGAAGAGAAATTCATCTGACCTTCCTCATTTAATCTCTATCAATTAAATCCGCTGTCCCTGAAGTAAATTTCACAGACTAAAATTACACAGATTAAATTGTCTTCCAGCAAGAACTATAGCACATTCCAAACAGTTTTAATCAAAAGGCATACGAGTTCATCCTCAATTTTCTGTGAAGAACTGGTCTCAAAGAATTGGTCTTGCTATCATCATCATCCATCATCATCACCTGTTTTGGGCACCATGGGGATTGGAGCTGGAAACTATTGCCTATTGTCTGTGAAACCAGGGCAGCTTGTTGTCAGGTAGAAACACAGGAAATGCAGAGAAGCATTCTGGGAGTAAAAAAACAACAACCCGGATCTGCTCTAATATATATTCAACATGATTTTTTTTTTTGCTACAACAACTATTTTTTCTAGAACAAAATCAAAATCATTTTGATTCTTCACCTATTGAGAACAAAAATATTTTTAATTGCTACCTTGCAATTTACTCTTTTTGCATTCTTCTGTTTTGATTTTCACAACTGTAACACTTTGATACCACTTTAAGTGCCCTGGCTTCATGCTATAGAGCAGGGGTAGGCAACCTTTCCCCTTTAAGGGCCGACGGACTTCAGCTCCCAGAATCCCAGGAGCTATTGGCCAACATGGGATTATTGGCCAACATGGCTGAGGCTTCTGGGAGCTGAAGTCCCTCAGCCCTTAAAGGGGAAAGATTGCCTACCTCTGCTATAGAGGCTGGTGAAGTACATAGAGCTGTAGTTCAGAGGAAAAAACACCTTGAGTATTCCTTGCTTAAGAAACCCTATGAAATTCATGGGGTTGCCATAAGTCAGCAGTTGACTTGAAGGCACATATACACAAAGTTCAGGATGAAAACATAGCATTTAATGTGACACATAACTGCCATAAAGTATGGTGTGGATCCAAGTATAGTGCAAAAACACAATTTGGACAAAACCATTGATCTTTCTGAAATGACCAGTGGACTTATTTACTATAAATTCTATTATATGCATCAGCTACTTCCACAGTTCTTCTTGGTATATCAAAGATTGCCTATTCTTTTACTATTTACACAGGATTTTACTTTTAAAATCACACCCAGCCCTGTCAACATTATGTACAACAATTAGCACAAGTATCTTAGATGACATGCCCTTTCCAGTTGTTTTAACACTGGTTTCAGTGGCTGGTATATGCAAAGGATTGTAAAGGGTGATATCAACTGAGTATATATAATTTTTATTTTATAAAATATCAGCACTGTGAAACAGTTGTGATTCATTTTTTTTTGTAGTAAAATAATTAGGAAATTTCACCATATGTCAGGCAATTGTTTTATTAAGATACACAGAAAACTCTCATTAAGTCATGTGCCTGTTTCACTGTTTTGGCTAAAATCTTCACTTCCCCAAATTGAAATACATTCAAAGCCATAGCTGTGTTAGTCTGTATCACAATAAGAAGATACAAATGAATCCTGTAGTATTTTTGAGACAGAGAAATTTATAGCATAATCTTTTTTGGGTTCCCATGCACTTCATCAGATGCATTCCATCTGGTAAGTTCAAATGACAATACACACCAAAAAAGGTAAGGTAAAGGTATTCCCTGTTGACAAGGTTGTCAAGTCATGTCCGACCACAGGAGACAGTGCTCATCTCCGTTTCTTAGCCGAAAAACCAGCATTGTCAAAGACTACTCTGTGATCATGTGGCCACCATGATTACACAGAATGCTGTTTACCTTCCCACTGAGAAGTGGTACCTATTTATCTACTTGCATTTGCATGCTTTCGAACTGCTAGATTGGCAAAGCCTTTCATTAAATTATCATGAAGTGTTTTCGTGGGTAAGAGATGTTTTTACAAAACCAAAAGATTTATGCATACATTGTGGTAAACATACCTAACTCGGGTAGCACAGTGGTTAAATGTCTGTACTGCAGCCACTCACCTGCAAACCATAAGGTCGCGAGTTCAATACCAGCCAAGGGCTCAGGCTCAACTCAGGCTGCATCCTTCTGAAGTCGCTAAAATGAGCACCCAGCTTGTTGGGGGGAATTAGCTTACACATTGTAAACCACTTAGGGAGTGCTTAAGTGCACTGATAAGCAGTATAGAAATGTACTTGCTATTGCTATTAGTTGTGTTCACTACCTGAGGTACCTTAATATGGTTGAAACATGTTGACTCTTAATGGTTTAATATGTACTGGATACAGTCATAAAAATAATATTTTGGAATCCTTGATTTGACCTTTTAAACTCCATGAATTCTTTTCTAGACACTAGTCAATGATTTGAATGTTTCAAATGGAGAGGGAGTCAGTGTTCGGGGTGGTGGTGGAAGATACAATTTAGGATTCAAAAAGAAGAACATTTACCCCAATAGAACTGTATTCTATTGGACAATATATATATTTTTCTTCAATGCTTGTATTCAGTAAGACTATAATAAGCCTGTGAAAAAGCTCTGCCAGAAGCATACATATAAATGTAGTTAAATTACTAAGAATATTGTTTTGTTTTTCCCCCCCAACACATTGTTAAAATGCCAAGGGAATTCTCCTAGAGTTCAGCTAAGTACACAAGAAATGGAACTTGAAAGACATGAAATGGGAAGGTTAGAAGCAGTGCCATGAAGACAGATGGCTTTTCTGAATGCAAAAGAAGTATCATCTGTGAACATGTCATAATCCGTCAGTCATATGGCTGAAACATAAGAGAGGAAAACAGGAAATGTGGAGTCTAATCGTGGGTCTGTTATCCCACATGGCTTGGGGCAAATATTCAACATCTTTAAATGGTTTTCACTGGAAATAACTGCAGCACTTCATGCTTTATACTGATGGACAAAAATAGTGACAAAACCATGCAGAATTATTCTGAATATTTCAGCAATATCACAAATATCCAGATCCTTCACCCTAGTGTACACATATAACCTTTGTCTTAAAGGGGCAGAGGTATGTGTCTGCAGTGCAACAGCAATACCCAGACACTGCATTGTCAATAAAAACACAAGAAACCCTGCCTGATAAGCATCTATCCAGTCCACTGAAAGCTCAGGTTTGTAGTTAGGAGGTACTTCTGGATTCAGCGCTGAGCTTGGAAACCCAGGTTTTGGCGGTGATCAGGAATGCTTTTGCACAACTAAAACTCATGTGCCAACTGCACCTGTTCCTGGAGAAGTCAGATCTAGCCATGGTGGTACATGCCTTGGTTACATTCCATCTGGATTACTGTAATGTGCTCTATGTGGGGCTGCCTTTGAAAAGTGCTCAGAAACTTCAGCTGAACCAAATTGCTTCAGCTGAACCAAATTCCTACAGCCAGGCTGTTAACTAAACCTGGCTACAGGGAGCATACAACTCCCTTGTTGCAACAGCTCCATTGCCTACCAGTCTGTTTCTGGGCACAATTCAAAGTGCTGGTTTTGACCTATAAAGCCCTATACGGCTTGGGTCCAGGCTATTTGAAGGACCGTATCTTCCTGTATGACCATCAGGTGTGCTTGGTGGGAACAAGAGAGAGGGCCTTCTCAGTGGCTGCTCCCAAGCTTTTACACCCTCCCTAGGGAGGCCAGGATAGTTCCATTCCTGCTATCCTTCCAGTGGCAGGTAAAGATGTTCTTGTGTTATTTTGACACAGATGGACTGCCAAAACAAATTAGTGAATGGCTATTATGAAGGGAATGCAGTGGATATAGTATATCTTGATTTCAGTAAGGCC
>CM034710.1:107738539-107770617 GCA_020142125.1 Phrynosoma platyrhinos
GTGGTCTCTTCCAACTCTATGATTCTATGATTCTATGATTCTATTATCAGGAATTCACAAATAGTGTTTAGTCTTGGAAACCAAAGAAAGTTTAGATGCCATGCCTTCCTTTCTTGGGCAGTCTTGTTTCTGCTCTTGCATAGCACTGTCAGAACTTGGCACAGGGTCATAGTCTGCTGCTTTCCCTGCCCCTCATGCTAATCTAGAAGGAAATGGGGACTGTGAAAGAGCCCCTTAAACCAACATGCTGTAGTGGTTTGAGCATTGGACTACAGCTCTGGAGATCAGGATTCGAATACCAGCTTGTCCATGGAAACTCACTGGGTGACTTTGGTCAAGCTACACTCGTTCAGCCTCAGAGAATGGCAGTGGCAATTATTATTATTATTATTAGTAGTAGTAGTAGTAGTAGATTTATATCCTGCTCTTTCCCCAAAACTGGGACTCAGAGCAGCTTACAAGATTAAAACAGGACAATTAAAAATATAGAGAAGTGTTGTTTAGCAGCTGGGAGTTTTTTTAATACCTCACAAAGGGAACAGAACACCATGTTTATGTTCTGCGAATAGCAGTTTGCATGCCAAAGAGCCACAGGCAACTTCTGTACAGAAACATATGCACAAATTGTAAAGAGAGTAGCAGGTGGCTGTAGAAGAAGCCAACTCAGGGGAAGGGGCTCCTAAAAATAGATTCAGGAGGGCTATACATATTTTTAAAAAAAACCTGAAATCCTGAAGGTATGAGAACTGAACACCGGAAATAGTGACTTACGTTTGGTAACAGTTTCATTATAAGGTCTTTTTAAAAAATGAGTTTAGTATGTGCATGCAGAAGTATATACTGAACATGTTTCAATACTGATAGGCTTAAATTTAAAGATATACTGTAGTTGAATTGAAAATTAACTTTAACTACGCAAAGTATTGCAGATTTACTCCAATCTAGAGGACCTCATGCACTGGGCCATGGCCAATACCTTTGTTGTGAGAAGTGAGAGGAATCAATGACAGCCTGAAAACTAACATTCAGTTAATAGGTATTTAACAAGTTATCTAAACTGAATTACTTCTTACAAATCAATTTGGTAAGACTATTGCCTGCAACTGTTTCCACTAAAAGGACATGTAAGAAGCTGGACATTTGCAGTTTCCTAGAATATCCCCAAAGGTGGGAACTATATCTATACACAGTAGCTACAAACACTGTAGGTTCAGTTCCAGTCATGCACCACATCTACACCATAAAAATTTCACCTGCATCATATATCTATCTACCCACTGCCCTGTCACAAAGCAAACAAGAGATGTGACACAGGTCACATCTATTGCCCTTTCACTAAAGAAAAGTATCAACTCTGACTTGCACAAAGCTATTCAATAGTCAAAAGAGCAGTTTGGCCATAATGATTATCTTAATAAGCAAGATGGAGGTGACAACTGACTGAAAAGAAAGAGGATCTCCCCATACAAATCATTTGTACATAGCAGCTACACGAATTGGATTTTTCTCCACATCAGCACACATTAGATGTAACTGTCATACACAGCAGCTGTTTCCTATAATAGTTTCTGTCTTCGAGAAAATAATGCACATTAAACAGGTTTTACTGACTCTTCCATTGTACAAAGCAATAAATTACCTGACACTATGCTCAGTTTGGTACAAAATAAACAACCAAACTATCATGTTGATTACATAACTGCTTTTTTTCTATTTATCTCACTGCAATAGATAAATTTACATTTCAAAATGTCAATCAATCAAAAGTGTTAAGATTGCCATTTCTATATACAGAGGAGTTGGAAAGATAAGCATAGTAATTTCTGATCAAATCAAATTCCATGTTGTAAGTAATTATAAATTCACATGAGTTTTGGAGAGATGAGTAGCTTCTTAATTTGATGACAAAGTTTGCTCTGGGACATGTTTGAGCAGGAAATAAATGGGGTAGGTGGTGAACACATAGAAGAGATTCTTCAAGAACTACCACATTTAATGGCACATGAGTATTATTATTAATTTATATCCCATCTTTCTCACAATAATGGGACTCAAGACAGCTAGCAACATTTTAAAACAATACAGAATAAAAACACTACAAAAGTTAAATGAAAGTATAAAACATATAATTAAACAATCATATATTATAACAATTGTTGTTGTGTGCCTTCAATTTGTTTCCTACTTATGGTGACCTAAGGCAACCCTATTATAGTTTTCTTGGCAAGTTTCTTCAAAACGGTTTGCCTCTGCCTCTCTCTGAAGATAAGGGAGTGTGACTTGCCCATGGCCAAGCCAGGATTCAACTGCTGGTCTTCAGAATTGTAGTCCAGTACTCAAACCACTACACCATGCTGGCTACATATTAAAACAATTAAAATAGTAAAATGTATTTTAAAACAATAAAAATTAAAAACTATATACACATACATGAGTATTCATAGCTCAAGAGCCCTGGTGGCACAGTAGTTAAATGCCTGTACTGCAGCCACTCACTCATAAACTACAAGATTGTGAGTTTAATACCAGCCAGGGGCTCAGGAATGACTCAGCCTTGCATCCTTCTGAGGTCAATAAAATGAATACCCAGCTTGTTGGGAGCTATTGGCTTACACATTGTAAATCACTTAGGGAGTGCTTAAGTGCACTGATAAGTGGTATACACATGTACTTGCTATTGCTACTATATGATATATGAAATAGCATCCTAAATGGGCAGATATTGGAAAAGCTCTTAGATAATGTCCAGAAGGTGAGCAAGGCTACATTTTCACTTTCATGCGAAAATGGCATGACTCAAGAAGCTTCAGCACTAACACCCCTCCCCAGCTGTGCAAACTCTTTGATTATTGGCTTATTGTTTCAATAACACTGATCATAATGAACAAGGTTAAGTCTATTTTCAAACTGGAAGTTTTGAACAGCCAGCTGGACATTTAATCCAGTTAGCAAACAGAAGTCCATCTGGGGACTTTGTGTATGGCTCTGAAAGTACTGTGATGATGGATTTTTGAGCAGACGCTGTATATGTGTATATAATATGAGTGCATTATATACTGACTTGAATAAAATCTGCAAAGCTATTTAAACCATGTCTTTTGATGCATCATAATCATTACAGCATTTCTTCTGTTTTCAAAGAGACTGGAAACCATGTCCATGACTCACTAGTGATTTGTACTCTGTGACTATCCAGCATTTGTATGTACCAGAATATGTTAGTCTAAAAACTTAATTAAATCCACTTTCAAACTCCAAGTTAATTCAACACAGAGAGCAATGCACCATCATTTAGGGCATGGACTTTATTTAGCTCTGATGTCTGCAAATTCATTTTATTTAAAAGCCTTTGTCCAATGGCATTCAAGGTAGCTTAACAAAATTCTTTGACAGGGTCACAAGTGGAAACAAACATCCCTGCAGTTCTTAAAACAGCATAAGCCACAAAAGTGTAAATGAATTAGCATTACTCTTAAATCAAATGCATTCACATAGGTAATGAGACTCAATGATTGTTGAATGCTACCACTTTAAGAAGCAATCCCTAAAGGTCACAGTGGTAGAGGGCTGGACTACCTTTGAGTTTTGAAGAAAACGGTTTCTTTCCTTTTAGCAAAGTAGCTAGCAGGAAAGATGGGGCTTGCATCATTTCCTCAGAGGTCAGGTCAATCCAGGGCCCATATAGCTGTACTAGCAACCAAAGAAAGCTTGTTCAATTAAGTTCATTTAACATGTTTCTTTAATATATAACTTCTGTTATTCAGGAAGTTTTAATAAATAATTTTTAGATGATAGCATCTTTGCATGGCATTGTTTCCCATGTTCAAAGTGGTGCTTAGCTTCCAACTGTCCTAGTATGGCAGGGACAATTCTGATTAATCTTCTGCTGTCTCAGTTTTTCAGATGCTTTTAAAATATTCCAGATTCTCTCTCCTCCTCCCACTTCCCCCCTTCGTCCTCAGTCTATTTTGTTTGCTGCAAACTAAGTTCACAGTACAAAAGTAATTTGCATGCAATTAGATTAGTAGAGAGAGGAAAGGACAGGAGGGAATGGAATTTAAGGGTGAAACAGACCACCCCTTTGTGCTGGCTTCTGGCTGGCTTCAGAGCATAGCGTTTTGACACCGCATGCTCTGAAGCCATCTGGAACCTGGCATCATGCTGCCTGCCTGCCCACACATGGGTCAGCTTCATGGCACTCCGGCGCTGTAAAGCTGTGGCGGCATGGGAAAAGCCAGCTTTTACCAGCGTAAAAAGGAGCAGCAATTTGATGCTTCTTTTGGGGCTGGCAAAAAGGTAGATTGGGGCCGCAGTGTGCAGTTACTGAGGCACCATGGTGCACGGCTCCATGGCAGCCCCAATATGCCGTTTTTGGGCTATCTGTTTCACCCTTTAGTCCTATTCATTAGACTGAGACAAAAGTAAACTTATGTTCTCTCCTAGTTTATGTGTTCTTCCTCATTAACACTATTAACATCTTGACTACACCCTGACGTTGCTTTAGCCACACATGTCCCAGTTTTCATCTGTGAAATGTTGGGAGAGTAGACATAGGGAATTGCTAAGGTTCTTGATGGAATGAAATGTCAGTCTCTTTAAAAATAAAAGCTTGTTTTACTTGATATATTTCTAACTGAAAGAAAGAAGCTGGTAGCACGAGCTTTCATAGACTTTAGCCTACATCCTCAGATGCATGAATATTCATTTCTAATATTGCTGTTATTGCTGCTCTAATGCTTTTAATATTTTTTGCCAATATCTGATCATTCAGTTGATCTATTTTCATTTGGATTTGTGTCTCCCAAATCCTAATCTTGCTCAAAAGTTTGGCTAAAATATTTTTTATTTAAAGTGCAATCTTCGAATGGTACCATAGACAGAGATTGAACATATCAATTCTAGAACATATACCCAGCCAAGATAGATTTTCTTTTTCTTTGAGATCATGTGAATTTGAGATTAACTGGAAATAAATAGCAGCAGCTGGTGAGAACTACATGTTTCTATGTTTTATTAGATTCAGAAACAAGCAGTGATACCTTTTTTGGGCCAACTCCAAAACATAAAATACATTGTTCATGTTTTTGAAGCTTCACTAGCTTCTTTATCAGGCAAAGATGTTAAAAATCATACAGGAGGAAAAGAGTGATTGTTACAGTCATAGGCCTACATTCTGTCTGAGATGTTGTCAGTTAAGATGGTATTGAGAGATTCAATAAAGGACCATGAAAAGCATGATGGGTACTGTAATAAATTCCTGTTCAAAATTGTGTGTGTGTGTGTGTGTGTGTGTGTGTATACACAAACACAAACAAGACATTTGTTTATGATCTTCATTTTTAGTTATATGAAAACAGAGAGCAAGTTTTAGGACTTGCACAATCTGGTCAAATATAACTCTCAACCAAGTAAGATCTCTTCACAATAAGGGTAGTTAATTTTAGACAGAACACTGTCCAGCAATGATACCTCAATTCTGAAATGATTGATTACAAAACCTGGCTTAATGCTGCAGATAGGTTTTCAGATTGAGCTGTTGTGCCAGAAGCACATCATAAATTATTTGTAAGACACATAAATAATGGCTTATATCATTATACTGAGGGGAGACTCCCAAGATTTATATTCCATTGTTTGCCTCCTTGAAAGCAACTCTTCCTACAATGTCATCATGACTTATTTACAGAGTAGGGCAGGGGGAGAGAATTGAAGCACTTACCTGCAGCAAATACACTAAATCATAGAGTTGGAAGAGACCACAAAGCCATCCAGTCCCATACCTTGTCATACATGTTTTTCCTATTTGGAGCATGCTTTTAGTATTGGGAGAACACCATGCATGCATCTACATGATTCTTCCTCATCAAAAAAGCAAAGGAAGTTTATACATGTTTTCATCTTATGGCCAGAGCATGGACAAGTTACACCTTTGTACTGTAACTCCCAAGCCCGAGCATAAATCATTCAAGCTGGGGGAATTCTGCATGTTTCAGTCTCCAAAATACAAGCTGTGCTGTGGATGGTGGCATGGTAGTTCCACATTATATGTTCCATTATGGACATGGTGAAGGGAAGAAACACAAGTAATGGAACTGCTGAGCTACAAATCTAGAAAGACCTTAACAGTAATCTATTCTTTCTCTGGCTTTTAAAGCCACTTATACTTCATGCTCACCAGAGGGAAGCTGCTGTGAAACCTTCTTCTCTTGGCAAGTCACAGACAAATACGCTTACTGAAAAACTGTTACCTTGCTGATAGGTATTGGCACACTGTGACTAGACACCCACACTAACACTTACACTAAGCAATCAGGAATATGGAACAAGATCAAGAATGTAAACACTGTGCTACACACAGTCTGCACAGCAAGGGATTTTACATGTTACACCAAGGGAATGGAAGACTCTCCACAGGCTTGCTATAAACTAACAGCACAGCAAGAGCTTTTAAATGTGGTCTCATTGCAGTAGAAAGATTCTCTGCAGGACCAGAGTTTTTGATTACATATTCAAGCAAATATCTACGCTCTCAAATAGGTTAAACCTATGCTCATGAAAAGAATGTTCAGTCATTAACAAAGGTACATAAACGATTTTCCCTGAACAAGTTACAGCATTCATTAACAATACTTATATTTGGGATCCTGGTCCCTTACTATTAACCAAGCTGACCATTGGGAACTGCAAAGCAAAACATAAGAAGGGCCAGAAGTTCCTCATTTCTGCACCACTTTGTAATCTCCTACACTGTAAAGTGATGTTAAATGGTTTTAAATACCCACAAAACCTTGTAACAAGATCCAATTAGGAACTTCTATGTTTTGCTTTTTCTTTAATGAACTTTCAAAGGGTGATTTGGATCAGAGAAGCAGAGCCAAAAGGAAGGTTTAACCATTCTGCTGCCTATCACTTCTCTACTACAATCGAATCAGATTCCACTCCTCAAACCCAAACTTTCTCCACAGTATTTCAAACACTGTTATTTATTTTTGCAAAGTATACTTGGCATTGAGAGAGGGGGGAAGCTTGGGGTGTGATTTGGACTGGGAAGGATAAAGGGGATGCATAACCTGTTCCCTGACTTATTCTCTGCTCCAAATTGCTTTCCCACAAAACTGAATTTTCTTGCCAACAGCAGGAAATATTTATGCTGGGACTGTGTTACAACCATTTGCATACAATGGTGAGTTAAGCCCTTAATAAATTCCAGTGTACCATCTGTTAATTTAAACCTACTATATATACTCAGGTATAAGTGTAGAAATTTTAGTCAAAAATTAACCCAAAAAACCTAAATAGACTTATCCACAGGTCAATGTAAGTACTTTCATCCCTGGTGAAAGACAAGAGTGTAATCTGTCTTGGAACCACTCTCTCTTCTGCTCTATCATCCATCCAGCCTTTAGTATGAACACAAATACAGTTATGCTTGCTGGAATTTTTAAGTTCTTGGGCACTGATTTCCTTTGCTTCATCCTTTAGATCCCTTGCTACATGCCCCTAAGTTTTAACCTCGGCTTATCCATGGGTCATATCAAAATCCATCATTTTGGCCCAAAACCCTGCCTTCAACTTATACATGAGGTCAGCTTATAGTCAAGTATATACGGTACTACTTCTTGCACTTAATGACCTTGGGCAAGTCTCATGCTCTCAGTCTCAGGGGAAGGCAAGGGTAAACCACAGAACAAATCTTGCCAGGAAAACCTATTATAGGGTCGTCATTAAGTCGGAAATAACTTGAAAGGCACACAACAACAAACAACAAACTTCTTGCCTTGCCAGTTACAAGAGCAAGAATGCAGATTCTACCACTAGTGGGTTATTTCAGGACTGCCATTACATCTCTGCCTTAATCTATTTTTTAACGCTAAAAGCTTACCTAATTCTTTTAATTTTCTTCTCATATGAAACACTAAATAAAAACCTTTTATCTCCTCCCCTCCATTCTCCTGTGAATTCTCTCAGATTTGCTGATGTATTGCATTTGTAGTGGTAGACTGCTTTCCTAATCACACCTTAACACAAGGTTTTGTACATAACAGGACCACTACTTAGAGGTAAAAGAATACTACTCTTCTACACATCATATGGAGATGTTGAGGCAAGAAGGTGGAGATTGGGGAAGGTACATTTTCCTCCTGTGAAAAAAATTTGCCAAGAAAACCCCATAATAACATCCCAGGATTAGGGTTTAGCAATTATAACTCCCATTTTCAAAAAGGGATCCAAAAATGATCCAGCCAATTACAGGCCTATCAGTTTACTAAATGCCATAGTAAACTATATGTTAGACATCTACAGATGAAGTTCCTGGATTGGCTCGAACAAGAAAACATCTTAGCTGAAGAACAGGCTGGATTCAGGGAAGAGAGATCAAATATTGATCAACTATTTATCCTTCAGCATCTAATTGAGAAATATTCTTCCCTGTATGCTGTTTTCGTTGATTTTAAAGCCGCCTTTGACTCCATTTCCTGATCCATCTCATGGGAAAGATTGGAGAAAACCTCAATTGACAGGCAATTACTTTTTATAATTCCCATGTTACCTGAGGGGACCTCCTTGAGAGTAAGATGTTTGCCATGGGGTCACTTAACCAGGGCTATTAAAACAGAGAAGGGAGTAAAACAAGGATGCATTCTGGCACCGCTGTTAATTAATTTTTATATCAACTCATTGGTGGGGCGGCTACAAAATGTTAACTTTCATTCCCCTATGTTAGCAGGTAGAACTATCGTGATGCTTCTATATGCAAATTATGAGATTATTCTCTCCAGGATGTCTATTTGCCTTAAAAGAGCTCTGAAGGCCTTGACTCTTTTCTGTAATGAAGTTCATTTATCCTTAAATTACCAAAAAACTAAAATAATGGCATTTGGTAAAAACAACAAGGTGTTCTCAATTAGACCTGACCCACTCTCCATCTTTTATAGCCAGTGAGCAGGATAACTATCTTAAGCTCCCACGGGCTTATTTAAGTAATTTAGAGTTGTCCAAATATTGTCTGGCTTTTACCTTGGCTTGGTTTCCCATCTGCTGTCCTTGAGGAACGATATAAAAAATCCTTCTGGGAAAGATAATATCCATGCGATTCGAGACAGACTAAAATAATGGAACATATACTTTTGCATTGTATGTTTTACAGAGACATAATAATAATAATAATAATAATAATAATAATAATAATAAGTTTTATTTATATTTCCCGCCTCTCCCTACAGATTGACTTAAGAACTGACATTAGTTCTCCAGTCCTTCGGGATCATCCAGGTGGCTCTGAAGCATTTTATATTTTCTTAATGCTATTAGATATTAACCCTGATATAACTTATAAGGTCGCTAAATTTTATGCTGCAACAATAAGAGTCAATGAATGATGCTGGATAGAGAATAAATGCAATACATATAGTTTTAATTCCTGTGAAACCTGTATTACCAATAGTCATTGCAGCTCTGACTAATTTTAATATGCCATTTTATACTTTCATATTTATATTTAATGTATATTTGTAACTATTTGTTACTTATATCCAGATGTTTTTGGATAGAGGATAAATACAACATATATTGCTGTAATTCCTGTGTGTCTTTTATCATTCAGAAACATTGATTCTTAGATATATATTTATATATTACGTATTTGTATATTTGTATATTCATATATTTGTTCTCTATTTTTTTGTAAATAATTGTAACTCATACTTAGATGTCTTTGGTGTAATTTTTACTGGTCTATGACTGTAATAAATAATATCTATCTATCCATGAATCTTAGCATTGCCGTAGGTTTGAAATGACTTGACATTAAGTTCCATTCACCCTAGCTAATATAGGGGCTTTACAGACTGCTAGAAATAATGTAGCTTGAGACCACTTTACCTGGCCCAATGCTAGGGAATCAGGGGAATTTTAGTTTTTTCTGAGACAATGAGCCTTCTCTGTCAAGTAGCTCTGGTGGCACAATAACTACAATTCCTATGATTCCCTAGCACTGAGCCAGGGCAGTTAAAGTGGTCCCAAGCTGCATTATTTGTGGCAGTCTGTAAAGGCCCATAGTCAGTAGTGAAGAATGCTTGAAGTTATAGTCTGGCAGTATCTGCTGTATGATTCCCGTCAATGTGATATATATTTTCTCTCAGCTCTGCACAAAAATCTTAGAACTCCAATTATTTTTAAAAGATAAATATCCTACTTTTGGATAGAACAAATGGACACATTTTTCCTGTCTCTATGACTTTTTCAATCTACTAAGGAATCCCTACCTATTGGGGATAATATTGCCTGCTGCTCCACCTCTTGCTCCTGCTATGATCTGCTGGTGAAAATTGGTGGGGGTGGTATTAAAAATGTGTTGTGAAGACTATTCTGGGTCTGGTACAGCTACTGGAGACTTCAATAATTCAATTTATGGAAGGCAGGGAAAGCAGTTCTTCCTGATGCTTTGCCTTCCCTGTCCATCTTCTGCCTTCTGATACTGACTTGGTGGAATATTCTGAACATGGTTGGCAGTGGTCTAGCCAAGAGCAGTAGGATGTTCTGAGAATGTCCTATTATCAGGGATGGTCAGTAATCCCCAGTCAGCAATGCAAAATCTGGAAGATTCAACCAGTGACAAGGAAGAAAAGAAATCAGACTGTTTTCCTTTCAATATTGGGCCCCTAGCTATCGAGGGGCCTTGAGTAACTGTTTCAACTGAACCACTGATAATTTAGTACCAGAAAATACAAGATAATTTCTCATTGATGTTATAACTATGGTAATCTGATATGTGTACATTTTTCAAACATATTTTCACAGATTTCAGCTATGCAGCTCAATCAGAGGAGATGGGTTTTCTGCAGCTTGATTCTTTGTTGTTCTATTTTTATCATGGTGAGGTGAGGGGGGAAGAATTGTTTATACCCTTGAGGAACTAATTTAAAAGAGAGCCACAAAACATGCAGCATTTTAATACCATTAATGTCTGGCTTATTTATGCAAAACAAAATCTTATTGGTGACTTTCCCATCTGCATACATTACTGAGAACATCTGTTGTTAATTGCCTTCAAGTAGACTTCAACTTAAGTCGATCCTACGAATGAGAGACCTCCAAGTCTTGCAGATTCAAGCCATGGCTTCCCTGATTGAGTCTATCCATCTGGAATGCAATCTCTCTTTTTTCCTACTGCCTTCTACCTTATCAAGCATTATTGTCGTTTCTAGTGAGTCATACCTTCTCATGATATGGCCATGGTACAAGAGTCTCAGTTTAGTCTTCTTGGCTACTAGGGAAAGTTCAGGCTTGGTTTGCTGTGGGACCCACTCATTTATTGCTTTTTTTCAAATCCATGGTATCCATCCACTCTTCTCCTGCATCACATTTCAAATGAATGGGTTTCCTTCCTATCAACTTTCTTCACTGTCTGACTTTCACAGTCATACAGAGAAATGGGAAATATGATGACATGGACAATCCTAACTTTAATATTCAAAATACGATGATATGGACAATCCTAACTTTAGTATTCAATTATATATGTCTTTATACTTCAGGATCTTGTCCAGTTCTTCCATAGCTACCATTCTAAGTACTAATCTTCTTCTGATGTCTTGACTGTAGTCTCCATTTTAAAGGTATGGAAAATCTTGAAAATCTGTTTCAGATCCCCCCCAGATGTCAAAATCCACAGATGCCCACGTCCTATTGACTTAAATGTGGTGCTGCAAGATCCCTAATTTTCCAGACTAACATGACTATGTCTTTGAATTCTACCACAATTAAAACTCTCAGCTTTAAAACAGTATAAAACTATATTAAAAAGTATAAAAAATAAAATAAAACACACACACACATAAAAAAGTCTCCCTGGTGTGGTTACATATTAAAAGTCTGCTTAAAGAAAAGGGAAAGCAGGGAGGGGGCCATCTTAGCCTCCAGTGGAAGGGAGTTCCAGAGGGTGGGAGCAGGCACTGAGAAGGCTCTTTCTCGTTTCCTTACCAAATGAGACTGTGATGGTGGCATGACTCAGAGAAAGCCTTCCCCAGAAGCATGAAACACAGATTAAAGTCATCATGGGGGGGGGGGGTTGCTAAGAGAAACTGGAACTCTGAAAGGGCAAATACCATACTGCAAGAATATATCAGGATTATGCCAATTACTAAGTCCTGACATGATTCAGAACATTTGGTAGCTGCTAATACTGGGTTAGATATAAAAGGAATTCATTGTTCAAAAGCAGCTTTCAAATTTATGAGGAATGATACACACCCCCACAAATGACAGAAAACAGAACTATATAAAATGCCTTGGGGGAGAGAATCAATGCTTTTGGTGCCAGTTTTTCCTGTTAAGTATGCAACTTTCTGAAGATATATCAATTGTGTATTTAACCTTTACAGCTTTATTTAAATGGTACCAGCAGTAATTTGTGCTTTTCTGGTACCTTTTTCAAAATTATCAATACTCCAAGACTGGGGGTGGGGTAGAGGGTGGAATCTTGTCCTAAAATAGACTACAGAGCCACAGACTCAGGAAATCTGTACATACTGATAAAAGAACAGTTTCTGACTCTTCAAACATGAGTATACGAACTAAAATGTTCATTTTTAACTTCATTGTGAGGGCATTCACAAGATCCAACATTACTAAAATGATGCACAGTACGGAAAATATATTTTTGTTTTCTGACTTAGTATTTTGCTTCAAATAAAATATAGCATTCTCCAGAAATAGTAGCAATTACAGAACTCCTTCATGAAGTCTTGTTAATGTTCAGTCATCACTGTGAAGTGTCAAGAGGACTTCCTACTTACAATGGCTTTCTGTGGCCAGTATTAAATTGGCATATAAAAAGAACTTATTTTTAAGGCATCTACTTCATGATGGTATGGGAAACAAATTAACACATATATCATTTCTACTTGTTCTCATCGTTATTTTTTAAATAAGCTGTCACCATATATGTGTGTAAAACTATCTGAAGGCTGTAAACTTCAAAGCAAATGCTTGGCTCCAAATATACAGGATGTGTAATTAAATGGTGACATTGATACTTCCAATTTGATTTTATTTTTTGTAAAACTGGGCAGTTTACAAAATATTATACATACCATATATAAAGTTTTTCCAAAGAGATTTGCCTGCTGCAGACTAGAAGATTCTGGGCAAAACGTTCTCTACTCAGCCCATGCCAGATTTGGATAGGCTTCCTGGAAGACACTGCCAACCCATATGAACTGATCATCTTTCGATCTTACCCCTATTCCCAAGTAGACCCTTATTCCCAAGGAGGTCAGTAGAGACTGAATCTTCTAGAAACATAAAAAGCATTCCTGTGCTACCTTTCAGCTTTCTGCTGCCTTCAGTCAAGGAACAGGGGAAGAAGAGGAAACTGAGGCATGTCTCAGGATGGGGAAAAGAGGTCAGTTACAGGTAACCATAACAGGTTATCCCAGGCCATCCTGCAACAATAACAGGTTATTCCAGGTCATCAATTGAGGTGAAGGTCTCCTGGGGTCTCATGTGTCTTCCTCCAAAGAGGTCTCTCTGGGTCTTAATTGTGCATGAAGCTGACAAACTTTGGGAAGCTGCCTTTCAGAGAGGTGAGTTCTTTATCCTAGATCAGGGTTAAGCAACCTTTCCCCTTTAAGGGCTGAGGGACTTCAGCTCCCAGAAGCCTCAGTCATGTTGGCCAATAATCCCATGTTGGCCAATAGCTCCTGAGATTCTGGGAGCTGAAGTCCCTTGGCCGTTAAAGGAGAAAGGTTGCCTACCCCTGTCCTAGATCATTGTGCTTTTCTCTGTAAAGCTTCTTGGGAGTCACCAGAGAGGATCATCCCAAGATATTCTTCTACCTGAGATAAAGGGGAAGAGGGAGGTCCTCTCCCATTTTCATATACAAAAGCATACTGAATTGGCAATTAAATTGTAGTTTAGCACTGGTAATGGCATAGTGCCTTCTAGTGGACCTGAAGGCAGCAGTCAAGCAATGTGACACAAAAAGCCCTTTCTTCTAACACTCTGCTTCTCTTAGTCCTCACCCCCATAAAGATGACCTCTGCCCTTATTGCAAGAAGTACAGTTTGAAAATATCTTGGCTTTCCAGGTACACAACTTTCACAGCCCTAACTTTTAGCTATGCTGGCCATGGATTCTGGGAATTTGCTCAGGAAGCAATGTTTTCCCACCTCTGCCTTTCCATACTATTACTGATCAGGAACCATACTCATGGATAACATCCAATCATATCTATTTGGAATACAATAGTTTGATTTCCCCATATTTTCCACAGGAATTTCTATAAGCAAGTGCTATACTCCCTTCTATGTACGGTTCTATTCTTTTTATCTTTATGAAAACTGTGTGACAAAATTAAAATTAAAACATATGTGCTTCTGCACATAGGTGCAAGAGAGGCCATATGTGGGATGCCATATATTACATTAAAGAGAATATACATTAAAAATAATTGCATTTGATGAAATAAAGCTCATGCCATAATAAATGGTATTAGTCTATAAGGGGCCACAAGACAGCCTAACCTAATACCAGGAAAAATATTAGAATGGATTATATAGACAGAAGTCTGTCTGCAAATATACTGATGACAATGCAGTATGCAAAGGAATCCTGTAGCACCTATGAGACTAACTGTGCAAAAGAAGTTGTAGTATAAGTTTTCACAGACATGGACTGGGAACCCCTGCTTTATATGGAGATCCTGAATTGAGCAGGACACTCATGGACCATGAGGCCCCTTCCAAATCCCTATGACTCTATGTTCATTTGTCTCATCCACAGGGTCGCTATGAGTTAGGGTCAGCCCAAGGGCTGTTAACAACAACAGGTATATACCACAGGATGTCTCTAAACATATATACCATTTTCCATTGGAGCAGCATTACTGAAAGTGATGGCAAAGACATAACCAAATTTGTTTTCCCTGTCCACATAGACGCTCAATTATCAATATTTTAAACATTTTACATACATGCACACACTTATTGAAATGGCTCTGAACTAGAAAACAAAGGCCTGGTGTCAAGTTTAGCTTTTTAGACAAGTGCAATGAAGGATTTCACCCTATCAACTTTTGGGTGGGGAAAAAGGCACACTGCTCAAACAAAACACAAATTAATCAAGTTAATTTTATAAAGATGTTTCAAGCGGCTTATAGAATTGGTATTACTTTCTAGAAGGCCTAACAACCGAAAGAGCTACAAATAGTCTTGCTAAGTACGCTTGAAATGCTTTACAAAGCATGAATTGTTCACAGTCTTTTAGCAAACAGTTCATGTATCAGGTGATTCAACAGCTTTCTCCATAGTACAGCTTTCAGCTGAAGCCAAGTGCTAAACAGAACAAGAGGCTGCACCTTTTGTACTGATAAGAGATTTCAGATTATGGCATAATTAGTATTAATAATGAACCAGTTTTTTTAAAGTACAGCCTACCAATTTACATGTACAAACCTGATGACATGCTACTGTATTTTTTTAAAAAAAATATGTGCTGGATGCACTGGTCCAAACACAGAAGGAGGGTGTTCCTGTTCCTTGATGAAATACATTACAGGAGAGGTGCAGATGGTTGCACCTCTTGTGAGAATCACAAGAAATTGGGAAACTCTTTCAGAGCATGGATATTTAATTTGATAATAATTTCAATGAATTATTTAATCTGCATTCTCGTTTTACTTTGCATTGTAAAAATATTTCGGAATTATACTGATTTCCCGCCAAAAATACTGTTTTTAAATTGCTGATTTAGAAAATGTCACTGTGTTTAAAAAAAGATTAAAATAATGTGAATATTATAAAGCACCACTGTTCACAAATCTGAATGCATTTATTTATTTATTTATTTATACCCCGCTCTTCAGCCAAAAGGCTATCAGAGCGGCTTACAAATGGATTAATTGATACGCCAGCTGCGCCCTTTCCTGGAAAGTAGGGACCTTGAGACTGTGGTACATGCACTGGTAACCTCTCGTCTGGATTTCTGCAATGCGCTCTACATGGGGCTACCCTTGTGCTTAACTTGGAAACTGCAATTAGTTCAAAACATGGCAGCCAGATTGGTTTCTGGTACTTCCAGAAGGGAACACGTAACACCTTTGTTAAAAACTCTCCACTGGCTGCCCATTAGTCTCTGGGCACAGTACTAGGTGTTGGTTTTGACCTTTAAAGCCCTACATGGACTGGGTCCAACTTATCTCCGGGACCTCCTCCTTCTGAATGATCCCCCTGGCGCACTCAGGTCCTCTGGAAGGAATCTGCTACAGCTGTTGAGAACTAGGTTGACGATAACCTCCCAGAGGGCCTTTTCCACTCCCGCTCCCAGATTACGGAACGGCCTGCTGGACGAGATCCGTCTTATTACTACTCTAGATAGCTTTAAAAAACCTGTCAAGACAGATCTCTTCCAGCAGGCTTTCCAGAATGATTCTCCCGGCCTAAAGTTTTAGATAATTCCCCCCTTTCTTATGCTACCACTGAATACCCAATCTGCCGCAAACTGTATTGGATATATTCTCTCTTTTATTATTGTTTTACAATGTTTTAAAAATTGATTAGTTTAATACTTTTTTAAGGGGAGGGTGGGTTAGGGTGTTGACATTAATGTTTTATTGCTTTAATGTTTTATGACTGTAAGCCGCCCCAATTGCATTGCAGAGGGGCAGGATAGAAATAAATTTTATTATTATTATTATTATTATTATTATTATTAATTAGACGGTTTCTGGGGTGGGCAACTAGGGAAAAATAGTTGGCTTTAGATCCCCAGGAGACTTTGGCACCTGGTCCTGCCAAAATAAATAATCATTTTTGCCCCCTTTAGGGGACATGGGGGCATTTTCATTATATCTGGCCCTTCCTGGGCCATTTTATGCCTTGGTGAGTTATTTTTTGGGATTTTTTGAACAATAAGAAGTGAGTGGTAGTCACTTCACCTTCTCTTCCTGTTTCAAAAAAGGTCTCTCTTGGGCCTAAACTGGCCCAAGGTGGGCCCAGAACATGGAGAAAATGTCTCTCACACCACTTCAAGGGGATTTGGGGGCAAAACCTTTTTTTATTGCAAAATTTTTGTAAAACATTTGTTTGATAGCTGGGGGCCCGAAGGGGATTTCCAGTGTGGAGGAAATGCCTTCCACACACACTTTTTTTTCACCCCATGGGGTAAACTGCAAAAACATTGGGAGCTGCAAAAATGGTGCTGGGGGCACATGCAGTCCACACATTGTCTACTTCCAATATTGACATGATAATTATTTATTTCGCAACTTATTTTAACCCTGGATATTCACCAAGCAGGAACATTTTCAAACTGCAATGGCCACGCTGAAGTCCAATGCATCCAGAAGTTGATGAAATTGGGAGAAAGAACAGAAACCTTGCAGAACCAGCTTCTTACTTCTAATGTTAAGTCAGTGATATTTATGGTACCTGTAAGACATGATTGGTTCCCCAAGACCTCAACGTCACTACA
The DNA here is from genome assembly GCA_020142125.1 of Phrynosoma platyrhinos. NCBI lineage: Eukaryota > Metazoa > Chordata > Lepidosauria > Squamata > Phrynosomatidae > Phrynosoma > Phrynosoma platyrhinos. Next base: position 107,756,012 of record CM034710.1, read on the forward strand.
TAAACAGTTACAATGAAATAGTTTCTCAAAGGAGACCCATTCATTAGACATGTGAAGCTGACATCCTTAAAGATTAACAAAGCCATTCTCTTGCTGGCATTTATACTTTATGCAATGTTTGCAAGAAGTTAAGAAAGCCAGATGGTGTAGGGGTTTGCGTGTTGGACTAGGACTCTGGGAGACCTAGGTTCAAGCCCCTGTTCAACTTGAAAACCCACTGGGTGACGCTGGGCAAGTCACATTCTCTCACCTGCAAAGAAACGCAATGGCAAACCCCTTCTGAACAAACCATGCCCAGAAAACTGGGGTGGGGTCACCTTAGTCACCACAATCAAAAACAACTTGACAGCACAAAAAAACAAATGCAGAAAGTTACACTAGCCTCCCCAAAGCCGGTTCTCTTCAGATGTGACTACAGCTAGCATAATCCGTATCGGGAGGGAACACATTTAAGAAATGCTGGATTACATTCTCAACTAACTAATCTCATAGGAAGACTGAAAATAGAACTGACATTATTAAGTTAGGCATTCAGCTGAAGTCTAGAGAACAGCAAAGTTGTAGCTAGCCATTCCAGATCAGTGTGTGAACCTTAGTCTTCTTCAGCTCTTCTGTAACAATGACCAAGAAAGTATAATTTCTCTACTAGTTTTCCTGCCCATTATGCACACCTTCCTGAGCACAACTTCGAGAAAAGCTATGTCACAAACAGCTCAATAATAAACTATGCCAACATTTTCCTAGAATTAAACATCTTCTGCCAATCCAAACCACCAGATAGCCTGCCAAGGCTCCAAATAAACTCCAAATGGTTTAAAGTGCAATCTAAATGAGTAATAAAGCACCACAACTCATTTTACCAATCTCAGAAAATGGGAATGTGCTTTTCAGTTATCTCATTGTCCACCTAAAATACTGACAATTTACAGTTTAACACAGTATCATGCATAAAAAACAGACCCAGGGCAAAGTCTTTGAGAGACCTCATTTTTACTGAAGAAGTGCCTTCTTTCAATTTTGTATTCTTCCCCCATACAAATAAATGGATTTTATCTGGATATTGTACCAAACCATGATTTCACCTTACATGAGTGAGACCATGGATTTATACAGTACATCAAAACAAACCAAAATTTGCCATTACATCCAAATGAGCAAGCGATGGTTCTCATTTGCTCTCTCTTAAATAAAAAAAGATAGCAGTCAACCTAAGTTACTCACACACAGGGCCTTTTCAGACTGCCAGAAATAATGCAGCTTGAGACCACTTTAACTGCCCTGGCTCAATGCTAGGGAATCATGGGAACTGTAGTTTTTGTGGCACCAGAGCTCTATGACAGAGAAGGCTCAATGTTTCAGAAAAAAATACAATTCCCATGATTCCCTAGCATTGAGCCAGGACAGTTAAAGTGGTCTCAAGCTGCATTATTTCTGGCAGTCTGTAAAGGCCCAGAGTCAAGAAGTGTTTTGATACTGTGCACAAACCACCTCAAAAATCTTCTGCAGGTTTTAGGTTTTCTAGAAAAAGTGTATCCATAAATCTTAATTTTCTCAGGAAACATTACCTGGGAAATATGATTGATTGATGACTCCATTCGCCGGAGCTGGGATGCTTGGATATCCAGTAGTTGGAGCACATTGTTGGCCAGTGCATTGATCTGATAAGCAACACTGGCTAAAGACTGGGTAGTATAAGCTTTGGTCTCTTCTAATGCTTTCCTCTTGTCTGGAGCCTGAAGGAATAAAGAAAAAGAAAGAGATTGCTTTTTGAAGTTCAGAGTGTGAGAAGAAACTCTTTAAAATTTACAACATACAGACCTGAATCTTTGTTGTGCAGTAAAATAAGATGAAATTTGGAATCTACATTACATAGAATGAACACAGAATGATCAAACAGCTGCACGTAGTCTCATTTTGCATTCTCGGTTGGTGTTTCAGGAAACACCTCTCATAATTAATCAGAGAAAATTTTTCACAGTTCTCCCATATCTTTCATTGTGGGTAGGGAATGGAGGGCACTGCATAAAAAGCAGTATTACTGGACAGCACAAAACATTTTCTCAAAATCAGAGTAATAAAAAATAAAAATACAACACAGAGACACACAGAGTTGGATGTCTAAACGATCTAGAAAAAACAACCACCTTTCATGTGTGTTAGTTGGCTATCCCAGTGGGAAGAATGGAAAGTCTAGTGCATGTACCAATTTTTGTTATGGTGTTGCAAAAAAGTTTTAAAGTAGAGGTGGGAAAAGTCTAGGCTGTTGGTGTGTAACTAGCCAGCATAACCAATGGTGAGGATTGTTGGAAATAAGAGTCTGGCAAAACCTGGACAGCCACAATTCAGCCACCCTTGCTTTGAAGGCTTTCCTTGCCTATGAAACGCAATACAGCTCTTATTGTTTCATAAAAACAACTCACAAAACAATCATCATCCCAATGTCCCCTGCAACTTCCATCCAAATCAAGAGATATCTCTGGCATGCTATTAACTACTTAATTCATTAACTGTAAGATGTAATGATAGCCACTAACTCAGATGATGACAGTCAGACAAATTCACTGAAAATAGGTCTGCCAATAGTTACTATTCCAAATGGTTCTGTGCTGTCTTAAGGTTGAGAGGCAGCATGCTGTTGTCTCAAATGTCATGCTGTAAGCTTTCTAGGGGGCATCCTATAGGAAACAAGACTTTTGATTAGATAGATCTGACCCAGCAGGACCATTCTGAAACCGTTTAGCTAAATTTGTTAGAACAAATGTCCCTTTATGCCAACATGGTCAATACATCTGATTCAACCATTTCCAAAATTCTATGAAGCCACACCAAAACTATTGGGGTTGAAATGAACTTCTAACACCTAGGCCATAACAATTTTGTCACAACCAGAAGATTTTTTCATAAAAGTCCACCAGCACAAAATCAATCTCAAAAAATATCAACAGCAAAGCAAGATATTAAAATGCTGTAATGATGCTGTAATGCTATATTTTTAATACTGGAGTCAATTTATTGAGGTTACATTTTAAGTGAATGGGCAGTGCTAAAGGTGGAGTCCTTTAGGCCAGCCAAGAAGCGATAAGACCGTTATGAAAGAGCTAGATATGATCCGCAAGTGCAAAGATATATAATTAAACACCAAAGTCAAAATTATCCATATCATAGTATTTGTGATTTCTGTGTATGAAAATGAAAGCTGGACAGTGGAAAAAGTTGACAGGGGGGAGGGGGAAATTGAAATGTTGGTTTAATGTTGTCTTTTGGATGTTTTCAGCTCTACTGTAAGCTGTCTTCAGTCTCAATTCTGGAGAAAAGCAGGATAGAAATAAACACCAAAAAAAATAACCCTGTCACCCAAAATAGGTTTAGTAATCTTGCAAATGACATGGCTACATCATTGCTTGCTCATGCTCTACCAAATCAACCACCAAGGGATTGAAATTTACTTGGGAGGTTTTCTCAAAAGGGGAAAACCCATCAAATTTTTCCAAGTGTATGTGGAAGATTACAAGATAAGTAGATATTCAAAAACCTATTGTTAATATGCTGAAATGAAAATGCATACCTGAGCAATCAGCATTGGCAGTTATGAAAACTGAGTATGTATTCTCCTCATCCCTATATTGCATATGGGAATATAGGGATGAGGAGAAAGATAAGAGACTTGCTTAAGACCACCTAGTGAGTTCATGGTTGGGGTGAGATTTTAATCAGGAGCTTTCTGATTAGAGTGCTTATGACTTTTGCTAGGAAGATTCAGTTCTCATAACAGCAAAATAAAAGAGAATCAAGTAAGAAATTCCAACACAGAAAAAGATAATGGATTAATAAAAGATTTAAGCTACATGCCAGTTTGCCCCTCACCTGGAATGGATAACAATCCCTTATGAGCAAGCAGTTTGCTAAATCTACTATATAGCCTAGTCTTTAACAGGAACAGTGACAAGCAGACAGGGTTAAAAATACGTAGTTCAAGAGAAGATACTTTTGTTACATCTAACCTGCAAGTCTCACAGAGCCAAAATATATGATATACCTCTGTACTCTAAAATTCATGCAAGATTCCAGACTAACCTTCAAGTTTTAAGATCTCACATCTTTGGTTTCTTAGAACTGTAGCACTCTTTATGTTCCCAAATCTCCTAATTACACTTTGATTGAGAAAGCATCACTTAAGAGCTGATGAGTGTTCACTCAGGAAGAGCAGCATTTCACCTTTCCAGAATGAATTGTATTGAAACAAGCATACAATTCAGACATTACTATCAAGATATTAAGGAAGAAACACGATTTCATTTTACAGTAGCACTTAGTGCTTCATTGGAGGAAATACTACTGTTGGCAAATCAAAATGTGCAAACAGGAAGACTGGTTTTCAACGACTTAGAAAATGCACATACAATTCTATGCAATCATCTTTAAAAATCCCTTAAGCAAGCATAGCCAGGAAATACAGTGCTCACTTGGCATTCAAGCCAAACTTTGTATTTCCTGACTTGCAGACTTAAGCCTTAAACTTTGCATCATTAACTCCTTCACCTCCACATCTTCATACACTATTAAACAACAAGAAGCCTGGACAAGAAGCAGCAGCCATGAAGCAAATAGCTTCTTTTGTTTCCACATTAACAAATGGAGTTGGCAGAACATTAGAGGTCTTGCACCAGCATCCTTTATGTTCATTTGTTTCTGACACACTAAAACAGTTTGGCTTTTGCCTGGGATATCAGTATCAACCTTGATTTCTATCACATGTTGAATAAAAAAACAGTGTTTGTACAATCTGGAAAAGTGTTAATGCTAGACATTAATAAAAGTGATAGATATAATATGGCTTGGATTCAGGGCATTTGAAAGGACCACATCTCCCATTAGTGCTTTAAGATCTTCTGGAAAGGTCCTTCTGTCAGACCTACCCATTAGTTCCTTCTTGGGATCATTTGGTGGGAAGAAAGGAGAAGTTTTACTTGGTGGCTGCTTCCAGACATTGGAACTCCCTTCTTAGGGAGGCCAGGATGGTTCTGCTCATGCTCACCTTCTGCCATAAAATTAAATAATTTTTACCCCATCAGGCTTTTAGAAACTGATTGGAATGGGCTTTTAAAGCCATGAAGTGCCATTTTTGTGGTCAGTATATTGTTTTTAAAAATTAATTTTAATATTTTTAACTTTTATAAACTGTTTTTAAATAACCTTTATATTTATGCTTTGATTTAAGTTTTTGTATAGCAAATAATAATAATAATAATAATCTGTATTGTTTTACTGTTAGCCACCTTGAGTCTCATTATGGTGAGAGGGGTGGGATATAAATGAATGCAATAATAATAATAATTTAAAGAAACTCTAGACTTCATACTTACCATGTTTTCTATATTACTCTTCAGCTTTGCCAATAATAACTGTTATATTTTAGGTGGGAATGCTCCCCCACCCTGCCTGCATTTCCCAAGAGTATCATATTGTACCTAAATATAGATATAGTCATGTCTCATACCTAGTAGTTCTCCCTTAAGGGAGAAGATATATTTTTCATTTACTACTGCATCCCTAGAGGAAACTTTCTGAAGTTTGAAACCTTACCAGTATTGTCTGCTTATAGTGTAATTAACTGTCTTGTGAAATATCTCTGACACTGCACAAATGAAAACAAGAACATGCTTATAAAAACCTTATTCTAATACCAATCATCACTTTGTAAGCTATATTATTGTATATTATGATAGGTTCTGCAAGCTGGAATGACATATTCATTTACTCTGTAACAGTCTGCTCTCCTCCTCTGATTTAAAAGGCAAGGGAGTGATGACTCTTTGAGCTGGAGTTACACTAGAAAAAATCCTTCATTTGTTGTTATCAAGCAGGTTTTTTTTCTTTCCCAGCTCAAACTTTATTGCACTGTTTAAAGCAGATGCTCTACAGCAGGGGTAGGCAACCTAAGGCCTGGGGGCCGGATGCAGCCCCCCAAGGCCTTTGGACCAGCTGCCGCCGCCCCCGCCATAATGATATTGATTATTGTTGTTATTACTTGTTCTTGGGGTTTTCTTGGCAAAATCTCCACAGGGGTTTTGCCACAGCTTTTCTGGGGCTGAGACAGTATGCATGCATATTTTTAAAATTTTAATATTTATTTATTTATTTATTTATTTATTTATTTATTTATTTATTTTTGGTGCTTCGACCCCCCAATTGTGTGAGGGACAGCAACTTGGCCCCCGGCTCAAAAAGGTTGCCTACCCCTGCTCTACAGCAACCAGACAGCAGGACCCCTCCTTCACCATCCTCCCAATACTGATGCTGCTAAAAACTTACAGCTTGTCAGAAAAGGAAAGGGCAGCTGGGAAGTATAAAAAGTCTGTAAAAGGGGTTTCACTGTCAGAGGCCTTGTTAACTGAGGTTTGTCTGCATCCAGTAAAATATAAATTATATTTTCTTCTCCAAAAGAAAGAAAAATAATTGCTTTGGAGAGTAAATTTTAAGGACTAACTGAAGGGAGGTCATTCCAGGCACTGGCAACTATATGAAAGAAATCTCAAAGTAATAGAGAAGAGAAAGATCACAGATATGTTGCCTGGAATGATGACAACAAGGGAAATTAAAGAGAAGGGGAGTGAAGAGAAAACATGAGAGAGTGAGCAGGCTAATCTTTAAAAGATAAGAAGCCTAAGCATGGGGATGATGAAGAAGTGACAAAGCAGCAATATAGCCAAAATAGAAGGGAGAGCATCACAATGGAGAAAAAGAAATTAAAGAAGGTAGTAGACATGCAAATGCCAAGATTCCTCATTTAAAAAGAATTGGAAACTTATTTCAAGTTTCAAGCACAGAGGGATTTAGCTCCACACTTTCCTGCATTTTCCTAGCATTGACTTGAAAATAAATCTGAAATATACTAATTTACAAGATTCAGTTTTTATTTGGGGGCTCATTCAAGGGAAAGCATTAAGGAACATAACTCCACAACACCCTGCTTCTTTCCAATACTATGTTTCAGTTTGCAAAATCAATTAGGTTCCACTAAACTATGCCAAATCAAACTATGATTTAAATGTTTATGTCTCAGACTCAAGTAAGGGCATTCCCTCCCTCCCATTCTGTTCTCTGGTTCAGGGAAGAGAAAGTTCAAAAAACCGTACCACATATCTAACTATTTTAACTGTAGCTTGGAGGATAGAAACCTTATATCTGAACATACCCACCCAGAGATCCAGTTTAAATGGGATGCCAGGCATTGCATACATAAAAATGCCTCTGGGCTGAATGTTCTGTTGTTGTTGTTGTTGTTGTTTGCCATCATATTTGCTTCAATTTATGGAAACTTTATGAATGAAAGACTTCCATGAAACCATTATCTATAAGTCTGCTTGGGTTTTGCAAATTCAAGGCCGTTGTTTCCTTTATTGATTCAAATGTGATCTTCCTGTTTTCCCACTTTCTTCCACTTAACCAAGCATTGTTGTCTTTCCCAATGAATTATGTTGTCTCATAATGTGTCCAAAATATGATAATCATAATTTAATCATTTTGGCTGCTGGTGAGAGCTTAGGCTTAATTTGTTCTCAGGCCCTTTTATTTGTCTTTTTGGCAGTCCATGGTGTCTGCAGAAATCTCTCAAACAACAAATTTCAATGTTTTTCCCCCCTGTCAGCTTTCTTCACAGTCCAGCTTTCAGTTTCATACATAGAAATCAGAAATACTATGGCATGGATAATTCTGATTTTGGTGTTTAATTATGTATCTTTATACTTGAAGATTTTATCTAGCTCTTTCATAATGGAGCTTTCAAGTATCCATCTTCTGATTTTTTTTTATTTTTTTACTACTGTCTCCATTGATTAATGACTGAATCCCAAGTGGAATTGCTTGTTCCAACTAAAGTAGACTCACTGAATCAAGTGATGAACACTTATGTAAGTGCTACTATGCACCTGTATTTTATCTTACTGTGCTATTTTAAGTAGTAAATTTTACAAAGGACTTGTGTCTGGAAAGCAGTATATTTAAGCGTTCTGATGGGCCAAATTCATATGATGGATGGGAAAGTTACAAATAAGAAGCTCCTTTCACTTTCCCTACTGTAACTACCAGAATCCTGTGATCATTTCCTAATAACTTGCCAGTTGTCTATAATGCTGCTTCAAAGAAAAAAATAAAATTCCTTGCTGCCAAACTCTGCATAAATATGTGGGTTGCACATTTAAAAGGTATGTAAGCTGATAAAACTGCACTAGATAGTTCCTGCTGTAAAAAGATGTTGCATTTAGTCCGCAGAAACTGTATAAAGCCACTGGGTGGTAAAAAGCAAATTAGATTACTTTAATCAGTTTACCTATGCCTAAAACAATTTGTCCACAGCACATTATACATAACACAGGATGCTGTAACCTACAAAATTGTGCCAAGAAAGACAACAGCTAGTGTGCTCACATTTCAGCAATTCACTTCCTTTAATTTACATCCCCTATTGCTAAAGCTTTCTGAAAAACCTAGGTTAGTTTAGATTTCCCACTGAAGAGAAAAATCTGACTATTTTGCACATTTGCCTTCATTGTCTACTAGCATATTCTGTCTGTTCATTCTGATCTAAAGTTTTATTCCCACCATTTTCATTTTTCCAAATGTGACATCTTACAGAATTATAATACATAGATAGGACAGTTTCAGTGAATATCAGAGCATTACTATCAAAATAAAATTATTGTTAGAAGAGTTGCAAGGGAATGATCCATTCTCAAAATAATATACAGCATGCATGTGCTTCATATAAAACCAAATTTAGAAATCTAGAATCCATGACTTAGAATATCTTTTAAAATTAGGAGCCATCATTAACCACTAGGATGGTTTTTAACATATATGAAGATTTGTTCTAACTCGGATGCACATCCGAGTTGATACACATCCAGTGGATAGAACTCTATCCCTTGATTATTCAGTGATAATGGATACTGTTCAGTTTGTGCACCCTGAGGATGTGATTCTTGGAGAGGTGAGAGCTGCCACATATATTCTAGAGCAGGGGTAGGCAACCTTTCCCCTTTAAGGGCCGAGGGACTTCAGCTCCCAGAAGCCTCAGCCATGTTGGCCAATAGTCCCATGTTGGCCAATAGCTCCTGGGATTCTGGGAGCTGAAATCCCTCGGCCCTTAAAGGGGAAAGGTTGCCTACCCCTGTTCTAGAGTCTAGATCTTTGCCTCTCCTTGCTCAGTAAATGAGCCACAGGAGGGCTAACCAGGTAGTTAAATGGAATGTTATCTGCTTCTTTACAGGAAGGTAGAATCCCAAAATGCTTACCTTTGAAGCCAATCTCCATTATCTGATTCTTAGGGGGGATGCAGACCAGGGTGTCGGAGACACCCTGGTCCGGAGCGCCGCCGGAGTTCAGCCTCCGGACCACGGCGCTCCTGCGGCGAATCTAAAAGGACTGCCAAAATGGCGATCCTTTTAGATTCTCCGGAAAGTGCGCCCTAAAAGCGGCGGGCGCACTTTCCGGGGCTCAAACGCCGTGGCGCGTTCGGCTGCCGCGGCGTGAGGGCAACCCGCAGTCGCCGGCCGTGCGGATGGCCGGCGCTTCCGGGTGCACCCTCAGGAAGAGGAAGGGCCGCCGAACGTGCAGCGGCTCCTCCTCTTCCGGGCCTCGGAGACGGCCCAATTACCCGTCTGCCGAGGCCCTTAGAATCAGTCCCTTAGCCACTTCAATCAGAGAAAATGAAAACAGAAGGGGACCCAAAATAAGAGGACCAACCCATAAACTAACTCTCTTCGTAGATGATCTGATCATCTTCCTAAAACAACCCAAACAATCCTTCCCTACTTTATGTACCATATTAAACTGCTTTGATACTTTTGCATGTTTCCAAATTAACTCTTAAAAATCTAAATTGCTGTGTGTCAACATCACTCATGAGGACCAACTATACATTCAAAAAGCTACCAATCTCCAGTTAAATATCATTTTCACTTATATTATCTAGTTGCTTTTGTCGGGATTTGTACTTGTTTTAGTTGTAAGCCACCTAGATTGCTATGGCAAAAGGCGGGGTATAAATACATCATTATCATTATTATTATTATTATTCCCTCAGGAGTTTTACTTACCTAGGAATCACCATTACAAAAGATTTCAATCAGATAATCCCCAGAAACTACAACAAATGGTTAATCTCTAAAACACTAGAATGTAAGAGATTGAAAGTTTCTATTCCAGGCAGAATAGCACTCATTAAAATGTTTATTTTCCCTCACCTATTCATTCTATTTCAAACTATCCCACTTCAACCACCAGACAAAACTCAAACGTTGGCAAAATTTCATCAATGCATTTGCTTTTAACCATAAGAGACCCAGATTCAGGAAATCTACACAATATCATTCTTCCAAAAAGGGGGGCTTAGCAATGCTTGATCTTGAACTATATTTTGCAGCATTCCAACTTGGGGCCTTTGCAGACTGCCAGAAATAGTGCACATTAAATTCAGGCACTGCCCTGGCTCAGTGCTAGGGAATCATGGGAATTGGGTTTTTTTCTGAGACATTGAGCCTTCTCTGTCAGAGAACTCTGGTGCCACAATAAATTACAGTTCCCATGATTCCCTAGCACTGAGCCAGGGCAGTGCCTCAATTTAATGTGCACTATTTCTGGCAGTCTGCAAAGGCCCTGAGTCAAATCCCTCATTTAACTAAAAAAGATCAGAGCATACACTGGGTTAACATGGAAATAAATGGCCCACCATCAGACAATTTTGCTTTGTTCTTTAACAAATCCACACCACAAGTAATTAAAAACATTAAAAACCTATGGCTATAAACATTAGTAAAGATATGGTCAAGATGGAAGCAAGCTCTAGCACCAGATCCCACTTCTATCTGCCCCTTCCTTGTCCACAAATCTTTCTATTCCCTTGATAAATTCAGTCAGTTCCAGGAATGGAAACAACAAGGTATATAATTGTCTCAGACCTCTTTCATAATGGCAGACCAAAAACAATTGACAAACTAACTTTATATTTGGAGCCATTACAGGCTACTTGGTTTCATCTCCATCAGATAATTGCTTTTACACACAAATTAAAGGAAATAGGAGGAATACCTAGATCACTTACCTTATTTAAGGCACAATGTTTCCCCCCCCCAGCACCAAAGGACTAACATCTTTAATCTACAACTGTTTGATTGACCACTCTTACCAAAACATCTATGGCATAGAACTAACCTGGGAAATGAATTTGAATCTTTCGATTCCTACTTCAAAGTTGACTACAGCTTGGTCTTCTACCCTTTTTAAATCCAGATCAACATTGATTAGAGAAAACACCTTGAAAATTATACACAAGTGGTACTTAACTCCAGCCAGAATGGTTAAAAATGTTTCCTCCAAATGTTGCCGTGGTTGTAATAATAATGGCACATTTCTACACATGTGGCTGGATTGCCCCAAAATAAACACATTTTGGCAATTAGTACTTGAACAAATTTCATTGATTACTAACCAAGAAGTAAAATTATGTCCAAAAATTATTTTGTTATTAATATATGTAGACACAAACTCAAATTTGAAACATAAAAACCTCACAGATTTCTTCATTACAGCAGTCTCTGTAGAAATTGCCAGATTCTGGAAAACAGAGGACGTATCTTTAGATAAGTGGTGGGGGAAAGTATGGGACCTGTATATAATGTATACTTGAAAAACTGTCAGACAGTTACTTGAAAAACTGTCAGACAGTTACTTGAAAAACTGTCAGACAGAATAGCAAGTTATGCAGGATAACCAAAATCAGGACCTTTCATAGACAAATGGTTCCCTCTCATTGATTTTGTAAACAAAGACAGAAACAAGAGAAGATAACCTCCATCTCATCTGAACCTTTGGTTGGACATTCTGGACTAGATTTACACAAAGACAGCACTTGACTTTAAAATGACAACTTACATTAAACAGAACCCAAGAAGGAGACCTGCAACACAATTCAAAGTTGTGAGATGAATTGTTTTATTTTGCTTTATTGTTGTGATATGTTTTGTACATAGTTGTTCACTTATATTTTATAAAGGTTTTTTTAAAAAATATTTAAACCCTGCCATATATCAAAGATTTACAGATAGCATTAAAACAAGTTAAACAGTTAAAAAAAGAGGTACATGCAGAGGTCTGACAGCTGCAGGGGTTCCTAGATGAGACAGATTACCTAGATCCATTTCAATCTGCTTTCAGTTTTGATTAAGGAACAGAGACAGCTTTTGAAACCATTGACCATCGTATCTCGGCCCCCTCTCTGGAATGGGATTTGGTGTTTTTTTAACCAGAAGGGGACAGCCCAAAAACTGGTGCTAGGGAATTTCTGTTCAACTCTTGGGTCAATTACCCATGAATGTGTTTTTTCTCCCTACCTCTGCAAGGTATCTAACATATACATTATCCTTGGATCAGGTATCACTAGTATGATGATGATATTCAGCTCAATTTTTCCTTACTCCAAGGAAACTGTTGTGGTGCTAAACCAGTGTCAGCCATCAAGTAATGCACTGGATGAAATCAAACAAAATGAAGCTTAATCCAAAAAGGACAGAGGTGCTCCTGGTCAGTCAAAATCCATAAAGAAGGTAAAAGACAAAAATAAATAGACAAGCACTATCCAAACCCCTTGCATTCAGTTTCTAAAAGCCTGTCAGTTTAGAAAAGTTGTCACTTGTTAATGAAAGAAAAAAGACATGGTGGAGGTAGCCATCAAGAAGTTCCTCTCCTGTTTTTACCAGACATGCCTGTGAAGGTGGTAGGACTGATTAGGATGACAATGAGAACATATCACTTCTACTTCACTGAATCACGATTGACCAAGAAACAAAATGGGAGTTTTATTGCTTCTAATAAGTTAGATTGGCTGAACAGAAAGTACTCTCGGTGAAAAGGAATAGATATGCTGGAATGTTTTTTCCTCCGGCTGTTTGTAAGAAGAAACACTGTGCACAGTAAATAACTGGAATTTGGAGCAATTTTTTTTATAACTGTTCATATGACAATGCAGCAGAATGTTAACAATCTAAGCGCTCCATTTTGTGGACAACAAACCTGGCTAAGTCCCATCTTGGTCAATGAGGATTAGATTTTTTTCAACATAGCATTCCAAATAAAATGTATTTTATCAAGCCGGTGAAAGGTATTTCAAACCCAGAGTTCTAACTTATTTGCATTAAGCCTCATGCAAAGTGAAAAGTACTAAGCAGGGACAACCCTGGTTAGTGACTAGATGGAACACCACCAATACCAGGTGCCGTAGGCTATATTTCAGAGGAAGGAACTTGCCTAAGAAAACCCTATGAAATTCATGGGGTCTCCATAAGTCAAAAGGTGAAGACACACATGCACACATCTCTCATTATTATTGTGGTCTGTAGTGGGCATATTTTTAAAAAAAGGAAATTAATTAAGAAACACACACAGAGCACAGTGGTTTGTTCAAGATTAGACAAGAAATCTTTAACAAACCATTCCCATGGCTCTGCAATCTAGATCAGTGACTGGGACAATGTTTCCTGCCTCTGAAGAATGGGAGTACCAATTTTCATAACCATCGTCTTCTCATGGCTTCACTACAATATTTTTAGTGGCAGGGTATATCCTGCTTTATCAAGGGATGTCTTGCTAGATGGAAACTGAGCATTTTCTGCACAGCCAGCATTCAATGAAGCAAGAGTCTGAAGTCATCAAGAGCAAGAATCATCCGGTAAAAAGCCAGAGAAGACTACAGAAAGGTTGTGGATTACAGGTAGAGGTGAGAGGGAGCAAGAAATAACTGAGCGTAGGTATTTCATTTCTCAGTCTCTGTTTCTGATGCTGAGGCCATGAGTGCTCATTTCATTCAGGGTAAAGAAAATATTTAACTTTTGGGGTTGTGTGGAAGAGGGCCTTCAGTCAGGACTGAGTCTGCTCAGTGGTCATGAGTGGTCCTCACTGACTGTTGGCAAAAATGGAAAACTGGAGGTGGGTGGGAATGGCAATCCTGCACAGCCTACTTGTCTTAGGAGTTTATCACAAAGTTAAATAATATGGCTTACCTGGTCCGGCTTAAAATTTAAATCAGGTGGCATCCTGATATTATCACAAGGATTTAGCCACCGAATCCGCCACCTGGGTCCATCATTGGTCCATCCCCACTCCCAGGGCCACTCAAGCAGCCATTTTCTCAAGCAGGAAAACTCTTGACTTCGAAAAGAGCCATGCTGAGTGCCCCTGAGAGTGGGGATGGACCCAGGCTGCATTCAGAAGGCAAATCCCTTATGATAATATCAGGATGTCGCCCAATTTTAATTTTAAGCCAGATCAGGTAAGCCGTTTTATTTAACTTTGTGATAAACTCCTTAAAGGTTTTTTCCCAAGCTAACCAAAAGAAATGCCTCTTTCCTACAGCCAGTATTAAGCATCAATTTCCTTATCTCCATATATCATTAATAGTCTTCATTGGAAAGCAGACAGCCTTATCAATCAAGAAAATCACCAAACTAACCTTGCATACAATACGTATCAGCAATATATCTGCTACAACATGATTTGTACAGCTTGAAATCTTGATCTGATGTGTTTTAATAATAATAATAATAATAATTTTT
>CM034710.1:107774107-107800112 GCA_020142125.1 Phrynosoma platyrhinos
GCCGCATCCGGCCCCCGGGCCTTAGGTTGCCTACCCCTGCTGTAGAAGGACATAGGAAAGGATCTTTTGTGCAGTGGCACCAGAGTTATGAATACCCTTCTCTTTAGAGCCCCAACTAGCACTAGTGCTGCAAGTCATTCTGGCGACCAACCAAGCAAAAATATTAATTCAAAGATATAGCCATGTTACTCTGTAGAATCAGTATGTAGAGAGATCTTGTGGCACCTGTGAGACTAACTGAAATAAAGAGGTTGGCTGCATGAGCTTTCCTAGACTTCAGTCTACTTCCTCAGATGCATTTAGAGGAATGGAAACCAGGGACAGACATATATATGCCATTGGTATGTGAGAATGTCAGCTCAAATTCAAAATCCTTTGTGTATGGAAATGAAGTACCAAGTCCAGTTTTTATCGATGGTCGTTAATGAACAAAAACATTGGGAACTGGCCAATGTGTGCAGAAATGAAGAGGCAAGAAGTTTATTAAGCCTTTGTGAGTCTCATTGGGTTTTTAAAAAAAAACATGCTTTACTGAATTTCAAGAAGACACACACACACACACACACACAAATAAAAAATGCATAAGTGAACATCACTCCTTCAAAACAATACAAAAAAACCCCCAAATACAAAACACATTAAAAAAAACCCATACCAGACAGAAAAAAGACACTAACAACAAACCTTACTTACATCAACTTCCAATCCTAAACAATTAACCTAATTATACACCCACATTCATTAAAAATCTTATATTCCTTTCTTCTTTTCTTCACTTTACCTCATTCGTATCTTCTTACTCTTCTCATCATATGACTTCTACTTCTGATTGGGTTTTATACAAATCTTTATGTGTCCATGGTTTCAAATTATCTTAAGCTTTTTTCATTGGTTTTAAATTGTCTTCATCTACCTTAGTAAATGGTTTAATATCTTTTTAGCCTTTTAAAATTATTTTTATTATTTACATTTTTTAAAAAATTGATCAGGTTGATTTTACTGTATGCTGCCTCCCTGAAATCTTCAGACATAGGGTGGGGTATAAATATTTGAATGAATAAATAAATAAATAAATAAAATAAGAGTCAATTGGTTAATTCTATTGTAGATGATTTCAAAGTAGAATCCTTTATCAAGAAATAGCCAAAGCACTTTTCAAGAAAATTACTGTGCAGCCATTAAAGGTACGGCAACTCCCTCGTTTTCAACTCTAGGAATGTTTTCCCCACTAATAGTTCAAAATATGGCTTTTTTAAAGAGGTGATAGTTCAAAATGTGGCTTAGGAAGAACTTCATGATGGTGAAACATGCTGCCTCAGAGAATGGAGGTTTTTAAACAGAGACTCGATGGCCATCTGTTGGGAATGTTTTTCATTTTATATTGCTGCACGGCAAGGGGTTGGACTGGATGGGCCTTGTGGTCTCTTCCAACTCTATGATTCTTTGGTCCCATACCCCCCCCCCCCAAATATACATGTCTGAGTAAACACGGGATCTAATTTTAAAAAAAATACACCCAAACAGTCAAAAATTTCAGCCTCTCTATGAAACAACTGGTAATGATTATCCGGAGATATAGACTGAGATGTTATAATATGCAAACAATGCCCAGCTCTCGCTTCTTTTCATCAAATTCCAATGAAACAGCTGTTAACCCTGGTTTGTCTCAGTACAAATGTAATTCTTAGCTACAATTACTGGAAATCCACCTCAAATTATGTAGGCCTGGACAACACAAAAAGCTGGGGGATCATGGGAACCCTAGTTTATATGTTGTGTGTGGCATGCTAGCACATGCAGCTTGATTGCTCCAACAAGTCAAAGCATTTCACAACAAAGCATTTCACCAAATGCAGGCACAGCTTTCTCCCTGGTTTGTTTCTCACCCAACAAACCAGAGAAGATATACCTATATATTTTAGGTTTGCTTCTCTGTTTTTTTTGGGGGGGGGGAAGAGATAGAGGAAGCATACAAAGCAAACCATGCACATGGTTTGTTTAGCCATTCTTGTTGCAAGCAGAAATTACTGAACAATGTGTGCTGGTATAATTCTCATAGACAATAAGCATATAGTTTCCTGTGGTTCCCAAGATTATCTTGTCATGGTTTCACATTCTAGTCCGAAGGCAGGCTTAATTACAGGTTAAATGTTCAGGGGACGGACTAAATAACCCAAAGGCACCAGATCCCTGCCAGATTTTAGAAGCTAAGCAGTTTCAGCCCTAGTTTGTACTTGGATGAGAGACCACCAATGAATACCAGGTGCTGTAGGGTATATTTCAGAGGAAGGAACTTGCAAAACCACCTCTGAGAATCCCTTGCCTAAGAAAACCCTGTGCAATTCATGTGGTTGCCATAAGGCAGCGGTTCTCAAATAGTAGGGCGGGCCCCCCAGGGGGGGCGCGAGGCTCCGTAAAGGGGGGCCCGTTACGGCTGGAGAGAGGGAGATTGTCCCAGCGCAGCCCCAATAGCAGCCCGACGTGCTCTATCCTGATTGGTCAAACCCACCCATGTGACTATTTACAGTCGTGCGGGGGGGCGCGAATTGTTTTCTTCTTTCCTAAGGGGGGCATGACAGAAAATAATGGAGAAGCACTGCCATAAGTCAACAGGCAACTTGAAGGTACATACATATTCACAAATGTTCAGACATAAAAATGAATAATGTTTAAGGAAAGTCAAATATGGCTGTTCATAACATTGCCATACAGGCTGAGTACTGTTTTTAATATTGCTGTTTCCTTAAGAATAAAAATGGAGTGTCTTTGATTCACACCCAAAAATGCAAGCTCCTAAAGAACCCACATTAGAAGATGAAAGTGGTAAATTGCATTTTAAAAGGAGGATTGTAGGAGCAGCCTTTATTCTCCTCATTCCAAAATTAGCAAGAGGTTGTCACCTAAATAACTTACTGTCTATAAGAATAAATGTCAAATATGTGAAGCTTTTAAAATTTGACAATCTTCACTTCCTATGCTGTGAATGCATTAGTTTAACTATATTTTTGCAAACCTCATTTTCCTGTCATAGACAAATTTATTCATTGCTCAACATAAATGCAAACAATTAATGCTGTTTTCTTCCAGTGATTATATATTAGAATGACCATTATTATTTAATTAATCTTTAAATCCCCACGTTGCCATTACACCCCAATGTTTACTTACCGTATTTTCCGGCATATAAGACAACTTTTTAACCAGGAAAATCTGGGGTTAAAGTTGGGGGGTCATCTTATACACTAGGTATAAGGAGGAGGAAGATAGAGGTGCGAGGTGGGAAGGAGCCGGGGAGAGAAGGAGGACGACGAGAAGGAAGAGGAGGTCCTCCTTCTCCTCTCCCCGGTTCCCCCCCTCCAAACTTTTCCTCCCCCTCCAAACCTCTACTCTTTGTCCTCCTTGTCCTCCTTCTTCTCTCCCTACTTCCCCCTTCCAAACCTTTCCTCTTTGTCCTCCTCGTCCTCCTCTCCACCACTTTTCCCTCACCCCTCCCACCTTTCTTCCTGTCCTCCTGGTCCTTCTTCTCTCCACTGCTTTTCCCACTCCTCCCACGACGTTTTCCCACTCCTCCCACTTTTCCTCTTCGTCCTCCTCATCCTCCTGGTCCAGGAGGACACGTGTGAGGTGGGGGGGGGAAGCTGGGGAGAGAAGGAGGGTTTCCTTGGCAAGGTTTGTTCAGAAAGGGTTTGCCATAAGGCTGAAAGAGTGTGACTTCCAAGGCTCTTGTTATTATTGTTGTGTACCTTCAAGTCATTTCTGACTTTTGGCAACTCAAAGATGAACCTATCCTGGGGTTTCCTTGGCAAGGTCTGTTCAGAAAGGGTTTGCCATTGCTTTCCCCTGAGGCTAAGAGAGTGTGACTTCCAAAACTTTTGTTGTTGTTGCTGTGTGCCTTCAAGTCGTTTCCAACTGATGATGACATTAAGGCAAACCTATCATTAACCTACCATTTCTTGCCTATGTGTTTTTTTAGATAGGGTTTGCCTTTGCCATCCTCTGGGGCTGAGAGAGTGTGACTTCTAAGACTGTTGTTGTATGCCTTTGAGTTGTTTCCGACTTACAGCAACCCTAAGGTGGCCCTATCATGGTGTTTGCTAGGCAAGAGGGGAGTTTGCCATTACCTTCTCCTGAGGCTGAGAGAGTGTGACTTGCCCAAGGTCACCCAGAGGGATTCCATGGCTGAGCCAGGATTTGAACCCTGGTTTCCAGAGTCATACTCCGATACTCGGGTGACCAAATGTCTTCAATGCAAAGGAGGACAAGTCACTACAAAAAAATTTAGGACATAAAAGAAAAAAATGTAGAAAAAGCTAAAAACACTAATATAAATGTAAATCCATGCTTCTTAGCCATGTTCAAAATGGAAGACGTTTTAATGGTCAAAATTGTGACTTTTAACCTAATTGTGTTGTTTTCTTGGCATGTTTCTTCAAATGGGGGTTGCCATTACCATCCTCTGAGGCTGAGAGTGTGTGACATGCCCAGGGTCACTTACTTGGCCGCAAATTGTACATATCCCAGAATGCATCACCTAGTATATTGGCAGTCCTTCCCCCCAACACTTTCTCATTTCCCCCCCAACCATCTCATAGCTTGGAGATAGCATTTAAATCTGGACTATTTTTTAAAAATAATAAGGTCCAAAACACACTGCAGAAATAAATGCTAGGGAACATGGGAGCTGTAGTTTGTTGTGTTTATTAGTAACAGTTTTCCTGCTAAGTGACTGCATGGCATAAGCATTTGAATTAAAATTACCATATTGAAATCAAATCTGATTTTAAAAAATGTATTTGGTTGCGTTAGAAGAAGGGTCATCTTATACGGCAAGTATATCCCAAACTCTATATTTTAATTGGAAAAGTTGGGGATCATCTTATATGCCCAGTCATCTTATACGCCGGAAAATATGCTCTGTTATTTGCTCCCAACTTTGAATAAATTCCCCTAGTCTTTCATATTTTATGAGACATGTCATCTTATCTAATTCTACCATTTCTACTAATTTTCCCATCCAATCTTGTATTTCTGACATTAGGTTTTCTTTCCATTGTTGAGGAATTGATAATCTTGCTGCTACAATCATGTAATATAATATTCTTTCTTTACCTTGGTCCAACCCATCTTCAGTCATACTCAATAAGTATAATTCTGGTGTAATTTGAAGCTTAGTATTCAATATCTCCTCAATTTTCTGATGTATAGAAACCCAATTTTTTTTTTACTCTTTTGCACATCCACCATAAGTGAAGTAGAGTTTTTCCTTTTTACATTTGTAACACCTGTCATTTACTTTATCATACATTTTGGATAATTTTTCTGGAATGATGTACCATCTATGGTGCATCCTACATATGTTCTCTTGTATATTTTGAGCTATTGATATTTTTATTGCTTTTTCCATACTTTTCTCTATTTATTTCAATGCTATGCCCAATGTTTTGTGCCCATTTGATCATCAATTCTTTTACAAATTCCTCTTCTGTCTCCCATTTTAACAACATTTTGTATATTTTTGATAATATTTTCTGATTTTCTTTAACTAATTTTTTTCAGTTCTGTCATCTTTTCTTCTATACCAAAATTTCTAATCTATATTTTCATTTTTCTTTAATTTGTCTATATAATAACCAATGACATTTGATTCCCTTCTCATTCAGTTCTTCTTGTGTTATCTTATACTGAGTTTTATGAAAGTCAATTAAACTTTTAAAATTTTAAAAAAGGTTTTACAAGTCATAATATTATCTTTTTCACCCTGTTCAAAAAAAAATATTTTTTGAACTAGATGGCTGATCAATGCTTAGAGGCGATTTTTCTGGAATGATGTACCATCTATGGTGCATCTTACATATGTTCTCTTGTTAACCCATAACAGCCAGTAGTTTCTATGTCACAGATGCAGTCAATTCAATCTGGGTTTTATTCCAATTTTTATACTATCCAAGGTACTGAACCTATTTGGGGAGTAAGGTTAATTCCTTTAAAGTCTGTAATAAAGCTCAGACTGCATTCACTGTATCCCTGGAAGCCACCAACTACCACTGTTTGTAAGTATTGGTTTTTGATATAAAATAGAGTGTAACAATGTTATCTTTGAAGAATAACAACATAATGACTACCATATATACTGAACTATAAGTCGACCTCATTTGTAAGTCGAGGGCAGGTTTGGGGCCCAAATTATAGATTCTGATATGACCCACAGACAAGTCGAGGATAAAATGTAGAAGCCTTTAACAAAGGATGTAAAGCAGGGGTAGGCAACCTAAGGTCTGGAGGCCGGATGCGGCCCCCCGAGGCCTTTGGATCAGCCCCAGGCCGGTCCTGCCACTGCCGCCACCCGCCATGATGATATTGATTATTGTTGTTATTACTTGTTCTTGGGATTTTCTTGGCAAAATCTCCACGGGGGTTTTGCTATGGCTTTTCTAGGGCTGAGAGAGTGTGCATGCATATTTTTAATTTTTTTTTTAAAAAAAAATTAAATTATTTATTTATTTATTTTTGGTGCTTTGGCCCCCCAATTGTCTGAGGGACAGCAACCCGGCCCCGGTTCAAAAAGGTTGCCTACCCCTGATGTAAAGCATGAAGCAAAAGAAAATGATGACAAAAAACTTACAAAATTCCAGCAGGTCTGTTTCTTTGAGCTTGCCATAGGCAGATGCTCAAATCAGTGGATGGCCAGCCTGTGAATGGTGAGATCCCACTGTATATACAGTATTTATCTTCTAATGGATCATTTCCAATAACATTTAGTTCTTGTTTGTGAGTAATGAGCATCAAGTTACTTTTTTTAAAGGATAATATCAATGCATTTGTCTTTGCAGTAACTAAATGTGGTTGGCCGGGCATGTTTATTCAAGCAGGCTTATAATATATAATTGTTGTCAGGGAGGCTTTTATACAGAGTATGTGCTCTATTTATGTTTTTTTAACTTTTGAATGTTTTATGTGATTTTATATGGTTTCAGGCAAGATTATTTTAATTGTTTTTACATTTTTATTGTACAGTTTTAAAAACTATTTTATCTGTGAGCCACCGTGGATCCTTTTCTGGGAAAAAAGCAGCATATAAATTAAATAAATAAATAAATAAATAAATAAAATATGACTAAAGTAAAATGCATACCAATGTGGCATTATGGAGCAATTATAGTCATCCACATCATTACTAACATACCAAGCTATTATTTCCTCTCAGGTTTAGCTGGCTTATTCAACCAGATTTGTTCAGTGCAACTAACTGGCATCTGACAAAATACAGCCATAACCAGTAGCCTCACTGCAGTTGGAAAGAAAAACATTGGCCTCTGCTATCTTTGTAAGTAAATGTGGGAAGAAGAACTAGAATTATTTTTTTAAATACCTTTGGAGCTGGCATGTGTATGCTTTGATATATATCTGTAGTAATGTGGGGGGGGGGAGAGAATGGGAGAAGAGCATTGAATTTGGATTACAGACCAATTATGCACAAAGCTACTAGATGGAGAAATCCATCTGTGATTTCACCAAGAGCATTATAAAAACTGTTTCCCTATAGACTGTCTAGATATTATTGATTATATTTCCTGTTGCTGCTGGGCTTGAAATTAAAACAGCTTTATGTTTACTTTGCAGACTGCCATCTACAACGCAGACTTGTCTGTAGTGTAGACACCCAACAAACCCCTAAACAGAGTTGCAGAAGGATTTTAATGTGTTTCACCTTTGAACAGAATAAAAATCTGACTATTTAATATTGCTTCATTTTTATAGCTTAAGGGATCTCATCCATGCCCAAGAGTCCCAAATAACCATCACAAAATGCCGTCATAGCTTGATCAAAATGGTATTAGTTGGGAATGAGAGAAATCACAGAATTGTAAGGCCTAGCAGAACTGACCCCAGTAACACAGATAAAATATTTAGAGAACATGTAACTGACTGAATTAAAAGTAACTCTCTCCAAAAGTAAAAGCCACATTATAGACTACAAAGAAAATAAACTCCAGCTTTTAAAAACTCGGGTTATGAAACTCTACATTTAAAAGATACTGAAATACACAGTAGAATAGCTAAAGCCATTATGCACATCCAAAAATAGAACTATGAGCCACATCCACCAAGATATAAAAACTTTTGCATTACTAAACAAATTGGAGACAAGACTCCATTAGTGGTTTACTCTCCATTCTAGCGCCTCCCGTTTCTGTAGTTATACATTAATAACATAAGAATTTTTATGATCTCCCTATGTTAAAAGCATAGATGTTTGATTTTGTAACCAGTTTACAATGTAAAAAGCTCAGTTATTACAAGTGTAATTTATCAAGAGCAATTTATTTCACATGTCCACACACTAGCATCCTCTTTGCTTCTGTGTGGTTATATCATGTGCTCACTCTACATATAGATTTTGTAAGATGCCTTGGCTAGTATTTTTCCAGTAGAAAGGCAAAAGAGAACTATAATAAATAAATAAATTCTAGCAGAACATAACATGTTTGAGTCAAGAAAAGAGGCACAGGAACATTCTGCTCACCAGCCACCAGCTGGCTGCCAAACAAATGTTCTTAACTGGAAGATAAATTCAGTGAAAGGTCAGAAACTTCAGATAATGTCACAAACTATTATCAAAAGCACCAAACACTAACTAGTTCAGAGTAACAATCAAGAAGCGGTTGGGGGGGGGGGGAAACGACACCTAACTGTGAATCTCAACATTCCTTCTCATGTTTGTTTCCATTCACAGCAAAGATTTTCTGCAGAAGTTACAAATTAATTTTAACTAGTCCAAGATTATTCCCAAACCATGATTTACACAGATTAAGAAATTTATGAAGATAAACCCCTAATTTTGGAAAGCGAAGTGAAAGCTGCACTCAAAGCAATAGGGAGAACAAATCACCAGGAACAGACAACACATCAAGGGAACTGCTACAGTCCACACAGGGGGGAGGGAATTATATTGTTTTAAGTTGTACGTATTTTAGTGTTGTACACCGCCCGGATTGGCTTGCCACAGGGCGGTATATTAATAAAATTTATTATTATTATTAGTTAAAACTAAAATCTGTCAACAAATATGGAAAACAAAGCAGTGGCTCACAGACTGGAAGCGATCAATATATATTCCCATCCATAAAAAAGGAGACACAAAAGACTGCAGTAATTACAGAACCATTACTCTAACTTCCCATGCAAGCAAAGTAATGCTCAAAATTCTGAAGAAAAGACCCCTGCCATATATAGATTGAGAAATCCCAAAGATACAAACTGGATTCAGGAAAAGAAGAGGCACTAGGGTTCATATTGCAAACATATGCTGGATAATGGAGCGCACCAGGGAATTCCAGAAGAAAATCTTCATGTGCTTTATTGACTTCAGCAACCTTTGACTGCATAGATCACAAAAAGGCTTGCTGTTAGAGCAGGTCTGCACAACACACAGCCCAGGAGCCGCATACAGCCTACCAGAGGATTTCTGGTAGCCCGCAAGGTTGTGGAACGACTTCAAGGCTCCACTGCTAGGCCTTTTCCTGAAGAGAGGGCCATGTGGTGGAGGAGGAGGAGGAAGGGCAAACACTTGCCTTGCAAGGCTCCTCTGCTGCTCGGCTTTCTCCTGAGGAAAGGGCCAGGCAGAGAAGGAACAGGATGGAATTAATATTAAATATATTCATTATTATTAATTACTAATAATTAATATAATTAATTAACTAATATTTAATTAAAACCTAATCGGCAACCTGAAGTAGTTTAACCTATTTTAATTTTGGCCCCTTCCTACTGCCAAGTTGTGCAGGTCTAGCTTAGAGGAATGGGTGTGCCAGAACATCCGATTGTCCTGATGCATAACCTGCACTCAGGACAAGAAGCTGCTATCAGAACAGAATATGGAGAAACAGAAGGGCTCCCAATCAGCAAAGGGAGTCAAGAAAGGCTGCATACTATCACCCTATTTCTGTGTTGGCAAACCTATGACACACATGCCAGAGATGGCACACAAAGCCATTTTTCCTGGCACACAGATCGGGGAAGAGGACGAAAAGGTATGAGCCTGTTCCTCCTTCTCCCGGACATCCCAGGCCTTCAAGCTGCCTTCAGAGAAGCAGCTGAATGCCCATAAAGGTGAGGGGGAAAGAGGTCCTGGCCCAGAAGTCCTGTTCCCCCTGCCCAGAAGTCCTTCCTCCGGCATGGAGTAGCACCCAATGCTGGAAGGCCATTTAGTTGGGGCACACAGTGCCTAAAAGATTTGCCATCACTGCCCTATTTATTCAATCTATATTGTAAGTAAAGCAGGCTTGGACTCAAAGGCAGGAGGACTGAAGATAGGAACATTAACAACGTAGGATACGATGTATTGAGACAACTATAAGTACCAACTGTTTCCTGAGGATCTGATGAGGCAGCATAGAGCAGGGGTAGGCAACCTTTCCCCTTTAAGGGCCGAGGGACTTCAGCTCCCAGAAGCCTCAGCCATGTTGGCCAATAGTCCCATGTTGTCCAATAGCTCCTGGGATTCTGGGAGCTGAAGTCCCTCGGCCCTTAAAGGGGAAAGGTTGCCTACCCCTGGCATAGAGAGTCTATAAAGACAATGTGTCATTTAGCCTTGCCTTTACATAATATATCTAAGGAACAAGTGGGATCAATTCCAAATTTATTTAAATTTTAAATAAAATCGCTGCTACAGCTGGGGATGGAGATAGGTAGGTGCAAAATTGATATCTGGGCCCTGGTAGGAAGCCCTGATCTCCCTGATGACAAGAACATCAAGCACATAACTGCTTTAAGGAGGAAGAGAGGGAAATCCCCAGCATTAGTCTTCAGGTGCAACAACTGGGTTAACCAAGCAGAAAGGGCTGGTGTATGTTTCATGTCTGACTGTGTTGGGCAGGGGTAGGCAACCTTTCCCCTTTAAGGGCTGAGGGACTTCAGTTCCCAGAATCCCAGGAGCTATTGGCCAACATGGGACTATTGGCCAACATGGCTGAGGCTTCTGGGAGCTGAAGTCCCTCAGCCCTTAAAGGGGAAAGGTTGCCTACCCCTGGTGTTGGGTTTACAGCTCTTTAGTGTGAGGAAGCAACTCTTCACATTTAAAATAATCCAAAACAAGCACTGCAGATTAGTTTCGACCTACACAGTTATCAGGACTGGCTTCCAGTAAGCATCCAAGATCCAAAACACACTGCAGAAATAATCACATTTGAGACCATTTTAATTGCCTTGGATCAGTGCCAGGGAATCCTGGGAACTGTAGTTTATTGTGGCACCAGAGCTCTCTGACAGAGAAGACTAAATGAATCACAAAATTACAGTTCCCAGAATTTCCTAAAACTGAGCCAGGGCAGTTAAAGCAGTCTCAAACTGGATTATTTCTGCAGTGTGTTTTGGACTCAAATTCAGAGTGCTGGTCTTTAAAACATAAGCTCCACACAACTTGAGATCCACATACCAGCTGTGGCACCTTCTGCTGCATCAATCTCCCTGTTCACAGCTAGATCTGAGAAATTTTTATCTGCAGCAAAACTTGGAAAAGTTACTATTTTTGGACTACAACTCCCATAAGAGCAGGTGGATTCAGTGAGATGTAGACCAAAATAACTTTTTCAATGTCTGATCTGAAGTGTGATGGGTTGTAGTCAGAAAGAGACTTTTCTGTGGTGGTTCCCAGCCTCTGAATGCCTTCCCCAGGGAAGCCCACATAAGCACCCTTGCTGCTGCTGTTTAGGGACAAGGTAAAACATTTCTTTTTCCTAGGCTTTTAAGAAATGTTAATGCTTGTATTTTTAACTGAAAGTAATTGTAATTGTGCTGCTTGTACAGACTGTTGCTATTTTAGTTTGCATGTTTATTAATTATGTTAATATTGTATTTTATTGTTGTTTTTTACTTCCTTGTTAATAACCATGGAAACATGCATTTATCTTAAAGGGGTAGGATACAAATTATGTAAATAGGTAAATAACTGGATGATGCAACCTGACAGTACACTTTATATTGAAAAGGGGCCCAGGCTGATTTGTTACAGTCTTGTTCATTGAGAACCTCCGCCCTTGTTTTGAGATGCAGTTATTAGTACTATATTCCCTTGTTTAGCCAGAGTGCTCCAGACAAGCTGAAACATACTTGCTCTTCTTCCAATGAAAATAGGCTTTACTACTGTTTGCGCTTGCTTTTCCCTGCAGACAAAACAGAAGAACAGCTGGAAACCTATCCTGGGAGAAATGCTAAACTACATTCCACTTTAAAAACATTTTCTGTCCTGAAGACTAGGAAGGAGGGGAAATATTCCCAAACTTTTAAAGTCATTTTTAAAAGATTAAACATGCAACTCTTGTATGTGCTTGCACTGCTATAGTTTGTAATAAGGAATTTGCAACCTCCGCACACTGGACCATCTAGGCTTGATCACACCAACTCCAAGAGCTGCATCCAGTGGCAAAAGGTAGCTTCTCTCTCTCACACACACATATACAACACACAAATACATACATATACATATGCATATACATATACATATACATACAAGGGGCAACAGAAGACTATAACATATATAGAGAGGGATAAGGAAGGCTTTCACATCACTGGAGACAGATACAACTAAGGTTTCGCTTCCTCCTACCTATGTATTTGGGGTTCCCTCCTCTGGTGCTGCCTTCAGTAGTGCAGAAAAAGTAGTCTTGGCCATGAGGAGGCTCAATATACTCTTCTTCCTCTCAAGTGATGCAGTGATTAAAACCACCCCCCAATTAAATAACTTGGCATGGATGGTAAGAATTGGAAGTAGTGTTGAAGCGCAGGAGTTGTGATATATCCATCTTGAGTGATGCTGGTTGTAAACTAACTCTGCTATTCACAGACACTAAGCAATATGTAAAAACAACTCTGCTATGTGCGACAGCAGTTTAATTTCTATTAGTTATAGTGGACCCTTAGTATCTATGGGGTTTGGTTTCAGGACCCCCCCCCCCCAGATACAAAAATTTCTTGGCAAGTTGCTTCAGAGAGGGGTTGCCATTGCCATCCTCTGAGGCTGAGAGAGTGTGACTTACCCAAGGTTGCCCAGTGGGTTTTTATACTTGATCAAATCTCCAGAGTTGTAGTGCAATGCTTAAACCACTACACCCAGGCTGGTTCTCCATTTTATGTAAGGGACATAATTTTACTACACCACTGTATATAGTAGGATGATCATTCACTAGGCTTGCCTATCATAGGGCTTTCTTGGCAAGTTGCTTCAGAGAGTCAAAAATTTCTTGGAAGCACAACGATAACAATGTAAAATGACAAAAATCAAGGTTTGCCTTTTGGAATTTTTAAAAAAATGTTTTCAAGCTGCAGATGGTTGAATCCGTGGATGCAGAATCCATGGATAAGGAGGGCCAACTGAAATTACTGCCGTGCATAATTATATATAAAAATTTGATTTTTAACACTGGTGGCACATCATTAGTATACTGATACTAGCAGAGATATTTATATGAGAAAACCTGAGAAAGCCTTACTACACAGTCAAATCCATTTCTACTGGGTGGGATGCCACTATAGCTGCTGTGTGTGCTTGTTTTTAAACAAAGCCTACAGCACAGTAGCAAATTTCACATCTCTAGTTCACAACAAGAAACCTGTAAAACTGCAACAATAAACATGATTATCACTTCACAACATTATTCATTCAACTACTCATAAAGTACTATCCTTATTTGACCAGTTTGCAAGGACCATACATCCAAACCACCAAATTTCTCAGTGATGTATACTGCACAGATGATACTAGATACATTTCTCAAAATTAATTCTGTGGCATAGCGGAGAGTGTTGGATTACAACTTTGAAGACCAAGGTTCTATTCCCCTCTGAGCAATTAAACCCATTGGGTGACCATGGGCAAGTCACACTCTCTCAGCTTCAGGGAAAGGCAACAGGAAATCTCCTCTGAAGAAATCTTGCCAAGAAAGCTCCATGCTTTAGCACAGGGGTAGGCAACCTTTCCCCTTTAAGGGCTGACGGACGTCAGCTCCCAGAAGCCTCAGCCATGTTGGCCAATAGTCCCATGTTGGCCAATAGCTCCTGGGATTCTGGGAGCTGAAGTCCCTCGGCCCTTAAAGGGGAAAGGTTATCTACCCCTGCAAGGCTTAGCATCACCATAAGTCAGACACAACTTGAAGGCACACAACAATACTGCATCCAGCATCCTGTGTAAATAGTCAAGTGATAAGCCATGTTCAATATTGTGAGAGATGCCTTACATTCTTAGCTATGATAAAAGAGAACACTTGGAAATGTTACTACTAATAGTCATGGTTACATTGCCACTGGTCAAACTGGGCAGTAGATTCTGGGAATGTAACTTTTTTGACTACCTCTTTCAGTCTCTGGGTTATAGTAATGAATTTCTATGAGACTATGTAGCCATTTTCAAGCTGGTAATATAGAATGAGGAAGATGGCTACAGTTTGCCTAAGGTTGTGCAATTGAAGCATATTTCTCTGTGCTAATTGCTTATGACTGAAATGATACATTCATCCCTAGATCTGAGGCACTTGGAAAAGAAGCAAGAATCATAAAAGCTGGGTTAACTTCCCAATCCCGGTGACTCATTCTTAGTCACTAACTTTACCTTTTACTCATCTGGAAATTAAATATAATACACGCAGTTACCCAGAAATACTGGCAGGTTTCAGTGGATGACTGGCAAAATAAGTGCATTTTCTACTCCTAGTAACAATGCCCATCTGCCTTTCAAAAATAAGAACACCTTGACTGGTTTCACTCATGTATGGCCTTCAACTTTACATTTCAGATTTGAAGGCTTTAACACTATGCACAGATACCAAAAATAAACTGAGCTCTATTGTGCTGTTATGGCATTCCTGCTTTTCAGATGTAGCTTGTGTAGGTAACTGTCCTGGTGGACTATGATCCTTATGTCAAATCTGGACTCCTGGCCTGTCAGCCTTGATATCACCCACATTTCCTATTTAAGCTGGCTGCCTAACCTTGTTACATGACAGCACCACATTTAATCTTAACTATTTATGAAAACTTCCATCCATCTGTGGGATCATGGTACAGCTCACACACAATTAGTACTATCCAAACAGAGGAGTAAAAAGTTACAGTTTTCAGAGTACAATTCCCAATATGCCCTAGCCAGCATGACCACTGGCCATTCTGACTGAGATTCTGGGAACTGCAGTCCAAGCAAATAACTCTTCCAGGTGTTGCTTTTAACCCATGTGAAATTCTAATTTGAATAAACATAAGAAAATAAAAATTATTTCAAAAGCATTATGTAAGATTTGCTTTAGTACTAGGACTATTAGAATGAAGAGTTTCTCAGGGGGGGGTTGCAGACTGCCAGAAATAGTGAAAATTGAGTCCACTTTTAGGGTTAGGGTTAGTGCTAGGGAATCATGGGAATTGTTTTTTTCCTGAGACATTGAGCCTTCTCTGTCAGAGAGCTCTGGTGCCACAATAAAATACAATTCCCATGATTCCCTAACCCTAACCCTAAAAGTGGACTCAATTTGCACTATTTCTGGCAGTCTGCAACTCCTCTCAGTTATACTTTTTTCTGAAAGTCAGCATGAGGAAGTACCAGATTATAATAGAAGAGTAATTTTTACTGTGTGATTTTGAGGCTAGTTTGCCTAGCTTGCCCCAACTTCTTCATAGATGATCCTTTCTCACTGCAATCTTGGTAGATATAATTTTGCATCTTAAAACATGTAATGCACAACCGGGGTAGAGCATACCTGGGTCCTTTCTTTACCACACCAGGTATACAAATAGGCATGCACAGCTAGGAAATTATGTTTTAGTTGCTAATGAGCCTAGGGCACTCTCAGTCAGCTGAAGGTTGTCTTTGCCTTTAGGTTTTATTGCTACATCTCCCTTAATGCTGCCATGTCATCAATAAACCACAATTTTATTTCACCTGTGACTTAATTTCACTTTGAAAAATCCTTGAACATGGTTGAACTGAACCTGATTGGATCAGGACTGTTATAGTCTGCAAGGCAACACAAGATATCTAGTGGTTCTGGCAACCCTGATGCCCAATTAGATTTTCATATTGACAGTTGCTAGGGACCACCCTAAGCATTTCTCCATGACTTTCAGGAGCCAGTCTCCATTTGATCCATTCTTAGTCAGCAGTGAAGACACATGAGTAACCAAACTTCTTTACATATAAGACACATTGGGTAAGGAGGATGGCAGAGCAATGTTTGAGAAAGGGAGGCATGATAAAGCTTCACAAAGAAACTGGCAGACAACCTGAACACTGATAATTGGCAATAGGATAAGAGAAGTACAGACTGCACCAGTTTTTCCAACCCCAAATCATTTGAAAATGCACTGGTATCCTTAATGAATTGCTCTTTTCAAACGTCTGACACAGCAGCCATTGATACCATGGAAGGATAGATAAAACTCAGGATAGTCTAAAAACAAACATCAGTTCATTTTTTAAAGAAGGAAACCTACTGTATGTTAGATGGTATTAAATATTTAGTACTGTTGAAATCTCTTCTTGACCAATGCACTACAATACCTTCCATATCACTGCACACAGTCCAGGGAGACCTGACCTGTGAAAGGGGATTTCTGTAGGGAATTACTGTGTCACATTAAAAACCGAGTTTTCATATTGTTGTGGGAATGTTGAATGTTCCACAATAAAGTTAACTCAGAATATCCAGGATTTCTAAGCGATTATCTCATTATTTCAATTATTTATTTTCTTCATGTGTTACTAGAAAGGTGGTCAGAATGTAACCTATGGACCATGATCAGATTCTGCTGAACCAGCTCATGTTGGAATTCTTACAAATAATATTAGGTTAGGCATGATCTGGCAGTATACTGTATTATATATTACATTGTCCTATATTTAAGTCCTCTTTGCAAATTTAACATGCACAACAAGGATTCTAGCATTTTTTAAAAAAATGACAGAGCACACCACTGTGCAGTCAGTCCATTCCTGCCTTATAGAGAAGGTGATTCAGCTACTATATTACAATTACAAAATAAAAACACTTATTAGGTGGACGGACCACTTCCTCAAGATCTAGTGAGACTTATACCCAGGCAGAAATGTTTAGAATCTACCATTCCATATTTTTCTTTTTCCAGTTAGCTAGCTCCATACCTAGGCAGGGTTTGGAAGCACAGAGATGCTGAAAAATGATGAAAAGTGTGTGTGGAGAGGATCAATTAAGTGGTTCATAGCCACTAGATTTTTTGCCACCCACCTGCACCATCATCCTGTTGCCTCCAGTTAAATGCACATTCATTTACTCCAAACTGCCACCTGTCAACCACATGCTCTACCCAACATGCAACGGCTAAGATCATGCAAAAAGCCTGAATACATGAGTGTAAAATAATGTGTATCACTAACAAAATGTCAGGCTGAAGTCTTAATAGATACTGATTACAGCATCCAACACTCTCTTCAGCTTTCTTCTATTTATATTTGGTTGTGAAATAAATTACATCCCTTCATGTTATCTAGATATGTTTTTATCTGCTTCCACAGTAGTGAAGCCTATAAAACAAGATTTGGAAATTTAAGACGGATTTAGAAAAACTTAGCTCTTACAATCCTCCCCCCATTACTCAAATCCAAAAAAACCCCACGTTATTTGCATTAGCTTCCCTTTATTTATATTCAGTTCCTCATGCCTCTTCCCACATCCAGCAGCTGACACACACTTAATTTTCTCAGTATTGTAGGTTCTTTGAACCTCACTAGATCCTTTCAAGTCCCTTCTACAAGCATTCCCTTTTCTTTCTTCTCAGATAAGTGCTGATTACGTAGAAGGCTTACCTGACCCAAAGGGCTAGGTATACTGCTCCTATCTGGAATTTTGTTTGGTTGCTGCTTGCATCACTGCACATAGTAGCCAGAAGCCACTTTTCAGTATAATACAATATTGGCAGCTGCAGCTTCAGTAGTCAGAGGCGGAGGGAGTGAGTAAAATTCAAATCCTTTTCTATCGTATAGTGATTAAATTTAGAATGAATGCTGGCAGCCTGGTTGAAATCACACTTGTCCAATCAAAGAATGCAAGATGTCAAATGTATCTTTCACAGTTAAGCACTTCTAGCAGATCCTCCTATGTTTTGATTAAAGAGACAGTTGAGAGACAAAACTTGTTCTGTCTTCCACTGAGCAAAGCAGATTTGGTGTTACAATGAAGGCGCCTTTCTCTACTGGGATGAACTCTGCACTCCAAAAGCGCGCACACACACCACAAGTACGTACACCATGATTCTGAAAGATTTAACACCTCAGTCATGAAAATTTAGGCTCCTTATCTAAGATTACCAAAGCAGCAACTCAAACTTTTATCTGAGAATTATATCATAATGATACTTATATCTGAGGAGTTATTCATATGTTGTTGCTTTTTAGCATGACTATGCAAATAATCTCATGAGTTTTGCAAGTCTGGTTGCTCACACGTATCAACACTCAATGCAAATGTATTCGAAGCACATTCAAGGCATGCAGGTTTTTATCCCAGTTTATCCTGGGTCTATTTGCATCAGTTATTCACACATCTGAGAATCCAAAAGTTTCAGAAAAACTTGGGAAAACATCCAAGATTAACTATCCCAGGTTAAGTGGTTTTTCTGGCAGCCCTCCCCAAAACTTAACTGAATGCATTCGAAATGCATGTGAACAACAGAAATTGAACCCAGATTCTACCTAGGTTATTTTCACTGTCTTACATCAGAATTTAGGGCCTATACAGACTGCCAGAAATAATCCTGATTGAGACCACTTTAACTGCCTTGGCTAAGTGCTAATAAATCATGGGAACTGTAGTTTATTGTGGCACCAGAGCTCTCTGACAGAGAAGGCTCAATGGCCCAGAAAAAAAAATACAATTCCCATGATTCCCTAGCACTGACCCAGGGCAGTTAAAGTGGCCTCAAGCTGCATTATTTCTGGCAGTCTGTATAGGCTCTTAATTGCTGAGCTTGGATTTGAGTCTAGGTTTCATCAATCTAATCACTACAGCAACACTACCTAATATGTCTACTACATCCACATTTAAATTTTTGCAGCTGTGTGTGTATGTGTCTTCAAGTTACCTCTCAACCTCATTAATTCCATAGGGTTTTCTTAGGGAAGGAATATTCAGAGGTGGTTTTGCCAGTTTGCCAGTCCTCTAAAATATCACCTACAGCACCTGATGTTCATTGATGATCTGCCATCCAAGTACTAACCAGGGCTGACCCTGCTTAGCTTCTAAGATTAGATGAAAGGTGCAAAAAAGAAAAAATTAAGGTATTTCAAAGTATTTAGCAACAAAATATTCCAAATGTCTTTATTCTGTAGCCATTCATCTCATTTAAGTCTCTACTGTGCCTACATAGTACTCTGTAAGGTTAGGAAAGGCACGTCCTTGTCAATAATAAATTAAATTCAGTTAAGACTAATGAAGTCACCCATTGCAGATATTCCCCTTGCAACCCTCAGGGTGTACATACACACAGAGAGAGCTCTACACTGCCTTGTGTGTCACTCTCTCTAATCCTAGGGCAGCCCCATCAGCAGAGACACTGACACTACAAGCAAATCAATCCCCTTGAAAAGTAATCTCTGCACTAGTCCAACTGCAGGACAGATGGCTTTGTACAACTGCTAGTATAACTCTGTCTTACACTAAAAATCAAATCGGTATTATCAAGTCATTTATCACTTTAATACTGAATTGGGCTAAACCCACATAAAGGAGAAAAATTAGGTATTAACCTAAAAGATGCCATTCAGTTCTTTCTTGTATACCTTAGCATCAAGAAACACCTTTCCCCCGTTTATTCACCTGTTGTTAACATCCAGTTTTGCTTTCAGAGCATGTGCAGTCGATTATTGGTGTGCTTAAATGGGTTACGATTATTTTTTAAATATACTTTTCTGTCTTGGGATAAAGCACATGCACTTAAAATCATTTTGAAAACAGCCAGCAATACCACACAGGTTTGCCAAAGCTTCATCAGATAGATGGGAGGGGAAACCACACACACACCAAACAGGTCAAAACATGTGCTGCTGTTGCCACACCACTGTATTTGTCATATTTCCCATGAGTAAAACCAAAAGCAACCTCGCCTTTTCAAAGCATTTGTATCGGCAGCTTTCTTTGGGTGGAGCAAGCAATCTTTGAAGCAGAAAAACAGTTCAACTCTTATCACTGTAAATATAGAGAGAACAGTTCAAACTCTGGCTGCTGGCATTTCCAAGGTTAAAACTTGCTCTCCCTCAAGGACTTTCTGGGTAAATTCCAATGAAGTCTAAACAGGAAAAACACTCCTTTGCAAAATAATATTCAGACTACATTTTAAGCTGGGAGAACTATGATAGCTTTATCCCTTACCCTTCACAGGCTTTTCAAATGGGGTTCTCTCAGTTTTGGAAGACATATACTAGGTGATTCAATGTTATGCATGTGTGTATAAGCACATTTTACCATAAGGCCTACTGCTAACATCACTATCCTACCTCAGTAGGATTTCCATATCTCCTGAATTAGATAAGTTTAAACTGAAGTGAAAATTTTTATGCAATTTCCAGATGATCCAGAGAGGGATCCAAACACACCAATCAATGCAACCACACCAGCAATATAAACAAAGTGTCCTGTCTTTACCTGAAAGCTGTCTTCCCTGTAACTTGTTTTTCACTTTGCCTATTAAGTTTCAAGTAGCCAAACATAGCTTGGGTATAGGCAGTTTACGGCCTAATTTAAAGTTTACATATGAAACATCTGCACAGCTTATCATTAGTTTTCTGGAATCAATTCAAGGTGATAATTCTAAACTTTAGACCTCTAAACTGCTTATGATCTAGTTATTTCCTAAGGGACCACTAGGGAGCCTGTTCAGTTATTACAGTCAGCAGAAGCTACCCTTTTGAGGAGACCATAACTTACAGAGGCCTATTGTGGTGTAGTGGTTTGAGTTATGGTGATGGTGGTGTCTGCCTTCAAGTCGTTTCTGACTTATGGCAACCCTAAGGTGAACCTATCATGGGATTTTCTTGCCAATATTTGTTTAGAGGAGTGTCCCATTGCCTTCTCCTGAGGCTGAGAGCATGTGATTTGGCAAAGGTCTCCCAGTGGGTTTCATGGCCAAGCTAGGAATCGGACCCTGGTCTCCAGAGTTGCAGTCTGACACTCAAACCACTACACCACACTGGCTCTCTGGTTGGAGCACTGGACTACAACTCTGGAGACCAGGACTTAAATCCTTATTCAGCCATGGATACTCACTGAGTGACCTTTGGCAAGTCCCACTCTCTCAGCCTCAGAAGGAGGCAAAGCCCCCTCTGAACAAATCCTGCCTAAGAAAAAAACAGTGATAGGTTCTCCATAAGTTGGAAAATATTTGAAGGCACACAATACAAGAGGCATGCATGAAAGGGATTTTGCCACACCATGAAATGTTCCCCCTTCAGAGTTTAGATTGGTCTTCATGCTCTCAGCTTATTGATAGATCTTCATGTGCTCAACTTTTTGAAAAGGTGCTAAGATACATCTGTTCAACTTACCCTTTACACTGCATTTAGTCATTTCAATTTTGTTTTTACTGTGATTTCATTGATGAATTTGTTTTCTTTTTATTCTATTGTTTACTTGAACTTCTTGTATGTAACCATAGTGATTTTAATAATTAATATTTTATGTTAATATAAAATAAGTTAAGCAGCATAACATAAGTTTTATGTTAACATGAAGATTTACAGAGGTAACAGGAAGGAGGAGCTTCAAAACGGTGCAAGCCAGTAGCTATCAGTAACTCCACAACTTCTCAATATATTGTGAACCATTATTATAAATCAGGGGTAGGCAACCTTTTTGAGCCGGGGGCCGGGTTGCTGTCCCTCAGACAATTGGGGGGCCGAAGCACCAAAAATAAATAAATAAATATAAAAATAAAAATAAAATAATTTTTAAAAATTTTTAAAAAAATATGCATGCACACTCTCTCAGCCCCAGAAAAGCCATGACAAAACCCCTGTGGAGATTTTGCCAAGAAAACCCCAAGAACAAGTAATAACAACAATAATCAGTATCATAATGGCGGGCAGAGGGGGGGCGGCGGCGGCGGCAGGACTGGCCTGGGGCCGGTCCAAAGGCCTCGGGAGGCCGCATGCTGCCCCCGGGCCTTAGGTTGCCTACACCTGATATAAATGTTACAGAAGCTGCACAGAAAAGCCCTTAAAGATACCTACCATGCCACAGAAACTTTAATATGTGCCTGTTATATCCCACAGTAATTTGAACAGTGTGGCTGGCAATGCAAAGAATTGCACAGAAGTAATTTTGAACCATTCCTCAGGCAAGGAATCTATTATAAGGGTAATTTACAAAAAAAAAACCCTCCCTCTATCCCAATAACTCTGGATGGACAACTGCAATTATATCTGATAAAATGTTTTTCCACTGCTAAAAATGCCGCAATATTTATTTTCATAAGTACTTCACATGTTATCACAATTCTGGCAAGAACCCTGTAAATTAAACTGGAATTATCCCCATATAAGCAACAAAAACTGAGAAATAGCTGTTAGCCTACGGGCCTTTGCAGACTGCTAGAAATAGTGCAAATTGAGTCCACTTTAACTGCCCTGGTTCAGTGCTAGGGAATCATAGGAATTGTATTTTTTTCTGAGACATTGAGCCTTCTCTGTCAGAGAGCTCTGGTGCCACAATAAACTACAGTTCCCATGACTCCTCAGCACTGAGTCAGGGCAGTTAAAGTGGATTCAATTTGCACAATTTCTGGCTGTATGCAAAGGCCCTAAGACTACTTAACTGACAGTAGAGGTGGAATGTTAACCAGGGACTTTCTTGCTGGGAGCTTATTGTCTTCATTTATGATATACCATATACAAATATAGCTTGCAAAAGTTTCCTACAAAAGTTCCGCATTGGCTAATACTGTTGAATGCCACGAGTTTATTATTTGGGTGTGGAGTGTAATGCAGAATGGTTACAGTAAAACCACTCAGAGTCAGCTCTTCCTTTTAGAACATATCACACATTTTAGAGCTTTCCAGTGTTTAAGCTTTACCAGTGTCACCATAACTCCCGGCTCTGAACACATAATAATGTAGAATCACTAGAGAGACTGCATACTCTTTCCTCCCTGCTCTCACTTGCATCTGAATGGACAAACAATACATATACTCTAGTCACATTTGACTGCAGGTGGGGAGACTCCATCAAGAAATCCATATTCTAATTTTGATTACTTAAGGAGTAACTAGATATCACAGCAGCAGATCTCTGCATTTAAGCATAGACCTGGCCCCAAGTAGAATTAATGTTTGGTTAAAGATTGCACTGGTAAGGAGTGACGAACCCTCCTAATGCACACTTACTACCACCATTTCCAATCACTCTTCTCCTGTCCAGAACTATCTGAGTTCATCTGAGGAGAAATACACCACAGGAGGACAGACCATGAGGAGGTACCCTGCAAACAGACACAGCATTTCATGCACTCCTCAACAGACTCTTTTATTACTTTATAAAAATGAATGTCTGCTCTTGTTTCCATGCAATTTATGTTTAAACAGTAATTCATCATAGTCATAAGTGCCTTGGCCTTTATGTTAGCAAAGTAAAAAAATTATAGGAATAGAGAGAAGCATATCAAGTAAAGACAACAAGAAGGAACAATGAGATATTTTCCCCAGAATATCATGCACCCCATGAGAAAATCTGGAATCTAGTTACAGCAGAACTAGACACACAAATATAAGAGCAAATGCTGAGTTCAGACACATTAACAGGTACTTGGGAACAAGACTATTGGCTAGACAGTGTGCAACAGGTTCCATAACTCTTTTATCTAGATCAAAATCCATGCAGAATTGTGAAGCTGCAGTTAAATATTTCTCTGAACAGAAAGGTGCAAAAATCATCAATGAGGACTATGGCTAAATTTTATATAAATTTGTTGGGGAATGTGAGTGGGACATGCACATTGGATTGTGCTGTGTAAGCCTCTTAAAATACATAGGAATCTATATTGCTAGTAACATTCTTTCTTGCTGGTGCAAATGGGTTTATAGCAATCACACACATGTAAAACATGGAGGGAGACTAGACAAAAAGCTGCAGGAATAAAAGTAAGACTCCTTTACTAATTAACTAGGAGACTCAAACATAGTATGAGGTTAAATTATAGCTGTAGGATGTTTTAATTATGAAAAAAAGCAAACCCACACATTTAGAGGGCTAAATGGGTACTCTCTTTTTTCCTGGCTGCATTTCATTTCTCCCACATTCAAATAATTTCAGCAGGCTAGTATCACCACAGCATCACGTCAGAAAACATAATTCGTTTAGCCTCGGTAAGAATTACATGCCAAATATTAAACAAACAGTGCCCACAGAGAATTCATTTCACATTATTAAATTACATGAAGTCATTCATATGAGAGAGAGAGAGACAGCATACATGACTGTATGCAGAAGCAAAAAGGAGGAGGGGTGGTGGTAGTGTCTCCTTTCATAAATTTAGGATTTCTTCACATTGCTATGCCAAGCAATTCTTCCTTGAATTCACTCAATTAAGCTGAATCTGCTCCCCCCCCCATTAAAATAAACCCCCTCCTGAGCAGAGTGGCCAGATGTCATAAGCACAAAGGAGAATGAGGCACTGCAAAATGTAGGACATTTCAGAAAAAAGAAGGGCATGACAAAATAAAAGCTAGAAACACTCACAGAAATATAAATTCATGCTTCTTAGTCATGATCAAAATGGAGGACATTTCAAAATTCCTCCTGGATAGAAGTTTGAAATGTAGGACACGTCCTGGAAAAAGAGGATGCCTGCTCCTGAGGGAAGCCTGATGCCATTCTTCCTTCCCAGTTGGAGGCCAGCTTTTTCCCTGGCTTTCAAAACCACACCAATAAATGAACATTTATCATCACAACCCTAAAGGGAAGCTGAAGGGAAAGGAAGGGGGAAAGAGATCAAGAATGAGGAACTCAGCCTGAGGAAGGAAAACAGACAGAGCCCTTCTTCAAAACATGCTGCACCATTTCCCTCTCACACACAAACACACCTCTGGCCTCTAGAGATACACAGCAACACAACACAAGGAAGTCTGTAATGCCTGCCCTAGAATAAATTAACCCTACAAGGCACACCCTTTGGTGATCCGAAGTGGCAAAATAAATCAACCCTCCCTTCTGCCACCCAGCCTAAAGTGGCACTGAGTGAGAAACGGAGAAGACAAAGAAGAAGAAACCTAATTTGTTTCAAAAGTTTGGTTCAAAAAGGAAGGAGAAGGGAAGAGAACCCAGGGAGAGTTAATGCGAGACAATGGCTGCATCCACACTGCAAAAATAATCTGGTTTAACTGCTTTAACTGCTATGGCTCCATACTGTGGGAATCGTAGTTTAGTGAGACATTTAGCCACTTCTCCCAGAGAGCTCTAGGGTCACAACAAGCTATAAATTCCCCAAATTCCATAGCATGGAGCCACGGCGGTTAAAGAGTGCATCTTCACTGCAGAAATAATCCAGTTTGACACCACTTTAACGGCCGTCTCAATGTTATGGAATTCTGGGATTTGTAGTTTTGTCAGGCACCAACCATCCTATGCACCATTCCCAGAATTCCACAGCATGGAACCATGGCCATTCAGGCGATGTCAAACCAGGTTATTTCTGTAGTGTGGATGCTCTCAATGTATCCGTGGGGATGGAAGAAACTGTGTTTCGGAAAAGCTGGTGGCAACAGTCATTGCCCACTTCCTGTAGCAGAGAGAGATAAGAGTGTGTGGCTCCTTCTTCTGTTGCCATTAAGGCGAAACAGAGAGAGGGAGGGAAAGAGGGGGGGAAGGAAGGAAGGGGGGAAGGAAGGAAGGAGGGAGGGAGGAAAGGAAAAAGGAAAGAGGGGAGGGAGGCAGGAAGGAAGGAAGGAACGAAGGAAGGAGGGAGGGAGGGAGGAAGGAAGGAAGGAAAGAAAGAAAGAAAGAAA
>CM034710.1:107806139-107830781 GCA_020142125.1 Phrynosoma platyrhinos
ATCCCATGGACAGCCAAAAGGACAAACAAATGGGTCCTAAAGCAGATCCCTGTAACCTAGATGACCAAACTGAGACTGCTGAATTTGGACACATCATGAGAAGAGAGGACTCATTGGAAAAGAGTGGAGGGAAGTAGGAAAAGAGGAAGGCCATATGCCAGAGGGATGGACTCTATAAAGGAGGTCACAGGTATGGGGTTGCAGGAATTTAGCAGAGCAGTGGAGGACAGAGGGTCTTGGAAATGTCTCATCCATAGGGCCGCCATGAGTCAAGATCGACTCGAGGGCAGTTAACAACAAAACCCATTGAGATAAAAGACCTTTCTGCACACTTGCATAAGGGGTACAGTTCAAAATATACATTTTCACTACTGTTTCAGGGGGCAAAGCATAGGTACAAAGCGTTGCCCTTACTACACTACAAGTACTCACTTCAAGTGCTGCTAGCCATTTTATCTTTTTTAAAAAAAACAAAAAAACTAACAAGGAGTGATAAGAGAATAGTATAAAATGGCATCATAATTAAACTTTCCTATCAAAATATCTTTAAAATGCTTTCAAAGTCTCATCAGAAAGCAACTGGAGAACATGATGTATTATACCCACTAAACAGTTTTGTTCCCCACTTGTTACATTACTTTTAAAAGTATTTTCTTTCACCCTTGTTACTGAAACGCAACTTCATACAGGGAGAACCAGAACACATTCTTTCATTCACAGAAGTTACATAAGTGCATGTGCAAACACGAGAGCCAGTGTAGTGTAGAGTTTTGAGCATTGGACTACAAACTTGCAGATCAGGGTTCAGTTCCCTGCTCAGCCCTGGAAATCCACTGAGTGACCTTGGACGAGTCACATACTCTCAGCCCCAGAAAACACTGTGATAGGTTCACCTTAGAGTCGCCAGTCAGAAACATCTTTAAGGCACTGAACAATATACAAAAACTGTGTATTTTCAACTGCAAAATGCTAAATAAAATCATGTCATCCAAAGATGAAATTTCATTCCATCTGTGACATTAGCCTTGAGGCATAAATAAGTTTCATTAAGGATATGAGACACATCATTACAGAATATTGATACAAATGGATGATCAATATAAAGACAATCATTCTCAGCATGCAAGATGGCATAGCATAAAGGGGTCCTTGAGAAATAATCATAGTAGTGAATTTGAACTTATCAAGAAATATGATTCAATCCATTTAGGACTGAATCAAGATAATTTTCTCATGTCCCACTAGAGGTATTAACCAACTTAGCAATGCTAGACTGATCACACTATCATGTCTGATAGCTGTTATGTCAGTTAAGCAACTGCACATAAAATTGTAATGGACTGTATTGTACTTTTTTCCATTTCATTGTCATTTGACCCCAGAAATTACCACCATTACCCCATTTCTATGTATCCTATATATATATGCCTGTAAAGCTACCAACTGAGGATAACATTTCAGGCATCTGATGAAAGGTACTATAGCCAATAAAAGTTTTTTAAAAGGTCATACATTATTTAATTTATAGCACTTTTAGACCATACTAAAATCTGTGCAAACTAAGAAAAATAAAAAAGAACACCATTGCATTCAGTGGTCTTATCTTCAGGTATGTATGAACAGGACTACTTGCTAAACAAAATACTCTCAAATTAGCCCAAATTGGACTTATTTCAGATATCATTTTACTATCTAGAGGAAAATGCTGGGTACAACAATTTTCAGTCCAGTTTGCATCCACAAAGAATTTACATGGTTCATTTTTCCCATGTGATTTTGAAATGGCTTTGAGTCAAGGCCAACTCGAGGACAGTTAACAACAGCAACAAATTTCCATAGTGTATGTAAGCAGGCAAATATTTTTAGCCCATGTTTCCTTGGAAGCATATTCTGATGCATACAGTTTAGGCACTTATAGCTTAATATGAAATACATCACATTAATCTAAAGCTAATTAAATGACAGGCATTGTGCATATACTGCAGCCATGTTTTCAGGCCTCTCCCCTCTCAAAATTGTGAAAGGCAGAATTAATACCATAATATTCATAAAATGCATACCCAATCCCAACATGTATTGATAGAGCTTATAGCAAAACATCTTTTTCCTCCTACAAATACTTATTTGTCATATCACCA
This sequence comes from Phrynosoma platyrhinos, assembly GCA_020142125.1. Lineage (NCBI taxonomy): Eukaryota > Metazoa > Chordata > Lepidosauria > Squamata > Phrynosomatidae > Phrynosoma > Phrynosoma platyrhinos. The sequence continues at coordinate 107,808,278 of CM034710.1, forward strand.
GGGCTGGAACTCCATAGCTGGCACAAATGCATTTTAGGATGGAAGCCTTGATTATGATGCCTCACCATCTGCTTTGCTTATGGCTTCATGCTGATTGATTTTTCATATGGAAAGAACATCAAAGAGATCATGAGAGGATATTCTGTTTCAAGGCATTCCCAGAATCCTCTGCTTCTTTCCTGGAGAAGTCACCAGCAAGAATGTCAGTGCCAATTGCAAGATGGTAGTAACGTGTACAGAAGATCACAATGTTTCCTTCTAAAGATTGCAGTGCTGAAACCAGGAATTTGCTGTTGTTGTTACATGCCTTCAAGTTGTTTCCCACTTATGGTGACCCTAAAGTGACTCTATAATGGGGTTTTCTTGGCAAGTTTTGTTCTGAGGGGGTTTCCCATTGCCATCTTCTAAGGTTGAGAGATTGTGACTTGCCCAAAGTCACCCAGTGGGTTTCTATGTCTGAGCTGGGATTCGAACCCTGTTCTCCAGAGTCATAGTCCAATGCTCAAACCACTACACCATTTCAGATTTAATTGGGTAGATGGAGCAACATTCAGCCACTCACTGTATTGAACTAGTGGGAGAGCTGCAGACAAGTTTACCAATTTTCAAATCCTACAGCTGTAACTTTAAGGGTGGGTAGAACTCTGCAGTAATTGGTAGTAGATTATAACATTTATCTCTATGTCATGATAAGCTTCTTTGCTAATTCCTGCAAATCAAATCATTGTTCAAAGAACTGCTTCTAAAGGCCAGCAGAAAAAGCAGCAAAAAGTACTAATTATAGTAGGGCTGACCCTATAATTCAGCAGTGAGACACGCACTTCCACCAACAAATTTTTAGTATAACTGTCATGAAAAAGAAGCAAATGGTTAATTCTTTACTTTATTATTCTGTTTTTACTGCTAGGAAACAGAACATACTTTGGAAAGATTTCATGAATGACATCTCTCAGATGTAACCTGTCTAACCTCTGGCCTTAGGTACTGTGTACTTAGTCTTACCACCTGGAAATGCAGAGAACCATTTGTTCTTCTTCTTCAAGCAGTAAAAATGTCTTGGCCTACCCCTAAATCATAAGCATTCATGAAGATATCAAACATATTTCTTCACGAAGATATCAAACATATTGCTTGAAACATAGGTATCAGCCACAAGCAACTCTCCACAAGAGCTTGGGAAGCTTACTTTTTAAGCTATAACAGTCTGCAGAGGAAGAAATTTCTAATATCTGCTTCTACTCCTACTCCAAGATACTCTTGCCTGAATATATATATGTATTGTGTTATGTTTTTGGATGACTGCAGGTGCTTATATAAAGTCTGAAAACAAAGAGGTCACCTATAGGCACATGCAGTGATACAGTTAGTTAGATGCAGTGGGAGGAAACCTTACTGAACCCAACTGTGAAGAAGTATTCATAGCATCAGTCTGCCACTGCACACTTCCCATGACAGCAACAGACTATACCAGGGGTCAGCAACCTACAGCCCGGGGGCCAGATCCGGCCGCGCGAGGCCTTTGGACCCCTGCTGCCACCGCGCGTGCTGCTGCCGCCATTTTGTTTTCCAAAATGGCGGCTGCGACTTGCTCGTGCATGCACAGTACTTCCGGCATAGTGTGCATGCGCTCACATGCACGGCACCATTTCTCCCCCACACCCTCGGCCCGCGGAAGACCTAGGGACCAGCGGACTGGCCCCAGGTAAGAAGAAGTTGCCAACCCCTGGACTATATAGTAGCTGCTGCTATCAGTACAGCTGGGTGTTATCAGTACGCTGATGACACCCAGATCTATTTTTCCATGTCTCGATCGTTGGCCTCGACTTCTGATGGGATCTCTCTTCTCAATGAATGTCTTAAGGCAGTAATGGGCTGGATGAGGAAAAACAGATTGAGAGTGAATCCAGACAAAACGGAGGTGTTCACAGTAGCGGCCCTGAAACCAGGTATTGGGTTGCAACCTCCAGTCCTGGACAGGGTCACACTTCCATGAAGGACTGTGTTCGCAGTCTGGGGGTGCTCCTTGATTCGTCACTCCTGATGACTAATCAGGTAAATGCAACGGTCAGGAGTGCCTGTTATCAACTTTGGCTGATACGCCAGCTGCGCCCTTTCCTGGAAGTAAGGGACCTTGAGACTGTGGTGCATGCACTGGTAACCTCCCATCTAGATTTCTGTAATGCACTCTACACGGGGCTACACTCGTGCTTGGTCCGGAAACTTCAATTAGTACAAAATATGGCAGCCAGAGTGGTCTCAGGAACATTTAGGAGAGACCACATAACTCCAGTATTAAAGTCTCTCCACTGGCTGCTTATCAGTTTCCAGACCCAGTATAAATTGTTGGTTATTACCTTTAAAGCCCTAAATGGCTTGGGTCCAACTATCTTCAGGACCGCCTCCTCCCATACAATCCTCCCCGCACACTCCGGTCCTCTGGGAGGAATTTGCTCCAGCCATTAAAATCTAGGCTATCAGCAACCTTCCAGAGGGCATTTTCAGTAACCGCCCCCAGATTATGGAATGGCCTGCTGGATGAGATCCATCAGATTATGAGTTTAAGCAGCTTTAGAAAGGCTGTGAAGACAGATCTCTTTCGGCAGGCCTTTTCTGATTAGATCCCGGCCTCAGGAGCTGTGCATCTCTACCCCTTTCAGTTTTTTGGCTCACCCACTGCTCTTGTTTGCTTATAGTCACTCCAATTTACCTCATCTGATACTTTATGTTATTATTTTTTTTAAAGGATGTGTAATTTAATACTTTTTTAATGGGGGAAGGGGGAGTTTTGGGGTTTTTTAGTCTATATTTCTGGTGTAATTTTAACTGTTGTAAGTCGCCCCGATTGTTTGGCAGAGGGGCGGGGTATAAATATTATTATTATTATATTTTGTCACAAAACAACAGAGGCAAGGAGAAAGCAGCTGAAAAATTCAGAAAGGGAAGGTGATATTAGGAATTAAAATGGAGAACAAGTGAGAAGAATGGACTGTGTACAATAAAAGAAATAACAAAAAACAGGATCCATATTGCCAGTTAGAATTAAGGTCGACCCAGGACTTGAACAGCAGGGGTCCATGGCTTTAGAAAGTTAAGGACAATGCAGGCTGCCGTCATTAAAACACCAAAGTAAGATTCATTAATATAGAATATATTCAGAATTGCCTACATAGAACTAGGAAAAGGTACTTGTTTTGAGCTACAGCTCCTAGAATTTCTTAGCCAGCTAGCCAGTGGTGATACTACATATCCTCCAACTGTCCAGATTTGCAGAGACAATCCCAATTAATCCTCTGCCATCCCACTTTCTTTGCTGCTTTTAAAATGTCATTGGTTGCTGCCAACTGAATTCCAAATGCAAAGGTAGCGTGCGCTCCATTAACTCATAGGATAACAGGAGAAAAGGAATCTTGCTCTTCCCTGGACACTGAGGCAAAAGCAAACTGTAACAAGTTCTTCTAGCTTGTCTTTTCTTCCTCATTAATACGGTAACTTTTACTTGATGTTGCTTGGCCACATGCTGTATTGTGTCACAGCACAATGTATCTGTGAAATATTGGAGGGTATGGTAGAGACTGGGGACTTCTCGGATTTTTCGTCCAAACAAGTACCTTTTTCAAGCTTTCTGTATTTCTGGCTTCTTGCCAGGTAAGCTGCCTGTTGCTAGGCAGCCGGTAGCATTTTGCAGCCGCAAGCACACTCCAGCCAGTCATTGCTAGGCAGCCAAAGGTGGTGGGGAGCCCAAAAATAAATGCAACATTGCTGGTCTGAGAAAAAGAACAAAATAAAAGGGACAAGAATAAGCTGTGCAACAGTGTGTCATTATGTAACTTGCCCTTTTCCCTCCAAAATGAATATTTTGTTCGGTCTCTTTACGCTGATCCTCTGATGTTGCCTCTTCCTTCTCCCCATTCTTTTTCTTCTAGGTATGATTTTTTTATTTCCAATACACTTGATCCTCCACATTTGCGGCTTTGATTATTCACGGATGTATTATGTTCTCTCTAGGAATATCTATGTCCTCCAGCGCAACTCTATGGTCAACTTTAACCAAAAGTCTCACTGAAGGGCCTAGAGATTCCTAGAGAGAACACTCCATTTGTATTTGTAGATCCTCCAGTGCAAATCTCTGGCAGATGTTGACCACAGAGTTGCACTGGAGGATCTAAAGATTCCTAGAGGCAAAATCTTTTATCTCAGGCAAAAGCATAGTGTTTTTGTTATTTGTAGTTTTCCCAAATTTAGGGGGGTCCTGTGCCCCTAACCCCAGGGAATGTGGAAGGATGAGTGTAATACCAGTCTAGATGTTTGGGCTTTTCTTTTTCTTCTTGAACATATTGGATGGAAGAATGTTCCAACTGTCTGAAGCTAACACCTTCAGAAATGGAAGAGAGCTAAGCAAAATCCTTTCAAAAATGGTGCTTTTCCAATGTGTTGAACAACTAAAGGCCTAAGCAGATTGCCAGAAATAGCGCACATTAAATTGAGGCACTGCCCTGGCTCAGTGCTAGTGAATCATGGGAATTGTATTTTTTTCTGAGACATTGAGCCTTCTCTGTCAGAGAGCTCTGGTGCCACAATAAATTACAGTTCCCATGATTCCCTAGCACTGAGCCAGGGCAGTGCCTCAATTTAATGTGCACTATTTCTGGCAGTCTGCTTAGGCCCAAATTTTGCCTTGCCTCAGCCATCATGTCATCTGGAAATAAATATTGGCAACAAGTGCAGATCTTGCAGATAATGGGCATGCTACTTGGGAATGGCATCAGTTATTGTCCAGTACAGGGGTCGGCAACCTACGGCCCCCGGGCTGGTTTTGGCCCAGGTCGCCAAACTTACCGGCCCAGGCAGACCCCTGCTGCCGCTGCCGCAGCACGTTTTCTCCTCCGTCCGGCCACGCACGCTGCGGCCGCCATTTTGGAAATCAAAATGGCGGCTGCGAGTGGCGGCTACCATTTTGTTCTCCAAAATGGCAGCCGTGACTCGTTTGCGCATGCGCAGTACTCCTGCACATGCGCAAACGCATCGCGGCTGCCATTTTGAAAATCAAAATGGCAGCCGCAACATGCGCAGTGGCGGTGGCCACGAGCGCCGCGGCAGTGGCGGGAGCGGTGGCAGCGCGTGCCACCATTCCCCCCCCTGGCCCAGTGGAAAGGAGGACTTCAGGGGACCGGCCCAGACCTTTAAAAGGTTGCCTACCCCTGGTCCAATACATCTGGAGGGCACTAGGTTTGGGGAGGGCATGTCAGAAAAATATGGTCTATGGATAGTGAGTACAGCACAAAGGAAGGCATGGTGAACCCTCTTTTGAAGATCTATCAAGAACAACCTATAATGAGACAATCCAAAATGAAACAAGAGATAAGTACAAGATGCACCCAACGAATTACAGGGGTTGTAGTCCTCAGGAACAAGATAAAAATCTGAAGTTGCCCAACATATATTATGGGAACATGGAATGTGAGAGGCATGATACAGGGGAAACTAGATATGGTAGCAACTAGGAACAATATGGAGATCACTGCATGGAGAAATGCTGCCACAATAGACTCAGGATTGTAATGACAAAATTGGGCTTTACGGCACATGCCAGCGACCAGGCAAGTACAACCCGTCTGAGCCCTGGACCTCAGCTACTGATTTTCTGGCTGATTTTCAAAAACTAGAGTCAGTCAAGGTCTGGGATGCAGATGAGTTGCACTCGCCCAGTGGCATCCCCGCACCTCACCCTGTGAGGGATGGCAGGATTTCTGGGGTGGGTGGGACTTCCAATGGGGCTTCTGGAAGTCTGGGGCTGCAGCCACACCCCTGCAGGCCGGTGCCCTGCCCCTGCAGCTACAAGTAGCACCAGTGCGGGCCTGAGGAGCGATGGTGCAGGCCAGGGCAACAGTCTTGTGGCCTGGGGAGTGCTAGTGTGGGCCCGGGAAACACTTTGGCAGCCCGAGGAGCACTGGCCCAGGGAACACCTTCATAGCTAGGGGAGCACTGGTGCAGGCTTAGGGAACACTCTAGCAGCCCAAGGAGCACCGGCATAGGCACAAGGAACAACCTCGTGGCACAGTGAGTGCTGGTGTGGCCCCAGGCAACACTTGGGTAGCCTGAGAAGCACCAGTGCAGGCATGGGGAACACCCTCACATCCTAGGGAGTGTTTGCACATGGCGAAGCAGTGCCCACAGGGGGGCAGGGACACGACAGAGTGTCAACCCCCCTTCTGGGGTGTCACCTGATGTGGCCTGCACATCCCCCCCCCCCCGTGACACTACTGTACTCACCCAGCTGCCAGCGCATGCAATAAAATTTGCTTTCAGGTTTACAATCCTGAGTCTATCGCAGCAGCATTTGTCCATGGGATAATCTCCTAAATCACCAGGAGTAGATGACATACCAATAGAACTGCTACAATCCACAGAGACAGAATCAACTTTAGTTCTAATTAAAAGCTATGGATCACTCTTAGAGAAATTAGTGTGTCACAACATTTGATTATACTGATGTGTAACCTGTACTCAGGACAAAAGGGTATTGTCAGGATAGAATATGGAGAAACAGTGTGGTCTCCAGTCGGCAAAAAGGTCAGACAAGGCTGCATTTTATCACCCTGTTTATCTAACTTGCATGCCAAAAACATCATGCATAAAGGAGGATAAGATCTGGAAAAAGGAGGTGTGAAATTTGGATGAATGTACATCAATAATCTAAGATGCGCAGATGATGCAATACTACTGATAGACTTGGAACAATTATGAAAGAAAGTCAAGGAGGAAAGTGCAAAGGGAGGCCTACAACTCAACATTAGAAAAACAAAACTAATGACCACAGAGGATTTACATAACTTTAAAACAGATGATGAAGACAATATCTGTGGATATTGTGAACTGAGGAAAAAGGGGGTGGTGGTTGTCCTAAACCAAATCAAGCCTGAACTCTCCCTAGAAGCCAGGCTGCTGTGCTTTGACCATATAATGAGAAGACAGAACACCCTTAAAAAGACAATAATGCTTGATAAGGTGGAGGGAAGTATGAAGAGAGGAAGACCGTACTTTAGATGGATAGACTCAATCAGGGAAGACATGGCTCTGAGTCTACAAAACCTGAGCAGAGCTGCTGAGGATATGGTAACCTGGAGGTCTCTCATTCATGGGGTCACCAAGGGTTGAAGTCAACTCAAAGGAAGTTAACAACAACATTGAGAGTGAATCAAATAGTAAGGAAAACTCAGGTGTAAGAATGCTTGTTGTTGTTATAAAAATAAATTAGGAAAAAAATAGCTGGGATGTCTGACTGTTTCTTCTACTGCAGCTGTTCAGCTGAGCTTGGAAAAGTTTTTGGACTAAAACTCCCAGAATCTCTTAACATCACAGCCAGTGGCCATGCTGTCCAAGTGATTCTAGGATCTGAAGTTCAAACAAATAACTTTTCCAAGTTCCACAAGCGGCAGTGCACCGGGTCTTGATTTCACCCAGTGTGGGGGCAGCAGTGCTTCCTGCTGGAAGGGGAGGGACTTCTGGCTGGAAGGGGCATGCCTCAGGGGAGAACCAGACCGCAGGAAGGAGTAGAGCTGGCCGCATGCATCTCCACGTCCCTTCTTGCCAGGCCCAGCTCTCAAGAGAGAACCAGGCCGCAGCTAGAAGGGACATTTAGGTGTGCACGGCCTGCCCTGCTCCTTCCCATGGTCCAGTTCTCCCACAGAAAATTGAGCCGCAACAAGGAGGGGCAGGGGGAAGCCCCTTCTGGCCAGAAGTCCCTGTCCCTTCCAGCCGGAAGCACCAGGGGGTGAGGTGGGGCCATTTGGGTGTCAATCCCCTCTGAAGTGTCACCCGGTGCGGTCCACCATCACCTCTAGTGACACTACTGTCTACAAGGAGCTATAGTAAAGATCAAAGGGAAGTGGCTACATCTCACAGAATCTCTTAGTGAGCATAATCACTGTCCATGTTATTTCAGGGAACTGGGGGCTGTATTTAAAAAAAGTAACTTCTCCAGACTCTGCTATTTGAAATTTATTGTTTGAAATCAGACAGATTGCTGAAGCAAAAAACAATGAAAACAGGAATATGTGGATTACCAAATTACTTTCCCCAGCCTTTCCCATTCTATTAAAATTAGAGCCCTTGTACAGGCATCATTCTATTGTAAATAGATGGGTCATTAGTGTGGTAGAAGTCAGAACTGTCTCCTAATTATTACCTGCTTTTGATGAAAGGAGGCTGTCTTGGACTATTAATGAGTTGTCTGCCTAACAAGAACCCCTGAGAACACCTTAAGAATATGTTATGTGTCCATTAAGCACTAATGTCATCCCTGCCAATCAATCTTCCCAGTAATTTCAGAGCTCATTTAAACATGATAGCACAGCAATGAGTCTTCCAACAGTACCAAGCTATATTGATAAAGTCTGGTACAATCTTCTTCTATTAGCAAATATGCAACCCTCTGTTCAGAAAATATATGTTATCACTACATAGGACCGATTAATTGAACTGTGTGGACCTCCAAAAACACTGGAAGGCTTATTAAAAAATATCTGAAGATGAATCTTAAATTATGGCATATTATTTGCACATGATGGGCCTAATTATTATTAGTAAATTAATATTAGCTGTTATTAACAAGGAAATTAAATGTGACCAACTGGGAACATGCAAAAATTAATCTTTAATTTGGTTTTCTCTCTGTGTGTGTTTTGCTCTATAATAAGGATGCTGTCCTTATCTCAGAGATTAATCCAACTTGATTTCTACAGTAATCAATACTATCTTGGCCAGTTATTGCCTCTCACAGCCCAATGTAAAAGCGAGGGCTATGTCTTAATTACCATGAAAAGCTTCCTTACACTTGAAAGGATGTCTACCTCCCTGGGGAAAGTATAATGGTTGCAATACAGCAAGATTCTACATCCATAGATCACTTCTTCTTATGGAGAATAAATACTAGGACTGGTCAAGGACGTTTTGATACCCCAGACTAAGAATCCTCATAGCAATCCCTCCCACTAATTAAACATCTAATTATTTTAAGATCATTTGCACTTCTTAACCTGTACTGGAGCAGTAAATCCAGCTGTTCTACCCCCACCCCAGAGGGTTGAACTGCACCATAGCTATACCCCTTCTTCATTTACACACTGACGGATTAGGGTTAGCGTGCCAAGGATAAATTGGATTAGATTGGATTTTGGCTGATCATGCAGAAGTGCCATTATATAGTGATTGTTCTACATTCCTGCATATAGTAGATACAACACAGTAAATACTTCTATTGAAATATGAAAAAATATTCATAAATTCTGACTGAGATTGTTCCAATTTCCTATCCTTGTCCATAGACTATTGTCTATTTCACTCTTCCCCAAACTGCAGTCTCCCAGATGTGCTGAACTACAGCTCCTATAAACTGTCAGACAGTTTCACAAAAACACCTGAAGGATTTGCACAAGGTGTTTGTCAAACTGCAGTAGTCACTCAACAATTTTTTTTAAAAAAGCAACAATAAATTGAGAAGGTCAGACTAATATTCAAGCATAATTTATGCAGTACAGAAAGGAGAGAAAATCACGTTTTAACTTAACCTCCCTACTGAAACTACTCAAACTTATCACTAATGAGTATGGAGAGACTAAAGTCTACTTCCTCAGATGCTGCTAACTTCTTTCTTTAGTCTAAAAGGTGCTACATGAGCTCTCTCTCCATACAAATTTTACAGACTAACACGACTATATCTTTGAATTTTATCACTAATGAGTTATACGTGGACAATGATACTTCCCTTTCACAAACCTTGAGTGGTAAGCCTGTACTTGTCTACAGAAAATCCTGAAGCCTTAAGTCAATGGTACTCAAACTTTTAACCATTGGGATTCTCCTCTTTACATCTACATGTGGATGTAGAGTGCCCCTGATGTAGTATTTGAATAAAAATATTTTATTTAGTGTGTACATTTTCATTAGCCAATTCATGTATATTTTTATTTTAACATTTTATAAGAAAATAACATCATTCAAGTTTTATTTAAGTAAATTCAATATTTAACACAATGCCTGTGTAAATTTTATGTATACAAAAGTTTGTGAATAGGAAGAGAAAGGGGAAGGATGATCAGGGCCTCTTGTGTCTTACAAAAACACCCTTGAGCAACTCTCACACATCTCCTGGGAGTCCTGCCCCACTGTTTGAGAACTACTGCTTTAAGCAACTATGCATTAGCATCAACATGCTATGCAAAAATATGTAAGTCCAGGAACCAGATCCTGTTACAAACCCAGATATGACAATACAGGGCCTAATGTCACCTGCAACATCAGAGTATTCTCTCTGCTGATACAGATCACATATATTCCATTTTGTCCTTATATCAATAGTTGATGTGACCAATTGCCAGCTAGCATGACAGCCAAATTATCATTTCATAGCCAGCATAATAATAAATACAAATACATTATAAGACAATTGACTGGGTATAATATATACATTTTAAAATCACTTCAGCCATCATAAAAGGAAGTCATGGGAGGTCTAATAACCAAATATTTAACAATGCTGTTTCTCTACCCCTCTAGCCAATTATCAGTGGTTCAACTGGTGCAACTGGCCCCTGATTGGCAAGGGGTCAATTTGTGAAGGAAATACATGTAGCTTGCTTTCTGAGTCACTTCCTCAATCTTGTACTGTTTCTGTTATCATCAATATTTGATGGGTTACTTGCATAAATGAATGAAACTATAGGAGATCAGGTACGGTAATCTCACTGACATTGCAAGGATGAAAATAGGTTCACACAGGAAGATTTAGGTGTTGCCATATATTATGCTCTATTATGCTTACTGAATGCCCACAGATGTACAGAAGGGGCTCTATAGGTTTTTGTGGGTTTTTCGGGCTGTGAGGCCATGTTCTAGAAGAATGTATTCCTGACGTTTCATCTGCATCTGTGGCTGGCATCTTCAGAGAATGGTGGCATGGAGGTAGATGTGTGGAGTATATATACTGTGTGACCCTTGGTTGAAAGGATTACCATATAAATCTGTGTATTGTTCTGTTGAGGCCTCACAGCCCGAAAAACTCACAAAAACCTATGGATGCCAGCCGTGAAAGCCTTCAACTTGACAGAAGGGGCTCTATTTGTGGGGAACTACTCCAGGTCCCCAACCACCAAAGTAATCTGACCTTGCTAATGCCCCACCATCTAATGAGAAGCCTTTCAGTACTTAGAATCATAAAATCATAGAGTTGGAAGAGACCACAAGGTCCATCCAGTCCAATTCCCTACCATTTAGCCTTTGTTTAAAAACCTCCAAAGGAGACTCCACCACTCTCTGAGGGATTGTGTTCCACTGTCAAACAGCTCCTACTTTCAGGAAGTTCTTCCTAAGGATGAGGTGGAATCGCATTTCCTGTAGCTTGAATCAGTTGGTCCAGGTCCTATTCACTGGAGCAGCAAAAAGCAAGCTTGCTCAGTCCTCAATATGACACTCCTTCAAATATTTAAACAAGGCTATCATATGACCCCTTAACCTTTCCTTCTCCAGGCTAAACATACCCAACTCCCTAAGTCTCTCCTCATAGGGCATGGTTTCTTGACCTAGCTTTATTTAGCTAGGCTGATCCTTGAATGGCAGACATGCAGTCCACAAGTAGAAATATACTTGAAGTTTTACCAGCCTGGTACAACTTGCGAATGGTTACACTCCACTGGCATAGTTTTCAAGAGGCACAACGTGTGCAGAAATAATACACATACACATGCAGAGAAGCACACACTTAAAAGTGTGAGTAACACTTCATACATCTCATGAAGCGAGCAATAATCAACAAAACCTTCTGCTATAATTGGTTAGTTAGTCCTGAAGGTTCCACAGGAGTTTTTGTATATTTTTTTCTAGTAGTTCTTAACTAAAACAGTAAACAGGCTAGGCTACTAGATGTAAAAATCAGGTGAAAGATTATTACAGAAAAAGCAAACACTGTATACAAAAGAACAGACACTTGTGAGATGAGTCACCACAAGTGACTCAACACCATTCACTTTTTAAAAAATTTAGCAAATACGTTTATTACTTTCTTCATCTCAGTATTTCCCTGATTTAGCTGAAGGATAATGAGGTTATATAAGTAAAATCCAACCAAGATGTTTTATTAATATTTAATTATAGCAACTCAGTTCACGTAACACTATTATTAAATGCAGATAAGCTACTGTAGTTCCCTAATGTTTTGCAGGGGAGAAAAAGTAAGAGATAAAATTCTCCAGTTGCAATTATGTTTCTGAACCACTTGATGGCACTTCGAGCTCAACATATCCATTCTATAAAGTGCAAATGCAGGGCTATGAATAACGTGTGTGTGTGTGTGTGTTTCTCCTGTGTCACTTTTAACACATTTGCCTGATGAAGAACCCAGTAGAGCTTCAAAAGCTTGCCACATGTATAATGTGCATTTTGATTGGCCCAATAATTCTTTCACTTTTTTGTGGATTTTGGGTGATGCTGTGCTTTGCCGTATGGCCAACACAGCTACCCTGGATATGCATTCTATAAAGTGTTAAAGTATAAATCCTGATTCTTGAACACACAGTATTACCTAATTGGATCAAGATAAATATTGCACTAAATATACTTCAGAGTTTGGAAGGTTTTTTTCCTCTCAAATGCAGGTTTATGAACTGTATTTGAGCAAACTTTAGATTTAGATTTAGGTTGACATTGCAAACATTCTTGTCTATCTGTCTGACTGTTTAAAGTATTTATGCTCTGCACTTCAGCCAAAAAATCTCCCAGAGCAGCTTACACACAGTTAATTTAACAATTCCCTGTGTTCAATATTACTTGCAGAAAACAGCAAAGACTTGAAAAGACTGCAGATGAAAGTTAAGGAAGAAAGTTCAGAAACAAGGTTACCATTGACTATTAAGAAGACAAAAACAATAACCACAGATTATTTACTTAACTTTAAAGTGGGTTTAAATCCATCACATGACATTGTAGGGTCATTTTAGAACATTCTTCTCTGGCTATCCTTGGATCTCAGATGCTATGCAGGTGGCAATGGCATGAAGAGTCTTTGCAGTCATGGTATGTCACTTCTGGAGTGCTGTCATCAGATTGACTTGTTTGGTACCCATTCCTTCCATCATTCTTGTGTTAGGAAAAGACATTTAAAATAATAAACTCCTAAATTCCCACTCCTAAATTACTATTTTTATGTTGTTTTTTCTTTGTTTTTACTGTTTGGGTCCTTGTATTGTTTGATATATGATGTGTTTGTGGTAATCTCTTCTGTATAATTTGTTGGCCTTGAAGCAGCAATATTGGAAGGTGGGATATTTAATAAAATTAACTGATGTAGAGGCCCTGCTTCTGGCCACAACAGTTCTGACCTTGTATAAAATGGGGAAATTAACCAAAGCTTGATTAGACTGTCCAGGTTGGCATGGAAGCCAGTACAGGGACAGCTGTCTCTGAAGATCCCAGCTCATGAAAGTCTTTAAAAGTTATCACCAGCAGCTTCAACTGAGTCCGAAGCATTTGTTGTTGCTGTGTGCCTTCACATTGTTTCTGATTTATGGAGACCCTAAGGCAAATCTGTCTCAGGGTTTTCTTGGCAGGCTTCTTCAGAAAGGTTTGCCTTTGCTACTGCCATCCTCTAAGGCTGAGAGAAACCCCATACAGTGGGTTTCCATGGCTGAGCAGGGATTCAACCCTGGTCGCCAGAGTCATAACACTCAAGCCACTGCTCCAATTCAACTGACAAAACATATCCTGTATATACCCTGTTTGCCTAGTATCTTTCCTCCCCTCCTTTAAAGGAGGCATTCAGTTTCACACAGTAAAAAAGGGTTGAGCCTTGAAGTTGCCTGATGGTGATCCCATTAATTTTATTGGGTTTTCTTAGGCAAGGAATACTCTGAGATGGTTTTACCAGTTCCTTCCTCTGAAATATAGCCCACAGCACCTAGTATGCATTAGTTGTCTCCCATCCAAGTACTAACCTGGGCTCACCCTGCTTATCTTCCAAGATCAGATGGGATCTGGTGCCTTTAGGGTATTTAGGTCTATTGTTATTATGTGCCTTCAAGTTGGTTCTGACTTATGGCAACACTATCATGGGGTTTTATTCACAAGTCTCTTCAGAGGGGGGTTGCCATTCCCATTCTCTGAGGCTGAGAGAGTGTGACTTAAATACATAATCATCATCATCATCATCATCATCATCATCATCATCATCCTAGCAAGTTTCCATGGCTCAGCCAGGATTTGAACCGTGGTCTCCAGAGTTCTAGTCTAGCACTCAAACCACTACACCACATACAGTAGAGAAATTAAGCTTATTCGTAGGTGGAAGTAGCAGGGGTACTTGTACAGAAAATAATCCAGTGGAACCATAACCACAAAGGTGGACAAGACATCGCAAAATGCAAGAAAAATGTAGGACATTACAAAATGAAAGCTAAAAACACTAATAGAAATGTAAATTCATGCTTCTAGGGGCCAAAATACTCTGCAGAAATAATTCGGGTTGGCACTGCTTTAACTGCTCTGGCTCAGTGCTAGGAAATTCTGGGAACTGTAGTTTGTGGCACCAGAGCTCTCTGATAGAGAAGGCTAAATGCCTCACAAAACTACAGTTTCCAGAATTCCCTAGAACTGAGCTAGGGCAGCTAAAGTGGTGTCAAACTGGATTATATCTGAAGTGTGTTTTGGTAGCAGGTCAAGCTCAATATGGAGCATTTTGAAATTCCTCCTGGACAGAAAGTTGAAATGTATGACATGTCCTGGAAAAGGAGGACTCCTGGTTCTCCTCAGAGAAAACCAAATATACGGGATCTGTCTGTCCTCTGTAAAATACAGACAGCAATCATAAGGAGCAGCAGCATGTGCCAAATCTTTGCTCATGGAGAACATATGAATCTTGGCAAACGATACTAACTTTTGCCAAGATTCATATGCTCTCCATAAGCAAAGGTTTACCACATGCTGCTGCTGCTTATGATTCCTATCTGTATTTTTACAGAGGACAGACAGATCCCATATATTTGGGTTTCTCTCAGGAGAACCAGGAGTCCTCCTTTTCCAGGACACGTCCTACATTTAAGCCTTCTGTCCAGGAGGAATTTCAAAATGTCCTCCATTTTGAGCATAGAATGACAGATTTGGAAGAGACCACAAGGGCCATCCAGTCCAACCTCCTTAGCATGACTAAGGGGGGTTGCAAACTGCCAGAAATAGTGCAAATTGAGTCCACTTTTAGGGTTGGGGTTAGTGCTAGGGAATCATGGGAATTGGTTTTTTTCTGAGACACTGAGCCTTCTCTGTCAGAGAGCTCTGGTGCCACAATAAAATACAGTTCCCATGATTTCCTAGCACTAACCCTAACCCTAAAAGTGGACTCAATTTGCACTATTTCTGGCAGTCTGCAACCCCCCTAAGAAGCATGGATAAATGTAAATAAATGAATAAAAGAATGTCTAAAAGTAAGAAGCAAGGATAAAAGTATGATTTAAAAAAACAACACAATTATGCTGAGTGTGATTTTAACAATTCAGTAATCTTTCAACAAAGAAAAGATGTATTTACTATGGTTATAGAGACCCAGTTTTTGAACTGTTCAGACTTATAGCCAACATAAGGAAATACAATTTTTAAAAAGGAATGGGGATGGGGTGGGGAAGAAGTGAAACGGTTGCCATGACAGGCAGGATGCCAGAGACCGGAAGCACTAGCCTATGGACTACATTTCCCAGCATGCCCAGTAAGAGGCGGGACAAGAATGAGTTGATAGCTGCTGTTAGAAGACATTAACAGAAGGCAAAAGGTAGCTGTGGGCAAAGGTTAGGGAAATCTGCGGCTGCAAGGTAGGAATTATGGAGTGTGTTGTACTGTTTGTGATCTCTTATGTTTGGAAAGGGGAGGCTCCGCTCTTTTAAGGAGCCACTGCCTTCTTGGCCTGCTTAGAGATGACATTTTATTAAGTTGAAGGGAAGAATATTAGATTTCCTGGGGTTTTTGCCCTTGCAACTGTCATGTTCTGGCTGCAACTGAGGGGTGTGTGTTGGATATGTGTTAGGATCCTTCCCTCCTTCCACTTTTAGAAAAGTGTGTGAATACCAACACAATGGAGATGTTGTGTTTTGGGGTCAGAAATTGATTGTGAGATTGGGAAGTGGTAGATAAAATTGCTGGGAAGTAGCTGTGAGTCACCAATTGAGTGATGGAGGGATGAAGTTTCTTTATGGTATTACTTATTATTATTAATATTAATATTATTATATATTTGTGTTCCACTCTTTTCCCAGAACTGGGACCCAAGTGATTCACAATGTTAAAACAACACTACAATTAAAAACATAGAAAAGGGATACCTTAAAATAGAATTAAATTATTACAATATTAAAGTAGATTGCTTGTTTTAAAAATGAAATACCATTTTAAAACACTTTGAAACAATACAACACTCCAGCCCATTCTTATAAAGCTTTCTGCTTTAAAAGCTTGTCTGCCTAAGGTTTTTAACCTGCTATTGTATGTTATTGTATGCCTTCAAAAGTTTTTGTGTCTTATGGAGACCGTATCATAGGACAACCCAAGGATGTGTAGATTGCCCCTTGCAATCCATCCAGAGGATAGTAAATTTTCTCTGGACAGCTTTCCATAAACAAACGTCACTCCTCTATTCTCAATAAATTAGTGACTCACAACTCTGTGTGTGTGTGTGTGTGTGTGTGTGTGTCATGTGCCTTCAAGTTGTTTCCAACTTATGGCAACCCTAATGTGAACTTATCATGGAGTTTTCTTGGCAAGATTTGTTCAGAAGAGGTTTGCCTTTGCCTTCCCCTGAGGCTGAGGGAGTATGACTTGCCCAAGATCACCTGAGTTGGGAACTGAACCCTGGTCTTCAGAGTCATAGTCCAACACTCAATCCATTATGCCACGCTGGCTCTTATAGTAAGTTGCCCAGAGAAAACCTACTATTCTGCGGATTGATTAAAAGGAGCAATCCACACACTCTCGGGTTACTCCCCACACACCAGTGAATTGTGGCACGTCCAGGATGACCAGGTGTCCTAACCGCCAAGGAGGACAAGGTACCGAAAAATGTAGGGCAATCAGGAAAAATGTAGGGACATAACTAAAACACTAATCTAAATGTAAATTTATGCTTCTTAGTTACACTCAGAATGGAGGACATTTGAAATTCCTCCTGGATAAAAGGTTGAAATGTAGGACATGTCCTGGAAAAAGAGGATGCCTGGTCACCCTGGCCATGTTATGTTTGATTATCTCAAGAGATCAGTGAGCTAAAGGTTAGGAGCTGTTAACTCCAGGAAGACAGAAATTTTGTGGGCATGAAAAAGTGAAAGGTAACAGTAAATACCCTAAAACAGGGGTAGGCAACCTAAGGCCCGGGGGCCGGATGCGGCCCCCTGAGGCCTTTGGACTGGTCCCAGGCCGGTCCTGCTGCCGCCATGATGATATTGATTATTGTTGTTATTACTTGTTCTTGGGGTTTTCTTGGCAAAATCTCCACAGAGGGGTTGCCATGGCTTTTCTGGGGCTGAGAGTGTGTGTATGCATATTTTTTTTTAAATTTTAATTTTATTTATTTGTTTGTTTTTGGTGCTTCAGCCTCCCAATTGTCTGAGGGACAGCAACCCAGCCCCCGGCTCAAAAAGGTTGCCTACCCCTGCCCTAAAAGCACCAGATCCTGTCTGATCTTTTAGCAGGGTCAGCCTTGGTTAGTACTTGGATGGGAGCCTACCAACAAATACGAGGTGCTGTAAACTAAATTTCAGAGGAAGGAACTGGCAGAACACCTCTTGAGTACTCCTTGCCAAAGAAAACACAGCTGAAATTCATGGGGTTGGTGACTTGAAGACTCAGATGCACACACAACAGTTCATAAGCTTTTTTGCTGCATGCTAGCTGTTACTCCACGACATGTTTGAAATCATTTTTTTGTACTCTGCAACTAGAGTGGCCAAAGAAATGTTAAAAAGTTTGTCTCCACCCATCCAAATCTCTTGTTGTTAAAGCCACTTCTGCCCTGTGACAGAGCTGAGTGTCCAAAGTGTAGTAGTTCTGATCTTAATATAATGCATTAAGGCTATGCTATTATACATGTATATCTGGGAATAAGACCTATTGAAATTGGCAGGTCTTTCTTCTGAATATTATATATACAACGTATACATTTTTGTTCAGACACAATTACGTGATCTCAGTGGAGCTTACCTTCAAAGCAAGATGTGTAACATTGCACTGCACCATTTGAATTTTTTTATATACTGGGAGATGAATCTAAAGAAGTATAAAGTAGTAATTCTTTTTCTCCCTATTCCCAGTTTCTTATTTTGACTAGAGGACTTGAGCTCCCACAGATGTTGGTATCCACAGAGGTTTCTGTAACCAAACCCCAGCTGATACCAACAGCCCAATCTAAATCTAAAATCTGAAATATCCCCTCTCCCCAATTTTAATGAGTGGCTGACACCTTTGTTTCCATGGATGAAATTACTTTAAAATTTTGTGTATAAAATTACCCTTCTGCGAGAGCCTAGGCTGGCCCTCTTCCTGCTTTCCTTTCCCCAGCAAGAAAATATATTTTTTTAATCTGGGCATGTTTTAATGGTTAAATAGGGAAGGTTCTTATTTAGATGTACGGTATGTTTTAATCTGTTTTTTAACATGTGTATGATTTTTTTATTGGTTTTATAGTGTTTTAATGTGGCGATATTAAATTTGTTTTAAACATTTTTGTAAATGTTTTTAATTTGTTGTTCTGGAAGCTGCCTTGGCTCCCATCTTGGAATAAAGGTGCCATATAAATAAAGTCAACAAATAAAATAAATAATAACTAAAATAAATAATTTGAACACAAATGAATTTTGTGTTTAGACTTGGATCCTATCTTCAAGATATTTCATTATGTATGCAAATGCAGATTTGTTGTTGTTAACTGTTTTCCAGTCAAACATACCTGTTTGACTATGGAATAGGCATTTCCAAGCCCCACTATCCTCCATTTCTGTGCTTAGGTGCTGTAAATTCAGGCCAGTGACATCTCTGATATCCATCTGGTGTGCAGTCTCCCACTCTTTCTGCTGCCTTCTACTTTCCTAAATATCACCAACTTAAAACAATTACTAAGGAAAGTTAAAGAAGAAAGTGCAAAGGCAGGCTTGCATTATTGGGGGGATGCAGATGGCGAAAAGCGCTGTCTTCAATCCCAGGAAGGGGAGGGGCAGCCTCACGCCAGGCGCCCCAACCCCTTCCCGAGGATGTCATTGGAGCGCCTGCCATTCCACACGGCAGGCGCTCTGATGATGTCCTTCCAGCTCAGCGTCCAGACACGCTGAGCTGGAAGAGATGTCGAAGAGGCGCATAGTACCTCTTGCAGCGCTCTTTCCGCGCCTTGCGGAAGGAGCACTATTTTAGCACTCCTTCCAGGGCCGAAAAAGGAGTGGATTGGGGCTGAGGCGTGGGGCAGCCTCGGTCCCAATCCATGGCTTCTCGGGGTAGCCCATGGCCGCCTGTTTGCAGAGGCACATTGTCTTCTGTAGGGAGTCATACGTTCTCATGATGTGGCCAAACTACAACAGCCTCAGTTTCATCATCTTAGCTTCTAGTCTTGATCTGTTCTAAGACCCATTTATTTGCTTTCTTGGCTGTCCATGCTATTCTCAGTATTTTTCTCCAGCACCACATCTTAAATGAGTTGATTTTCTTTCTCTCAGCTTTCTTCCCTTTCCAGCTCTCACATCCGTACATAGCGATAGGGAATATAATGGCTTGGATGATTCTGATGTTAGTGCTCTGGTGTATCTTTACACTTCAGGATCTTGTCTAGTTCTTTCATGGCTAACGTTCCCATTCTTGACTGTGATCTCCATTCTTATCAATGTTTAACCAAAGGTACAGGAACTCTTTAGGGAGCCAGTGTGGCATCATGGTTTTGAGTGTTGAACTATGATTCTGGAGACTAGGGTTTGATTCCCCGCTCAGCCATGAAATCCAATGGGAAACCTAGGGCAAGTCCCACTCTCTCAGACTCAGGGGAAGGCAATGGCAAACCTCCTCTGAACAAATCCTGCAAAGAAAACCACATGATAGGGCTGCCATAGGGCCGCCATAAGTTGGAAATGACTTGAAGGCACACAACTACTACTACTGTAGTTCTTTCATGGTTGCCCTTCCCATTCTTAGTCTTATTTCTTGGTGGCAGTCTCCAGTCTTATCAATGTTTGATCCAAGATATGAGAACTACTTCTACTTCAGGTAATAAATAAATAAATAATCCAAAATCCTAAACACCTCTGGTCCCAAGCATTTCGGACCAGGGAGATTCAGCCTGTACTGTCTCCTCCAGAATCCTTTATGGCCATTTACTTGGGAGGTGACTGAAAGCAAAGTTGGAGCTGTTGAAGAACTAACATAAAGCTGTAAATAGGTTGCAGATATTGGCCAGTGTCTTTGCCTGCATGCCATCTTGTTAAGGAATAAACAATATTCTGATATTTTGACTTCAGACAAAATCAAATACATACAGAATTTTTTAAAAAAAACATTCATTCCACACATAACATCTAAATTCCTAACCTTACACATATGCATCTTTAAAAATAAGCAAATGGGGGAAAAATTACCAACCTAACACAAAATAACTAAACAATCCATCTCCTAATCTCTCCACTTCCCCACTTTAAAACTATAAATATAAAACTATAACACCATTCACCCTATCAACACAACCTAATTAGTACAACAAATTCAATTAAAACTTGACTTCCTACTTCTGCAGTCTAAGAATGTTAACACTCAGTCTATTTGGACCAAGACCCATTCTGGTACAGTAGTTTGAGCACTGTGCCATGATTCAGGAGACCAGGGTTCGAATCCTAGCTCAGCCATGTAAACTCCCTGGGTGACCTTTGGCCGGTCACTCTCCCTCAGCTTCAGAGGATGGCCATGGCAAACTCCTTCTGAGGGAAACTTGTCATGAAAACCCCACAGTAGGTTTCCTTTAGGGTCACCGTGAGTCGGAAACGACTTGAAGGCACACAATACATATAAAGAGTTGTGAGTCACAAGTTAATTGAGAATAGAGGGGTGAAGTTTGTTTATGTTAAGTTGCCCAGAGAAAATTTACTATCCTCTGGATGGATGGGAAGAGGCAATCCTCAGATTATCCCATGATATAGTTGCCATAAGCTGGAAGCAATTTGAAGGCATACAACAACTACCAAGTTTTACACTCTCTCAGCTTCAGAGGATGGCAGTCTCTTCCTGAGGGAAACTTGCCTAGAAAACCTTGTAATAGGTTCTCCTTAGGGTCGCCATAAGTTGGAAAGGACACTCTTTCAGCTTCAGAGGATGGCAGTCCTTCTCTGAGGGAAGCTAGCCTAGAAGATCTTATAATAGGTTCTCCTTAGGGTCACCATTAGTTGGAAATGACACTTTCTCAGCTTCAGAGGATGGCAAGTCCCTTCCTGAGGGAAACTTGCCTAGAAAACCTTATAATAGGTTCTCCTTAGGGTCGCCATAAGTCGGAAACGACACTCTCTCAGCTTCAGAGGATGGCAGCCCCTTCCTGAGGGAAATTTGCCTAGAAAACCTTATAATAGGTTCTCCTTAGGGTCGCCGTATGTCAGAAACAACATTCTCTCAGCTTCAGAGGATGGCAGTCCTTCTCTGAGGGAAATTTGCCTAGAAAACCTTATAATACGTTCTCCTTAGGGTCGCCATAAGTTGGAAATGACACTCTCTCAGCTTCAGAGGATGGCAAGTCCCTTCCTGAGGGAAACTTGCCTAGAAAACCTTATGATAGATTCTCCTTAGGGTCGCCATAAGTCGGAAACGACTTGGAAGGGACACAACAACAACAACATTTGGACTGAACAACAACATTTGGTCGAGGAGGAGTGAAAAGGGTTTTCTTGCGGGCGGCTGAGGGGGGCTTTCCTTCGCCGTGTTTCGGGGAATGGAGGAGGCCTTTATGTGTTCCTCCTCCGACTGACTCCCAATATGTCTCGCCTCCAGGGTCCTCCCCAGGGAAGGGAAGAAGGAGAAGGTTACGGCGACGAGGCGGTTCCAGGCGACATAATTTGGGCCCAGGAGAAGAAAGGGGCGGGAGGACATGGCGGAGACCGAGACGGAGACCGGCGGCGGCGACGACGCTTCCTCCTCCTTCTCGGTCCACAAAACTCGCTTCGAGGCGGCCGTGAAGGTGATCCAAAGTCTGCCCAAAAATGGTAAGGAGGGCTGTGTGTGTCTGTGTCGGTGTGTGTGTTTGTGTAAGCCACAGCGCGAGGGCTCCTCACTTTGAATATGGGCTGCCATAAGTCGGGAAGGACTTCAAGGCATATCAACAACAACAGCAGCGTCCTCTGTGAGACGGAAAATCTCGCCTCAGTCAGCCTGAGGGGAGGAGTGACAAGGCACTGTGAAATGTAGGACATTTGGTCACAACTGCAAAGGACAAGATGGCACTGTGAAATGTGGGATATTTAGTCACAAC
>CM034710.1:107841069-107858047 GCA_020142125.1 Phrynosoma platyrhinos
TGCGTTGCAGAGAGGCGGGTTATAAATAAAATTTATTATTATTATTATATCATACAATATCATTACAATATCATTTACTTATACATAGTGAAGATTTGGTTAAAATATGATGTTTTTAAAGAAATTTGAAAAAAAATAAAAATTTAAAATAATTTTTAAAATTTAAATTCTGAAATTTGAAATTTTAATTTAAAAAAAATCTGGGACCTCTCCTTTCTCCTTCCATTGAATTTCACCCCACTTTCACCATCTCTTAAAACATTTTAAAGGGAAGCAGATGAATGACAAAGTCTGTTTCTGTCAAAAGATAGGTGTTTGAGTAGCAGTGATGTCACCCCCCATTAGGGTGTAACCTGGTGTGGTCTGCACCCCTCTAGTAACACCACTGATGCTGCTAAAACAAAACAAGACAACAGCTAGGCAGAAGACAACGAGGAAAAGGAGGGGGCAGGAGTTTCATGCTTTGTTAACTGAGATATGCTTGTATATGTAACTTTGCGATCTGAACTAGTAGTATCTAGGAAGTACAAAATGTGAGCATAAAAAATACCAGCAGTGTGGTGTGCTTTTGCTATGGCCTCTGTATTACTGCATCTCCACAAGTGCTCCATACAACATGCTTACTATTGGATAGTCATTAGTGCAGTTCTCAGAATAGTAGGGTGTGTATTGCAATTTGTAGTAGAAAGCATGGCCTATTCTTTTTGAGCTACAAGGAACAATAATATTATATTTAAATAGTAAATGTATTAAACAATTTCTAATAGGTCACTGTAGGTGCAGTTGGCTGGTGCAGTTATTTGTGCTAACTTAATCCAATAACATTTATGTGGAAGAAGATCAATATAGTAGATTTGGTGATGCTCTCCAAGTTATTGCTGCCACAGTATTATATCTTGATTAATGTTTTCTTTGTTTAAAACAACTTTCTTGGCACAAATTGAGCTTAAGCAAGATGAAGATCTGACAATACTGCCTCTGTTTGTAAAGCTCAGTAGTATGAAAGTTAGCAAATGAGAGCTTATCCAAGGGCTACTTGTTTCTGGACTTATTTAGCTTTTCTGAATTTTCTGCATTGTGTGTCTGATAATTGTGTGTCTACTCTTTTTAATAATAATAATACTGTAATAATTTTTATTTTTATCCCACCCCTCTGCAGCACAGTTGGGGCGGCGTACAGCAAATTAAAACACATCACTAGTTAAAACACATCCAACATCTCCACTTTTGAAGTGGAGATGTAAATAGAGGAAGGATATGATAGGAAAAAGCCCTAAGACATTGCTTGATCATTTCTGCACTTAATGGAGGGGTAGTTTGGGACTCTAGGAAATGTACTTTTGCCTCAGACCTTGCAGAGATGTATTTGGCAGTAAATCCTTCTAAAAATTTAGTGGGACTTCTGTTAAAATGTGTAAGATCAGATACTAGAATAATTATATTTTATTTCATTAGGCACACACATGAAATCTATATTCTGTGTTTTTGGGTAGATTGTTAGTTATCTTGAACTCTTGTGAGAAAGGCTGGGATATAAATTGGATGATAAATAAGGAATGAATAAACCTTTGCTTATACTCATTAATTCTACTATGCTTACTGGGATTTCCTTCTAGATAAGGGGTTTGGATAGGCTATTGCAGTAAGGAATCCTGATATGCCATTCCAAGCTCTTAGAAGACACAGCTTTATGAGTTTTATGGTAGTGACACTCTCTCATTTTATTTAAATGAAATGGAATACAATGGTTCTCACATGGTGGGCTGGGACACAAGGGGGCAGGCAGGGGTGCAAGAGTTACTCAAGAGGGGCATGAGACTTGGAGATCCTGATTCACTCACTTCCTCCTCTTTCCAGACGTTTTTATGTGTAAAATGTACCCATTTGTTGAATTAAATATTGCATTTACTTAAATAAAATTCTTCTAATTTGAATATTATTTCCTTATAAAATGTTAAAATATGAATATGTACGAATGTGCAAATGAAACTATGCACGCGAAACAAACAAAATATTTTTATTCATATACTGTGTTGGGGGGATGCACCGTCCACATGTAGATGTAAGGGGGGTCACAAGGGTAAAAAGTTTGGAAAACACCAGAATAATATCTTAGGAAAATCTTACAATAGCAAGGTGCTGTCTGATAAAAAGTTTGAAGTTTTGCCTTCTAATGACTTCTAGGGGGCATTTGGGGCAATTTCTCCATGCTTTGGGTCATTGTGGGTCACCTTAGGGCTAGGAGAGGTCTTTTCCAGCAGTAAACCCACAATCAACTTTGAATTTACTTCCTGTTAGACAAAAGGCTTCTTCTCCTGGGCTTCAAATGTCCAGAGGGATCAACCCACCCAAAATTACCTCCCACAACCTTGAGGGTATTGTGGGGGGTGGGGGTGGAAAAATTCAGAAAAAATATTCACTCCTGCAGGCCATAATACTAGCCCTGGAGATTGTATGTGCCCACAGCCTGCATTTTTCCTTAGTGGTGAATTGGATGTTCCACTTAGGAACATGTTCTGTTGGCAGAGAATGATGTTCAGGATTTTTTCCCTTCTTTTTCTGATACCATGGCTTTCAAATCTGCTATTATCTGGTGTGTGCTATTGATAAACATTTTGTTTTCCTACAGATTCTTGAAACTATGCCAATGACAGATAAAGTTGAAGAACTACTACATGTCTTAGGTCCCTTCTATGAAATTGTAGAGGATAAAAAGAAGAGAGGATCTGATATAATACCAGGTTGGGATATAAAACTCATATTTATATTTTATTTACTATGCAGGTTACATTAAACCACAATTTTAAAACTAGGATGGTGTATTACTTGTCAAGGCAGCAGTGCATACCTGCCTGGGAGTAAGGCATATCCACCTCATTAGGGCTTTTAAGTAGACACATATAAGACTGCAGTGTCAATATCTAAAGGGCAGGAGTGGGAAAACTCTTGTGCAAATGCATCCCCTTCCATTATTGTGACATGTTATAATTTTCATGCAAATTTGTTACAACATTTGGTTGCTACATTCAGTTATTTCATGTGTATTATTAAAAGACATTTCCATAACTAACTTGTCTGGATAAGGTTCTTTTCAGTAAAAAAATTAATTGGAAAAGTTATTTATATGAATTATAAAAAAAACTTTAGAAGATGCCTGTTACTTGTTACTTGATAAGAACAGCTATTTAAATTACAGATGAAGAAAGAAGGTTCATAAGAGAAGTCTGAGCACCATATTAGTAAACTCACCTTTCCACATAACGTCTGTATTTAGATTGTTCGTTTTTACCTCTTCTCTCCAATTTTTGTTCTTGTCCTTGTTTGCCATGAGGTTAGATTTGACTTACAGTGATCCTGTGAATGGGAGATCCCAAAGAGTCCTGGTCACCAGGTGTCCTGCTTAGGTCTTGCAAATTCAAGGCCATGGAATCTTTCATTGAATCACTCCATTTGTAATGTGGTCTTCCTCTTTTCCTACTATCTTTCATGTTACTGGGCATTACTGTATTTTCCCATAAGTCATGTCATTACATGTTATGCCAAAAGTATGATAGTCTGAATTTAGTCAGTTTGCCTTCTGGGGAAAGTTCAGGTTTTATTTGCTCTAGGACTAATTTATCTTTATTTTAATACTTTGAATATGCATTATGGATAGCATAGAAGATGGGCATCTTTTCTGTGACAGGGAAGCTCTGTCCCTTCAGATGCTGAACTACAGTTTCCATATTTGAATCCAGCAACATTTGGAATGTCAAAAGTTT
Source organism: Phrynosoma platyrhinos (assembly GCA_020142125.1). Classification (NCBI taxonomy): domain Eukaryota; kingdom Metazoa; phylum Chordata; class Lepidosauria; order Squamata; family Phrynosomatidae; genus Phrynosoma; species Phrynosoma platyrhinos. Next base: position 107,844,831 of record CM034710.1, read on the forward strand.
CCCAATCTTGCCAATTTTTAATTAAAACTGAATCTACATATTAAATTTATACGTCAGATTTTCATTTTATGGAAATCATAAAATGGAGCAGCGAGATCTCCCGTAGTTGTTTAATAGTCTATTTTTGAGAGAGGGAGTAGTCACAAATTTAATAAATTATCTGTTCAAGCATTGCAACATGTTTTTAGTTTATAACCTAAATCTTACTTTGGAGTGATCTTTAAAAGGGGGCAAGGGGGCAGTAAAACAAAATACTTTTGAAATCTGTTTTGAAGTTCTTTCTAAAAAGCAACTGTGAACTACTCAAATTACAGATTAGCAAGTGAGCTTTGAATGCTCTGTTTTATAACATGCACTCTAACAGTTGTGAAGGATGGATATGTTTGTTTCACCAGGTGTAAATCTTGGAAGGTAATTAGGTTATTTTGGCCCATCTTTTGAAAAAGCAGGATGAGATGACATTTTTTTGCTAGTGCTTTGGAAGGGCAGTACATATGAGCAATACTTGGGGGGGGGGACACTAAAAAAGAGTAATCCGCACAAAGCCTAAAGTTGAGCATGTCATGATCTGCATACTAGTTGGAGAGACATTTAAAAGAGAAACATTACCTCCAGATCTAGGTCACTGATTAGCCTACTCTCACATGGCACAGTATAAAAACATTGATTAAAGGGCTCATTCTAGACAACCAAACCACAATATCCTAGGTTATTGTGTAAGTACTACTTTAAAAAGAAAAAAAACCCACTGCAGAACATGTAAATATTAACTTGCTTTATTACGCTTACAGGAAACTTGGCATAAACAAGTTCTTAGTTATCTTTGTGGCTGAGGTGAAGCATTAATACTGACATTTTGTGCATAGTTCACTAGTATGTAGAAAATGTGGAATGTATGCTGAACATTGTCTATTAAACTTTTTTCTTATCCAGTGGGTAAAACTCATGTCCCACTGTTGGAACAAGTTAATGACAAAAATTGGAATTTCAGGAGACTGATTTACTGAATCAGGTATTTTGTTTACAAACAGCTCTTTTTAAAACACGCACACATACCAGTCTTCTTTAAAAATCTTTTAAAATCTTTTTGATTGGTGTACTTCAGTTATTACCCAGTGTTGATTTCTTATGGTAAATATAGTATTGTTGTTTTTAAATCCATATATGAAAACTCAATAAAATTTCTGTGTAAAGTATTTAATCCAGGAAGGTTAATGAGCCAAATCCAACATTAGTCCTAACTAAAGTAGACCCATTGCAATGAATCCTACCTACCGTGTCCTATTGATTTCAGTGGATCAGGTAAAAATAATACTGGATTTAGCCTTATACATCTGAATAACAAGGAGGGTGGCGAGTTTTTGTATGCTCTGCTAGAATCATTGCAATTTTGGACATGTCTGCTCAGAAGTTAATCTATTGTTTTGTGAGTAAACTTGTATAGAACTGTACTGTTAATCTTCTTAATTTTCCATTCTTCTTTGACTGAACATCAGACTTCAGTAGGGGATGGAAAATCACAGGTTGTTCAGGTTACTAGGTATTCATTGGCTCATACACTTTTTAAGGAGATTTGTGGCAGTATTCTAAAGTGAAACCATATATGACTATGTCAGGTTATAGGAATACATATATCCATTTTGGTTCCTACTATCAAACCAAATTTTCAATCAGAATGAGAGAAGCCTAAAATTGAACAAAACAAAAAAAGTGATAACCACTAGCATGCCTTTCCAGGGTGGGGTATGGAAATACTTTTGTAGGGCCTCAGCTACAATGGAAGTAGCTAGTTCTGTTTGCGCTGATCCTTTTAAAGGGACTTACTAGATTGAAAGGTGGAAAACCAATCTGTCTTAAACGTGGGCCTGTTTTGTTGATATATCATTACTCTAAAGCAGGGGTAGGCAACCTTTCCCCCTTAAGGGCCGAGGGACTTCAGCTCCCAGAATCCTCAGCCATGTTGGCCAATAGTCCCATGTTGGCCAAAAGCTCCTGGGATTCTGGGAGCTGAAGTCCCTCGGCCCTTAAAGGGGAAAGGTTGCCTACCCCTGCTCTAAAGGCACCAGATCCTGTCTGATCTTGGAAGCTAAGCAGGGCATAGACCCAGGGCATAGAAAATATTTTCAATCACAGATCCCTGTGCCCCCTTTTCACATGACAACAGACTCTTTCTTCTGGAGTCCCATCCACTTTATATTTGGATGTCTGGCATTTATAGAGATTGATTTGCTAGTTTTGTCTCTAGTGTGATCCTAATCAGACAAACTGAAAGGTGCTACAAGATTTCTTTGCATACTGATTTTCCAGACTTACATGGTTACGTCTTTGAATGACTGCTTATGTTATGTTATCCTGTTCACTGGAAAGATAACAAAAAAAGCAAGAAAATAAAGCAACAAGGAAATACCTGTTGGCATGAACCCCCAGAGGTCTCTGTTCTTATCATTGTTATAAGACAAATTTACTAGGTGCCCATGACAGTTATATAACAATCTTTATAAAAACACTCAACAATCTTAGCTACAGAAATAAAAGTAGTAGCTGTGGGGAAAATTTCTGTTTCAGTGAGACTCTTAACATTTGGGTAGGATTCAAACAAAAATCCATCAGTGATACCTTTACTGGCCAGCCAAAATGCATAATATACGTTGCAAGCTTTTGAAGCTCCATGGGCTTCTTCATCAGGCAAGATGTTACAAACCAAACAGGAAGGAACTTTTGTGCACAGCTTTTATTTAGATTAGACTCTGCTAGTATCAGAAGATTTTTCTTCCTTGAATAAAAGCTGTGCAGTTCTTTTTTTTACTAAGTTAACATTTTAATTAGGAGTTGACAGGCAACCTAAGAAGTGTGACAGAGAAAGAAGTGTGTTGAAATGTAAAAGCTTCTTAATATGCCTTGCCAGAATGTAATCCAGCACAAAGCCTAGACTTGTTTACTATGTTATGTTTTTTAAAAGGCTATCAGCTGAAACGAGTTACTCCAGTTTACTTACATAGCATAGATGTATGATACGCAGTTTCCAGTTTTCAGTTTTAGACCATGACCTTTAGCCTCTAAAAAGCAAGTATCTGTGGTTGGTTACATGGTCGGTAGGAGATTAGGGAATTTCCTTTCTGTAGGTATTTTCCCACAGAGCTTAATTCGAATACTGGTTTGTATACACACTTTGGAAGCAAATTCTTTCTGTGTGTATGAAATCCCTCTTATCAAAATATGACAAATACTATTTTCAGATGCATACAAATAATTCAAAAGAAGAACATCGCTTCAAAGTCACTAGAAGAAAGATGGCTCAGTGCTTGTATTTGCAGGGTTCAGGTGTCAGGATTGGCTAACTTTTTGTTTGGAGGTTTTGGGAGCTCGAAGGAAAGGAATTCCAGTTCATGGGCCTTATCTGACAAATGCAGCATTTTTCTTGGGAAGCTAAACTGAGGAACTTGTTAATAGACTGCATTTCGGCGCACAATGGAGCAAGTCAGTGTGGTGTGGTTTGGTTTTGGACTACAACTCTGGACACCAGAGTTTGATTCCCAGCTCATCCATGAAACCACTGGGTGACTTTGTCACATGCTCTCAGCCTCAGGGGAAGGCAATGGCAAACCTCATCTGAACAAATCTTCCCAAGAAAAGCTCAAGATAGGGTTGTCTTAGGGTCGCCATAAATCGGAAACAATTAGAAGGCACCCAACAACAGCAAGCACAGTGGAACAGTGCTTCTAAAAAGATGTTCCTAAAATATGAGAATTTTCTTTGCCTCCAATTTCAACAGTATTGGAGGGACAGAAGAACAAGATTAACGTACAGAATGGGCTTTTAACTCCATGTGCCAAATCTTAATGGCAGAGAAAGGGACTATTTGTGTCCTGTGTCCTAGTTGATATCTTTATTAATCAAGCAGAAATTTTAAAAGTTTTTTTTTAAATAGGGATACAATTATAACAAATTAATTGAACTCATTATCACTACATTAGTTATTGTTGTGTGCCCTCAAGTTATACGGTAACCCTAAAGCAAACCTATAATGGAGTTTTCTTTGCAATATTTATTCAGAGGAGATTTGCCATTGCCTTCCTCTAAGGCTGAGTATTACTTGCCCAAGGTCCTCCATGACTGAGCAGATGTTTCAACCTTAGTCTTCCCGAGTCCGCCTCAGTACTATGCTGTCTGTCTGTCACTACATTTGGATTGATCCAATTTGCCATAATATTAGTTCCATGGGCCTGAGGAGACTTGGGACTTGTTTTTCTCAAATAGCAGTCCTTATCTTGCCCCTGCCATGTCAGATGGCAAATGCTTTTGAGACTAGGTGGCTAGGTATAAAATCAGCTTGTGACTTGTGAAATACAACTGTTCTAAGAAAAAAACTTGGTATAGGCCTAATCAAAATTTTTGATCCTATTATTTGCATAAAAGCAATGTACCTTATTTTCCTGCGTATAAGACTACTTTTTTACCTGCAAAATCTGTGGCTAAAGTGGGGGGGGGTCGTCTTATACTCTGGGCATAAGGATAATGAGGATAGAGGTGCTAAAACTCTATATTTTGACTGGGAAAATGGGGGGGTCGTCTTATACGCGGGTCTTCTTATACGCCGGAAAATACAGTAGATATTGAAAAACTGTTAAAATAAAAGATGTTTATTTACTTAGCTTCGAACAAGCATCCCCCTCCCCCAGTATACTGCTATTCTGGGTGTGTACAAAGAAAAATGCCTTCCAGTATCAAATTTTGTACATTAAAGCTTAGTGTAAAGTCTAGTGTTTACTACTTGAACGTTGATTATTTGGAGAACACTCCCCACATTTCCCTATCTCCTGAATGGTGCTGCTGTGTATTTTAATACTCCAAATCCTTTTATGACATCATCAAATGATTCTCATTTCCTGGAAATTTGGTCAGGTTTCTAAAACTAGCAGATTTTCTGTAAGATAGTTATGTTTCTACCTCTGAACAAAGTAAGCCATAATTTGGATATGTGCTTTGTTAGCTCAGGGAAAGCAACCAAGTTACATTATAGCAAGCAGTCTTGCAGCTTAAAGATGCAGTAACAGAAGTCCCTTAGCCATTCATTGTGGTGCACCTCCTCTGGCTCCGCTGTTCATTTTCTCTCACCCATGCTATTCTTTTTATTTCTTGGTGGTCTTTCTCTCCCTCCACTGCAGTGTTTATTGAGCCTACGGGCCTTTGCAGACTGCCAGAAATAGTGCAAATTGAGTCCACTTTAAGGGTTAGGATTAGTCCTAGGGAGTCATGGGAATTGTTTTTTTTCTGAGACATTGAGCCTTATCTGTCAGAGAGCTCTGGTGCCACAATAAAATACAGTTCCCATGATTCCCTAACTCTAACCCTTAAAGTGGACTCAATTTGCACTATTTCTGGCAGTCTGCAAAGGCCCTACCTTCACCTTTCACCCTCCTCTTCCTTATCAGGCAGTAGAAAGTTTGTTCTAACAGTTTGAAGAATTAAGGAGCCCTGAAGACAGAGGCTGTTGAGAACCTCCTTGGAGATGCAACTATCCCAAGTCCAAGTGCAGTTTTCTTTTTGCTGGTTAGAGAAGGTTAATTAAAGGCCTTTACAGACTGCCAGAAATAATCCAGTTTGAGACCACTTTAACTGTCCTGGCTCAATGCTAGGGAATCATGGGAATTGTAGTTTTTTCCTGAGACATTAAGACTTCTCTGTCAGAGAGCTCTCGTGCCACAATAAACTACAGTTCCCATGATTCCCTAGCAACGAGTCAGGGAAGTTAAAGTGGTCTCAAACTGGATTATTTCTTGCAGTCTGTAAAGGCCCAAAGTCTGCCATCTAGTGTCTGAAAGTGATAGGCACAGCTTAATTAATTAAAACTAATTCATTTTAAAGACAAAACTACCCTAAGGAGCACATACTTAGTTTTCTTAGGCTGCATCCACACTGCAGAAATAATGCATTTTGACACCACTTTAACTGCCATGGTTCAATACTGTGAAATTCTGGGAATTGTAGTTTGTTATGGCACCAGTGCTTTCTGATGTGTGTGTGTTGTGCGCCTTCAGGTTTCCAACTTATAACAACTTTAAGGTGACCCTAACATGAGGGTTTCTTTGCAACATTTGTTCAGATGAGGTTTGCCATTGCCTTCCTCTGAGGCTGAGAGAATCTTATCAAAAGACAGCCTTATCACAATTTGTGATATTATAAACCTGTATTTGCCCTTATAAGTCCACATTTATTTGTCTGGTTATAGAATTATTTTATTGGAAGCCTGATTTTCAGTATATTACATTGTATTATGAGATATATGCATATGACCTTTTTGATTATATTCATTGATTAAATTGATTCATTGATAAATTGATTAAATTCATTGAAGTTTTGAGCATTTTGTTTTTGTGGATAGAATTGTTATGTAATTGTTTTGAGAGTTTAGCAGCATGAAGATTACTGTCCTCCACCTTCAACTATTAATTCTTAATAAAGAAAAAAGTCATGGTCTGCTTTCAAGCCATTGTAAGAATACTGTCTGTGCAGATGTTCTGTGTCCATAGGTACAGCAGAGAAAGTAAAGTTTAGAAGAAATATAAAATATTTTTCTTTATTATTTTTATGTTATTTATATTTTACAGTATTACAGCATATATTAGATATAATATACTATATTATAATATACAGTGTAGAGTATCATATTGTATAATTTGAGATACATATTTTATATTATATATACTCTATGTGAAAGCCATAGTAATGTAGTGCTTAGAGTGTTGGACTATAGCCCTGGAGACAAAGGTTTGAATGCCCACTTGGCCATGGAAACCCACTGGGTGGCCTTTATCAAATTACATTCTCAGCCTCAAAGGAAGGCAAAAGCAAACCCACTCTGAACAAATCTTGCCAAGAAAACCCCATGATAGGTTTGATTTAGGATCAGTATAAGTTGGAAATAACTTGAAGTCACATAACAAAAAACATACTTTCTACAGCCGTCCCTTCTGATTCATGGGGGATCTGTTCCGCCTTCCCGAGAATCAGAAAAATTGCAAATATTGGGGGCCTGTTGTGGTGTGCATGCCATTTTATCCTTCCTTGCTTGCTGGTCCGTGAAGGACTGAGATGGCAGACTCCAAGTGTATATTATACAATACACAGTATTACACTATTAAATGGGGAATTAGTATAGAAAATCTTTTATCCCTCCTATATTTGGTTTAAATGCTGCCTGCCTATTATTGTTTGTTTGATTATGGTTTATTTTAATTATGTGTTTGTGTCACTGTTTTAATGTAAAAATTGTTTAATTCCTTTTAAAGGGGTGGGGTGCTGTGGGATTTGGATGGTATTTAAACATTGTATGATGTTTTTAAATTGTTGTGAGCTGCCTCGATTGCATGACAGAGGGGCGGGATATAAATAAAATTTATTATTATTATTATTATTATTATTACTCAGTGATTTTAAAGGTTTAATTTCTGTAGTAAATATTATTTTTCTCAAAATTTATTCTTAGGTCCTGGAAATTCCATAACATCTATGCCAGCTGTAAATGGCAAATCTGAAAGCAGTGACAGTGGAGCAGAATCAGAGGAAGAACCACACCAAGATGAAATAATAGAATTACAAGAGATTGGAAAAGGTATAGATTTCTCAACTGCCTGTACCTTTTACTGATATGGTTATTTTTTGGCTGTTGCTTTATAATTCAATGCCTCCCTTTGTTGACTTAGGATGCATCTACATTGTAGAATTAATGCAGTTTGACACCAGTTTAACTGTCATAGCTCCATCCTACGGAATCCTGGGATTTGTAGTTTTGTGAGATGCCAGCATTCTGCCAGAGCAGGCTAAAGATCTCATAAAACTACAAATCTCAGGATTCTGTAGGATGGAGCTACAGCACGTAAAGTGGTGTCAAACGGCATTATTCCTACAGTATAGTTGCACCTGTAGACTGCTCAGACAGTAACCAGCCATGAGACTTTAGCCACCTTTCTTGCTGACAAAAAGATGAAGTGCTCCAGGTTGTTTATGCAAGCCCCTTATCCCTGTCAACAGAAAAGGGAGACATTCTGCGTACCTCAACAAGTAGAGAAATGCACCTGTACTAAGCTTGGCAATGGTGATGGTAATATGGTGCTGAAACAAAGCCTTATTGTACAGTTTAATCTTTTTGAGAAGATTGTTCATGTAAGTTCAGTGGAACTCCTAATAATTGTATACATTATTACTGCCAATAGTTATTTTCCAAGGGATATTTAAAATAGTCGTCCCTCCCGATTTGTGGGAGATTCGTGAATCAAAAAAACCCTCAAATATTCAAAGCACATTGGTTAAAATGGGAGTGTGCTCCTGTGTGTGGCGCTGTGCGCACACCATTTTATCCCTCCCACTTGCTGTCTGCGAAGGAGCGAGACCACGGACTCCAGGTCTGTGAACAGGGAGGGACAAGTGTAAAGTGTTTGTCTATACAATATGAACACTTCAGTTAGTATTTAATATGACTATTTTTAAAGAAACAAACTAAGCTGAAATACAAAGGCCAGTGCATTTAATACATATTTTATTACTGTATTTTATCATATTTTATGTTTTGCCTTTCTCCCAATATGGGTTGGCAAGGTAGTATTTCTGAACTAAGTATTAAACATACCTGTGGAAAAATCAAAACTACAGTGATAAAAAGTAGCATACTCTGCAGTGTGCTGTTCTTTTAAAATTTGTAGTCTTTTGATTTTATAGAAAGTGAGTGTATGGAACAGAATTCCACAGTCGATAAGGAGCCGGACAGCATTCTTGCGAATGGCTGCTGTGAAGTGCCTCATGTTAATATGAACAATGGCATACAAACTAAATCTGCTCTGAATGGTGTAAATATGGATGAAGAGTTAAAGAAGAAAGAGAAACCTTTGGAACTACCTCTCAAATCTAATTTTGGTTCTCCTCATCAAGGTACTCTCCTCATTATCTAAATTTGCCTCAATGCTTGATAAGAGAGTTTAAGAGATTGCTCCCAATTTTTACCAAGCTCAGAGGTATAAAAATTTGGCTTTGATTGCTTGATACTATTCTGTGTGTATCATGAACTTCATATATTATCCTGTGATTCATATGTTTGTTGAGCGTGGTAGTGAAACATTGCAAATTGCTTTTTCAGGGGAGGGGCAGAAAAAGCAGTGTTCAGGGATCACAAAAACATTTTGGGGTGCACATGCTCCCCAAGGGGATGTACTTTGCCCAACTCTGCTATAAGGAGTCAAAATATGAAATGTGTGTGTGTAAGAGAGAGGGGGGGAAGTGCTCCTTGTGCCCTCCCCCACACCAAAAGTCATTGGAATGACTGTCCTTTATGTATATATTTATTAAAATACTTCTCTCCCGCTCTATATCTAAAGATTTCTGGATGGCTTACAATAAAATAGATTTAAAGCAATAAATAATAACAACATCATAAAAAGATGTAGGGATGTAGTAAATAATTTTATCAGTTAAAACCGGTTGATTTAAAGCTGGCTAAAAAGATGGTACAACTGTAAGACATGTGCATCCTAAATGAAATCAGTTATGCTGTTGACTTGGCACCCAAATGATCCCACTGTTGCTGACAATTGAGCCTCCAGGCGGGGAGGGAATTAGATAACTGGAGTACCACCATAGAGGTGGTTCTCTCCCATATTCTCCCACAATGTATTTCCCCTGCTGGTCAGAGAAAGAGGAAGACTCCTCCAATAGATCTCAATTTTCAGGCAGGCATATGTATAGAAAGGGGTTCCCTCAAGTTTCTGCATGTAAAATGCACCTGATACAATTCTTCATCAAATGCTGTCATTGTTTAATGTCCTTTAGTACATCATTGTTTGGACCCTGACAGATGTGTGCATAACTGGGCTGGTCCCGACTCTTCTTCCACCCCTCCTCTCCATGAGAGCCCTTTCAGTTCCTTGTAGAGTCAGTAAACTTTACTGATTAGGATAAACTATTGTGTGGTACAAAGTGGAGCAGATTTTCCAAAATTACGTGGTGGCATCTTCTCTGATTACAATTACTCCATCCCCAGATTTCTGAATCCAGTCCATTAACTCTCTTGTTCAAAGTTATAGGACAATTATTATTATTATTATTATTATTATTATTATTATTATTATTATTATTATCATTATTATCATTATTAAATACTTTATTTTTGAGACACTGCTTTATCCTTGCCTAGACTGGCCAACTTGTACTTAACTAGTTATTTGTGTACCTATAGGTAGTGTTGTGAAGGAAGATACCACTGAAGAGGTCTCTGGAATTCAACATTTGACTAGTGATTCAGATAGTGAAGTATACTGTGACTCTATGGAGCAGTTTGGACAAGAAGAGGTAGAGTTTGTGACATTTTTTTTAAATTGCATGTTAAAAATAACATATTGACCACAATCTAAAGAGTCATTAAATTTCTGGGTTCTAAGAGCTTGTTGTTATTGTTGTGTGCCTTCAAGTTATTTCTGATTTAAGGTGAACCTATCTAAAATGAACCTATCACAGGGGTTTCTTGGCAAGATTTGTTCAGAAGTGGCTTGCCTTTGCTTTCATCTGAGGCTGAGAGAGTGGTTTGTCCAAGGTCATCCAGTGAGTTTCCCTAGCTGAGTGAGAATTGGAACCCTGATCTAAATAAGGACTTGCTTCCTTGAACAACAACCCTTTCATGCTGAACAGCAGACTGATGAAATTAGTTTCACAAACAGAAACAGCTATTCAGTGGCAAAGCATGTGTTTTGGCATTTAACATGCACTTGTAATCATACGCAAGAGATGGCCTTTTCATTGATTGCCCCATAACTCTGCAACTCCCTTCCCAGGCTCTATTATTTTAAAAATGCTGTATTATTTTAACTGAACTGTTGAAGAAGTGTGAATTGTTTTAAGATGGCAGTGTTTTCTTTTTGTAGGTTTTTAATTGTATTGTTTTAAAATGTGAGTCCCTTTGAGTCCCAGTTTTTTTGGGGGAAAGGGATACTGATGATGATGATGATGATGATGATTGCATTGGAGAAAGGAAGTTTAGCTTTTTCTTCCCCTGATGTCATTACAATGGAAATAATTTGTCCATACCATTATGAACCAGATATGGTATATTTTGTTCAGCCCACATCTCATATTATTAGTGGATTTATCACTAAGCCTTTTCTAATACTGTCTCCCCAATAATTTTGCAGGTGGCAACTAGGCAGTAACAAGTCAAAGAGCAAGTTGTGTCTTCAAGTCATTTCCAACTTATGGCAACCCTATCACATAGTTCTATTGGGAAGTTTCTTCCCAAGGTCACCCAGTGTGGTTACATGGCTGAGCAGTGATTTGAACTCTAGCCTCCAGAGTCATAGTCTAATAGTCAAACCACTACGTCTCCACACTGTAGCTCTCTATAGACTATATATTTGATATCCCATGTATGATGGAGGGTTGGGGAAGGAACACTATTTTTTTTTTAGTGGGAAATTATTGATTCCAAATATTATAGATGCTTCTTTTAATTTGTAGATGTTGGATATCAGTACATCAGCAAAGGAATTTTCAAATCATCCATTCCATTTCTCAGAAGTAGATCAAAGTCTGCTAGAAACATCTGGTTTTCTGGATCTTGGAAACTACAGGGTAGAAGGTATAAAGGAAGCTGCAGTTGAAGGAAAAGGTGAAGTAAAGTGTGGTGGTGAAGATGGCAAGACAAGTGATGGAGGCCCTCACAAAGAAAAGAAAAGTGGTGAAAAGGTTGACTTCTATGGAATCAGAAGAGGCCGAGGTACTGTTGGAATGTTTGTTCTACTGCCTCTTCCTGCCTAGATAAAGCATTCTTACATTTTCTGTAACTCTTGGAATCTTGGACTCTGTGTTTGCACACTGAAATGTTTATGTAAACTACATTTTTATTTCTAAAGGTGTTTTATTTCCCCTCATTCGCTTAGGACATAGAATGCACCCTTTGGGTGAAGGTGCCCAGGGTGGACAGATGGGCAGTGGAGGAGATGGAGAACGGTGGGGTTCAGACAGAGGGCCAAGGAGCAGCCTCAATGAACAAATCGCAATAGTACTAATACGATTACAAGAAGATATGCAAAATGTCCTACAGAGGCTACATGCACTTGAGACATTGACAACTTCACAGGTAAAACATCCTACATTAGTATCCTAGATACTAATTAGTATCCTAGAAGGAATGGCCATACCTCAGTACTACAGTAGATGTTTTGCATACAGAAGGATGAATCCATGGTATAGGACTGGGAATAATGCCAGCATGAAGCCCTAAGGAACTATGCAGCTCACCATAGATAATATATGAACTAAATGAATCAAGGCAGCTTAATATATTATTAAAATGAATTGTATTTTGAAAAGCTTGTTTGGTTAGAATACGTATTACAGGGTTTGGGTTGGTTGTGGTTTGTGTTTTTTTTTGTGTGGAATTTGTTTATATGAATAGTGAGCCTTTGGTATCTGCTTGGATTTGGTTCCAGGGCAGCCCCCCGCCCCCGGGGATACCAAAACCTGTGGATGCTTGTCCTATTATGTACAATGAGTAGAAAATTTTGTCTGTTATATAAAGTGGTAAAATCAAGGTTTGCTGTTTGGAATTTAAAAAAAAAATTCAAGCCATGGATGTTTGAATCCATGGTTGCAGAATATGTGGATAAGGAGGGCGAAGTATACAGAAGATTTTTGAAGTCTATATTAGAAGGATTAATTGCCCTAATTCAAAGAGGGACTATTTAAGCCATCAGATAAAAGTAGTCCATTGTACATCCATTTTTTTTCCATAAAGGGAAATAATCTATATGTAAGCTAAGTCATATGTGAAATTGCCATAATTGCTGTATTTTAATGCAAAAGTTCAGACCCGTTGGGAATTGACTGAACCACAGAAGAATATTTCTGGAAATGGTAATAAGCACTAAACCCAAGTGTTATTCCCAGCTGGAGTAGACCCACTGAGTGAATGGGGTTTGCTAACAGGAGTCATAAAATATTTTGATGGAGAAGTCTGTAGACATATGAGAGGGACAGCAAAGGTGGAAGGTGGCAGAAGTTTTAATCTGAATAGTTTTATGTCATATTGTTAATGAATATGAAAATGTTTTTCAATGTCTCAGAAACCATACTAGGTTTATATATAAAGTAATAAGAGTATACATTTTAAATAGCCCATTTAATTTTTTAAATTATTATTATTTATTGTTATTCATATATTTGAAATTCCATAAATG
>CM034710.1:107858147-107875876 GCA_020142125.1 Phrynosoma platyrhinos
TCCTGAGCTAATTCCTCTATTTTTTTTAGTCTGATGTCTCCAACAGGGTTTGTTATTGTAAGTTTTTCATATGTTAGCTTCAGTTCTGTAATCTTTGCTTCCTCGTTATGATATACATTTTGAGGTGATATCCATTTCGGTAATTTAGAATACCAAATTTTTTTATACTTTTTCCAAATTTGAAAAACAGCTTTCTTAATTCTGTGTGCATTAAATTGGCTATCTGTTTTGTTGTATCCATAGCACAAATAGTAGTGCCAGCCTCTCTTTAGATTAATCCCTTCTAATGCGAGTAACTTTTGATTTTTGAGCAGAATCCAGTCCATTATCAGCCCATTTAATTTTTTGTTAAACTTGGTTTGTATTGCAGGCAAGAACCGCATCCCTCCATTCAAATTATCAGCCAGTTCCTGTTAAGGTAAAATTCTGTCTACTTGTAAATGAAGACCAAAACAAGTTAATTTTTTAGAATAGTGGTGTTTAAAGGCAGGCTATTCTTAGACTTTAAGGTCAAGATAATTTTTTGTATCATATTTAGATAATTATTTAATAAAGCAACATTTTAAACGCTGCTTTAAGTTTCTGCTAAAATAAACTGTGTGTTTTTCTTACCCTGGTTAATTCAAGAGATTCTATACTAGTATTCAAGAACGTAATTAAGCTGTTGGCATAATTGAATGCAAGAAAAATGTTACATTCCAGTATTCCCCTTTTTTAATGAAAAGAAAGTTGAAACTGTAAAAAGCCACAGAGAACAATCCTATGCATGCTTATTTGGAAGTAACTTTTGATGTATTCAGTGGAATTTCACAGGTAAGTGTGCATAAGATTACTACCTTAAAATAGTTCTCTCAACATTCATAATTTGCAAGGGATCACAGGTTCCAAGTGGTGGAGCCAGAGATGGTGGTGTAATTCAGTGTTAGTTTAGTCTTATATTTTCGTATAAAGACAATATTGTTGAACTGTTGAGAAATTATAATAAAGCATAAAATGCACATTTTAGATTACTTGAGCTCAGAAGTGGAAAACTATCTGCAGTTTCTAATGTGCAATCTTTATTAACTTTTACCTATGTTGGCATCTGCATTTATATGACAAACTGACTGATGTTTATTAATTTATTTTTTGTGTTTAGAGACCAGCTTGGTGGCCCTTCGAGATTTCTCCTGGTACTTTAGCCTTTGCTATTTTATGGCCCTTTGTTGCCCAGTGGCTGGTGCATGTATATCTTCAAAGGAGAAGAAGGTAAGACTTGGTGCATGCAGAAGTATATATATTAGTTTGAATTTAGTTTAGATATATTATTCCCCTATTGTTTTTCTATCCCAGCAATGCTTTACTATGCTTTAAGATTATTCTCTGGATTAAATCAAATTTGCTGCTGGATTATCTTCCTCCACTATCCTGATCATAACTATCATTAATGTGAAATACTTGCAAAATTTCTTAATTTTGTACACCTTTTCTAAGATGTACTTCAACCCATTTTTTGGCCACAAATGTGTTTATACTTTTAAAACCAGAATGTTCTGTTAACAAATTTGTGTGTTTTGAATTTTTCTTCAGCAGTTCTCTAAACCAAGCCTAGGCTTGATGTCGTCAAAGACAGTGGAATATATTAGCGCTTAGGAGCCCTTGTATATGTCTTTGGAATATGGAAGCACTTCAGCAGGAGATCATGCTGAAGAAACTTGCAAAGCAGCCTTATTTTAATATGAAAACATATAAAATGAAGAAATAAATGGCATTAATCAAATACAATATTTATTTTTTAATTGACACTTGTATATGTGCATTTTAAAATTTGAAAAAAAATATTGTGAAGTGTCTAATTTTTTTTTTTTGAGTACATGAAAGTAATCTAAATTGGTAATATGCATGTTGTTTCCCTTCCAGAAAACAGAACTGAGGGCTCAATTCCACACTTTACTTAAGGACTGCTACTGTTGGGAAACTTTGGAAATCTATAAGACCTTCAGGCTCTGTTACTGCTAAAGCTTCCATCTAGTTTTTTGCTTTCCCCTTTGTACTTCCTGACATAACATATTTGAATAACACATGTCTCTTAGATTACAAATAGAATAAACACAGCTTATCCCATTGAGCATTCACATGAACCTCAATTTAATTGTTTTGGAATGTCCTTTATGGGTAATTACTTAATAACATTGAAGGATCTTATAACAGCTCTTGAGACCAGTTTTAATCAGACTTTGCAAAGAAGAATCCTTGAATGAATACAAAAGAAATATAGTAAATTGTTACTTCTACAAAACTTATTTCGTACTATCATGAAAGTCTTTCCAGATAGCAAAGAAAACACACAATAGACAGTGAGAACTATAAATCTAGAGTAATCAAATTAACTGGATTGTACAATAGCACTTAACATCCTAGCTCTGGCAAATTTAATTTATAATCGCTGCTATAAAGATGAGGTAACCTTTTAGTAAATAAAGTAAATAAAATGTTTGAGGCTGTGGATTGTACTTGCACGAGTACCATCTCCACTATGTATATATTTTTTTAAAAACTTGGTAATTGATTGAGTTTGAATATGGCATTATATATATTGACTAACCCAGTGAAGGAATGACCCTGCAGTTGTAAGCCACATTGAAATCATGACTTTAATGTAGTTACATTCTTAAGTTTATTGATTTCAGTGACTTAGGTATATCTGGATTGCATCAAGAGGCAAGGGTGTATTCAGTAAAAACATTTTCTTATTAAAAGTAACTTCAGTTGTAGCTAAGTTGTGTAATACTCATAAGGTGCTGAAAACATATGCTAAAAGTAGCTACTGTCTGTCTTGGTATGTTTGCAGAAATAGTCTTTTGCAAATGGTTACTGCTGAAGACCCCCCCCCCCTCCCGTTAAATCCCTATAGGGGTCAAACAGACCAGAAGCTTGGAGCAACCAGAGGCCACTCCAGCCCTGATTGACCCCGGATCAGCGCAGGATTCCAGCAACTGGCTGCTGCGGTCCAAAACAGACCACTGGGAAGGAGGTTTTTCTCCCAGCTCCTTTTGCAGCTCGGTTTGGGCCACATTAGCCTGCCTCAGCATGGCTTCCAACCGAGCCAGTGACATGAGTCACCTGTACACCAAGCCTCCAGATCAGTCTGAAGCCAGCACTTTTTCCCCATGTGTTTCACGCTATAGCTACATGAGCAGCGCTTCATCTGTGCTACCATTGTGGCATAGGCCCCTGGAACAGTTAATGCCTAGAAACAGATTAACAAGCATCTGGTTCTCATGAAGGCTGTCAATCTGTGGCCAGGCTGTACTAATTTATATAGCAGGTGTGGGCTCAGTTGATAATCATTCCTCCATACCAAAAATCTCCTATTGGTATAAAACAGATCTCACTGACAGGATTAGGATAGAGCTCGTCTACTTGATATGTTTCTATGTGGTTTTTTGTTCTTTTTAAAGTTATGCATCTAATCTTGGAAACTACTCTTGAAGTAATAAAGTCCAGGCACTAGTTCAGCCATTAAGGGAAGGGAAACTGGCATTTGTTTGAGGCCAGGAAGCTCCTTGCTGTTCATGTAACACCTGATCAGCGTTGGACCACTGTGTGTGTTTATATGGGCACACACTTCTGATTGTGTGAAGCAGCAGCTGGTACATAATCTTCTTTTTGTAGCTGGCAGGATCCAGTTTTCTTTTAAAAACTTAAATGTGATAATTTGGAAAAGATTTCTATGTACCTAATTTGTCTGCGTATCCCCATAATATGATTCATTACATCTCTGCATCCCTTTAAAGACAATTTCAACATTGTCACTTTATTAAATTTGATTGCTTTTGTTTATCAGGTTCATATTTGAGCAACATCCAGTTACTTAAAAAAAATCTCTGAAAATATGATTGGGAAATCAAATTATGACAGTCAGCATTACTTTGTGCAATGTTATAAAAATTAAACATAAGTGATTGCTTCTCAATTGCTACGGTGGAAAAAACAAAACAAAACTACAGACCTAAAAATAGTGCCACACCATTGAAGCTGTGTGCTCCTCCTCAGTGAATATAATAGTTGAAATTCTTTGGAGTACATAATTTCAGGATTGTGACATATTTTGCGCTATGTAATTTTTCAGACTGATAAGAAGCTCATGATCTTGACGTTTGAAAAGTACCTTCATATCTGTTTTATGCTGTATAAATGTAATTATGGGAATCAATTTTTGCTTTGTTTAATAGAAAATGATTAAAAGGTTAATTTTTAAAAGTTAGCTAATCTTAATTTATTGTAAATAACATTTTATCAAATAAAGGATGACAGGAATATATTGCCTGAGGATAATTTACAGGTCTTTTATGACGACATAATGTTGAAACTTTCAGGAATACGGCAAAGTTCTCTAAATTGTAATAGTTTAGGTCTGCAAAAATATGTAGGACAAAATTAATTTTAGAATGTGTATTCTGTTTTCATTAAAGGAAGGCAAGCAGCTTTAGATAGAATATTATTAAACTGTAGGCCATTACTAGATCTCAGGTTGCCACCCTTTCAGAAAAAGGCTCTAGAATGAAATTGGACTGGGCTTCATCTCTGCCAAAACCTAAAGGCTAAGAGCTGTTTGTAGATTAGTGGTCCCTGAAAAGATAATTGTGTCATCAGGTAATTTGACATTTCATTCCTTAACTTACTCTTGTTCTCTAAGCCATTACTTCTGAAGATTTTGATCTGTAGGCAGGCCCACAAGTCTGTGTTTATGCCTTACTTCCTCATTTGATGGTAGTTTATCAGTTTCAGAATAAGCTCATATACATATTTCACACTACCAGTACTCCTCCTAGGAGCAATTGTTTATTTTTCTCTATGCTGTTCAGTAAATTACTCCTCAGACATTTTGTGGAGTGGAATGTAATTATATTATCTTACTTAACAATTCAAATGTAATTGTTGGATTCTGGCCGGAGGCATAGAACTGTATGGGTCAGGCAGTCGATGTCATGATTCCTGGCTAGTCTAATTTCATTCTGAACAGAGCAGTGTCTTGATAAAGAAACAGTAGAGGGATTATTCAAGCAGAAATGGTAAATTATACAAAGGGAAAGCCAAAGACTATTGCATTAACCAGAACTAAATGTAGTTAAGGCAGTAAAACTTCCCATATGCAAGGAAGTCCATATAATTAAGTCTAACCCCAAAATAGATGCCAATGATATGTGTTATCAAGCTGAAACTGTACCCACTCTGAAAGAGCATACTGTAGACTGTAGCCATTGCTAGCAAGTTACAGCCAAACAGATTTTCTTGTGACTTCTTTGTAATGCTTTATTTTTGAAAGCAGAAAAAATAAAGGGCATTAATTTCCATTTAAAGCATATTCCTATATTAAGGAAACAGCAAAGTTCGGAACAAAACTATTAGATGGATGTGCAGTAGTCATCTGCATTACTTCAAAGAAGCCTACAAAGTATGTCTTAGAAGATTTTTATTTTGTTTAAAATACATACTCAGTTTTAATTCCATTTTTACTAAAATCTCCTCTGATGTTCTTTATTTCTCTAAATTATAAATCTGCATATTTAAACATACACTTGTTAATTCAGATGTTTATCTAGTTTATAGAATAGCAAATGACTGCTTTTCAGTATTTTAAACAGTTGCATCCAGAAATCAAAGTAGGACAGTTAAAATCTGCTTAGACTGGGGAGGGAGTTCACATAAATAACTGGGGTGGGGAAAGTAAACATTTGGAATAATATTAGAGACAATGGAGAACACTGATAGGCTAGTAGCAGAACAGGCAGCCTATAAATTACTTGAAGTGCCTGAAAGTTTTTGAGCCCAAAAAGGACTGGCACACAGAAGGAGAAGCTGGGCTGCACTGAACATGTAGAAGTTTGCTTTTGTTGCATGTACATCATCAAAGTGTCCTGAAAACCAGTCTCAAATAGATTCTAACACAAAATTCCATCCATAACATAAATGATACTTTGAAATACATGCACATAAACACATTGCTATGTATTTACTATAATGGTTATGCCTATAACAGCCCCTCTCCCACAATTAGAAATACACTTTAGCAGCAGGAAACAATTTTGTTAGTGAGTCATACCACCATTGCATACATAAGATTTACATAAAGTGCAGTAGTAACAAGAATAAAAAGTACAATCAGAAGCTGTTTGGAACTAAACGTTTCAACACAGCTGGATGAACTACTAAAAGCAGACCAGATTTTAAAAACATAATGGTTAGAAAATCAGAAGTAAATCAATGATAAGAATACATGTGCAACCATCTGAAAAAGTCTGTTGTGTTCATACTACAAGCTGAATCCAGACACTGTTAGATGCTGAGCATTATTCCTAGCTTCAAAATAGGAAGTGTCAGTCTCATCATTTGGCTGAGGTATGAAGGGCATGGTCTGATTATGCAGATTATCCCAGTCTACACCATGAAAGAGAGGGTGACGTTTCAGCTCTAGGGGAAAAGTTCAAATAAACATGTAAGATTTCTTTCTGCAAGAGCCTCAACATTTTCCAGATTCTTCCACTAGATTCTAGATGTGTTCAGTATGTTTTTCTCTAAATTCTGAACAAGCAGTTACACAATCTGTCTCAAGTTCAAAACAAATGCTAGCTTTAAGGGTTTGATGACGCTTTATATTTAGAATAACTATTTAATAAACTCTTTAGCTCTTGTCAAACTTGTTTCTAGAATAGTCACATTAAGGTAGCATTTTCCTTCCCAGGACTTGTCTGTTGTTCATCTCCCTTCCACACTTTATGAAACTGTCATCATGGAATAATTCTACAATGTGAATTCAGTAAGCAAGTGGCAGTTTAGTGATCCAATAGTGAAACACTAGCTAAGACCATGATAAATAAAATTAGAGGCAAAAATTATTGTAGTGCAGCAGGTAAAAAAGAGACAATACATAAAGGGAGCTGGGACACAAAACAGCTGCTTAGCCATGAAGTCCAGTCAGTGTGGCCTTTGTTTGTAACTCTTCTAGTATCATAGAGGGTTGCCACAATCAAAAGTGAAGGGGGAACTACTTACATTTCCCAGAACTCCCTAGAATAAAAAATGAGCTACTACCTTTGATTAGATTTTCTTGTGATTTGTGACCATCTTCAGACATTGATGGACTGGGGTAATTTTTTCCCCTTTTCAACAGAGTAATTCTATTTGAAGTGGAGGGAAAGGCCCAAAGAGTTAAATAACCAATTAGAGAAACCCCACTGGTTTCACACTGAGGAAAGGAGAAACTAGGATTTTTTGTCCACTTTTTGGTTCCTGCAGCTGCCTGTTGTAAAGCCACTTACTGCAGGGGATGCTCCTTGATTCACCACCCATTCTGAAATCCCCATGTTGATGGCACTGCCTGTTTCTAAAGTGGGTTTCTGGACCATAAACATAAAATCCAATATTTATGGTGTGATTATGTTTCGTTTATTGTAAATATTCAACAGGATGTTGCCCATTGTTTTTAATACCACAATTCCCACAATCCTCCACTGGGAGCTATATGTTCAGGGCTTGTTTTGTTTTTCAAGATTCTAAGACTGGATCTGTCTTTATGGTCTAGAAAGGAGGAGAAATGAAATGTTCTATGGGACATTCCTTTAGGGGCTACTGGACTGCATCCAAAACTATTTTAAGCTGTTGTTTTCTGAACTGCTATATAAACGTAATAATTGCAATAAGGAAATATCGACTAAAATAGGTACCAACCCTTGAATCCAGCTCGTTTGCTACTTTCAATGGTTAAAAGAATATCTATTGCATTCTGAGCATTATCTGACAACTTCTCTTCACCTTCAGGCCATGGAATATCTAGAATACACACACACAATCAATCAATAGTATTTAATGCTATGTAAACAACCTTTGAACTTGGTTTTTGGCAAAACAGGCAATTACCTCTTTTTAGAATATTCTGGAAAACTTGTTGTGGTGTTTCATCATTGAAGGGTGGAATTCCAGTTAAAAACTCAAACAGACAAACTCCAAGTGCCCACCAGTCAACAGCATGGCCTGAAGTGAGGACAATACATATATATGAATACCATTCCTAAAGAAGTACACACACTGTTGTAGAAATTATGAAAACAAAACAACCCGCCCCCACAAAACAAAAACCTAGGTAGATATTTAATAAGTAAAGGTTTTGTTTCTCAAATTTATAAGCAAAGTAGTAATTCTCTAACCACTATGGCCTGAATCCTGTGGGATAGTCCCCACTAGACTCATAAATTGGATTTACTTATGTGCTGACTTCACAATTGACCCAATGGGTATCTAGTTGGGATTAACCACCAGGATTCCAACCTGTAACTTTTTCCTTAATGTTCCATAGCAGAAAAAAAAAGTGTAGTCGTCTCCAACACACAAACTTCCAAAGGCCAATTGTGTGTGGCCCCTGGACCCAACACAGTTGCCCACTCCACTTTACAGACTGCCATCCGAAATTTCAACTTCAGAGGTAGCGTGGTCTTTAAAAACAAACAAACAAAAACACTTGTAGGTATCTGTTGTACTTTAGACTGCAGTGAGAAGTCTGAACTCAACATTATGATTCCAATGTACAGTTCTTCCTCTTACTTGCTGCTTAAACAGCTGTTAAGTCAGGAAAGCCAATCCCTGTCAAACAAGTGCAGGCAAAGCATAAGCAAGCAAAGCTGTTGAGGCACCACAACCCATTTAAGCAGCATGCATTTTACAGCTGCTGCACTGCTGAAGCGCCAACCAACCAGTTATACAGAGAACAAAGGATGCACTTGCTGTGAGAACTTGCTTGCACTGCAGATGCAGTTACATATCCATGTTTTAGAAGACTAGCTTGAACAATGTTCCCTGTTCAATG
Organism: Phrynosoma platyrhinos; assembly: GCA_020142125.1. NCBI lineage: Eukaryota > Metazoa > Chordata > Lepidosauria > Squamata > Phrynosomatidae > Phrynosoma > Phrynosoma platyrhinos. The sequence continues at coordinate 107,866,990 of CM034710.1, forward strand.
AAGTGGGGTAAGCCATCTCACTTCCTTCTGTGTGAAAATATGTGATGAATTGGACAATCACAGATATCTTGCAGTAACTTCGATAAAAGCAGAAGTTGCTGCCAGCCAGTAAGCAATCATTTGGTTCACACAATACATATGAATAATTCTCAATGGAGGTTAGGGTCAGATCCACTTACATGACAAAGAAACCAGCCCATCCTTTTCATTTACATAATAACCCTAAAAATAAGTATTTCAAGTTACCTTGAAAGCCTATGCTAACTTCCTGGTTTCTATCAAAATTGCAACCAGCAAAGAAAGTCGCATTTCATTACTTCAGAACAACTTGGATATTTTTCCTCAAATGCAAAAGGATATCAAAATCTAGTAAGATCTCATTTTGCATAAAAACTTAGGAAAAACCCTATTTTTTCCCATATCTGACCAAATTCTAAAATAGTATTGGCCAAATCTTCCAACCCAAGCTTGAGGCCTTTAGGTGCAAGCCAGAGTTTTTATAAAATCACAATTCCCAGCTTCTCCTTTGAGCAGTGCAATTATACTTTGTTCTGCAGAGTGCTACACTATAAAGAAACTTACCAATGGTTTGAATTCCTGTGTGTGAAAAAAAATTAGGTAAACACTGTGGTATATTTACATAATTTTTTTATCATATTGTACTGAACTATTAAACGCTAATAATTTAAGAGAGACTTTGAGACACATTCACCATTGACAGTTTTCCAAATACAAATATCCAAATATTCCTTCATTAAGAGTTATATATAAACACACACACAATTTTACTAATTTGTGTGTTTGAAAATAAGATGTATTTTCTGTTATTAACATGTTTTAAACACACACACAAAATGCAATTACTGTAATACCAAATTTACAAAACAAGCTTTAATATTCAATTTCCTCAATATTCAAGCTGTAATATTCAATTTTATGCAGCGCATATACCCTTTTCCTCTTCATAACGCCCACATCTGATTTCTTCCATGAAACAACAAATGTAGGGACGTTTTCAGTAACCAGCAAAGTAACAGGGAACAGAATAAGGAAAACATCCTTAACATTACAAACATGAACCTGGCTCTAGTAAAAACACTAAAATATAAATGCTCTCAAGTTAAAACAGAACCAGGATCTCCTTGCAAGGCTGACAAAATGTGCATAACAGTATAATAAAATTTCTCCATAGTAAGGCTTACCATGAGCCTTTGCTAAGAGCAGTTCAGGTGCCAAATAGTCAGGAGTTCCTAAAATGCGTTCTCCATCTACTGGAGCAGCTCCTCTTCGGACACTCTTGGGGGTTCTGTAGGGTGTATCAGCATTTCCCTGAGGAGTCTGATGTCAATAAATGTCAGACAGATAAAAAATGATAATTCATTATTTCAGACTAGTTGTAGGTCCAGATTGTAAACTGCAGAACTAAAAAGGAATGTATTCAATCACTGTGAAATGCTTTCTGCATCTAGCACTCTTAATTCCACAACATTAACTCCTACTTTACTCCAATTCATACATCTCAAGCAGAACGCTTCCCTGCTTGCCTGCTATGCCAAAATGTCTACATAAAATAAATGCCTCCCTTGAATGCTGCTATTTTAGTTACATACTATTTCTTCCTCCTGCCTGAAAGTTGTGAGGTTCTGAGCATTCAGCGCCAGAGCCCATTGGAGACTGTTTTCCATACATATATATCAAGTCACTTTTGCTATCCTGCCACATATACATATGGCAGTCCATGCATAAGTATACATGCAACTTCCTACCAGAGGCCATGCCCATATTTTGTAGCAATTTTCAAAGAAATAGCTGTGTTAACCTGTTACAGTATTAAAGCGGGAGGTGGGGGAAAGGAATCTAGCACCACCTTGTATTTTATGCCACCTTGTCAAATTTTATCTTACATATTTAGTGTATTTTATGCCAATTTGTATACCATTCAGTTAAAATTTTAACTCATGACACACACACACACACACACTGCTTGTCTATGACCATAGTAAAATTATCCAGTGGTCCCCAAACTGTGCTCTTTAAGGGATTTTGGACAACTCCCAGAATTCCAGAGTATTGGCAAACATGGTTGAGGCTTCTGGGAGCTGAATTCCAAAATCTCTTAAAGGGCATAGTTTGGGGACCACTGCATTAGACCTTCAGTCCAGCTCCTTGGATACAATGATGAAGTGATATTAAAGCCATAGGTTTTAAGTATGCTTAAACAGTTGTGTGAATGGGAAGTGGACTGGTATCCTTGGAAGCTTATGTTGAAATATATATTAGTCTTAATGGTGCTGCTAGACTCCTTCCCCCCTTCCTTTCTCCTTTTTTATTTTGTAGCAAGAGGCTCTTAAAATGATGCTGTGTTGCAATGTACCTGGTATACTCTATAGGATGTCCCCTTTTGTGCAGGTGTAATGGTCATAGGATAAGAGCCACTGCAAGCAGAGATATCCATCCCTTCTACAGAAACCATGCTCCTTGATGGTTCTGACATATTAGACATACTGATTGCACTGTTATAACTCCGAAAGGCAACCGCATTTTTCTTGAAGAAATTTAGTGCTTTCTGTGAGTCCATGGCTGAACAAGAGTGAAGATGAGTGGGTGTTTCAGTTACACTTTGTGTACCCTTGTTCTGATCATGCTGCAGTACTTTGGTCTCTTGGAGAGACAGCTTCTCGTCACCTCTTGACAAGGTGTCTAGGCAACATGGTGATGTTGCAGGCACAGCTTCTGTTTTTAGCTCCTCAAAGGTAACATCTTTAATGCTCCTGTCTAAATGACTTTCTGCAGCAGACAGATCCATGTCCATACTTATGCTTGCCAAAGGCTTCTCATCATCAATGCATAAGAAGCTGGAGTTAGTGTGTTCCTTTTTCCCATCTTTTTCACAATCTGCATCTAGATAATCCATAAGATTCTTTGCTATTAAAGGAGTGGCTGTTTTGTTGCTTCTATTTTGTTCTGTCCAAGAGCACTCTTTTGCTTGGGCATCATTTGTATAGGTCTCTTGCAAGCACCCATCAAGTTTTAGGCAACGGATTTCAGATGTTAAACCAGTGCTTTGTTTTTCAGGAATCTCTGTAATTTTACAGCCACGTTTGTAATCCGCATTCTTTTTTTTAACAAGGATATGTTCTTGAGAAGGGCTGATGTCAACCAACCCAAAGCATCTTTTGACACCTGGCATCTCCACCATTGCCTCCTCTTTCCTTTCTTTCAAAAGATTGCCCAAGCTCAAAGGAGACAGGTGGCAATTTAAGGATTTTGCTGCTTCCTCCTCTGCCAGGGCAGGCTTTGCTGTACAGAGCTTTTCTTCCCATTCTTTGTATTCTGAAAGACATTTTCGGACCAAGTCCTTGACATCACAAGTTCTTACAGATATTTCAGAGAGATTACAAGATTCGGTTCTTTCACCAATCCTGTTCCCAGGCTCACTGCTGCTAATAGGAGAGATGGCAGACTCCAGAGCCTTTCGCTTCAAGCCTTTAGTGCCATTGAAAAGCACTAAATCTGTATTCTCTCTTTTTTCTGAAGAAATTACTTTGCCTGAGGCAGAGCAAAGGATGTCTTCTGCTTCCTGAAAATCAAGTATTTCCAGGTGTTTATAAACATGATGAAACAAGATCATTAACCATATATACTTATTACATTGTTCTTATCCTACCTTCAGCCCAAAGACTCCTAATGCTATCATAAAAACTGTAATATAACAGGGATTCCACGCCCCCCCCCCCCCATGTAGTTAGACATAAAACTTGCAACTGATGAGAAGCCTTGTGCATTTGGATAACTGGATGGGTGGGGATTAGAGATGTAATTTTTTGAAGATGATGTACTGGAAGGAAAACATATAAAAGGATGAGCAGGCAAAAACACTTGCAATTTAAAGAAGGACCCAGAATTACAAAGCCACTCAGATTGTGTTGGACTCCCAGCACCCCTTACCATTAAGCTGGCCAGGACTGATGGCAGTTTTAGTTCAAAATCATTTGGAGGGTCATATGATTTAGAACAAAGAGTATCTGATAGAGCCTTTGTACTGTTGAAGTCTGTTTTAAATACTCCTAATAATAAATAATAAATATTTAAATAATAAATAACAACATTCCATGCAGTCATGCTGGCCACATGACCACGGGTTCTTCTTTGACCGTGCTAGCTCCCTTGGCTTAGTAACGGAGATGTGCACCACCCTCTACAGTGGGACACAACTAGATAATCTTGTCAAAGGGGAAACCTTTTCCTTTTTTTAAAATAATAAATATACAAATTAAAAAATACAATGCACACACAACATTAAAACAGACTAGAACAACAACATAAATTAGTTTTTTCCAGTCCAAATATTTGCTCAGATAAGCCACGCCAGAAGGCTATTGTGTCGTTTTAGAAGTTCCACAATCTAGGCAATATGACATTGAATGTGCTGTTTGTTGACTTAGCAGACAGATACACAGACACACAGCATGGCTGTAATATTGATCTGCATGTCCAAAAAATTTTATATGAAAAGACACAGTCCTTAAACACAGAGGCTTTCAAATTGTATTTTCAGAAGCAAGCAAATAAAGTGTCTATTAAAAATTGAAATAAAATATGTTACAATGAATATTGCATATATAACATCGAATGTGAAAAAAAGAAATTTTAAAGCAGATCATGTACCTGTTTTGTTATTTTCCCCCATGCTTGGAAGTTATTCATTAAAAGTAATTACATTACTTTAAATCAGTTACTTTTTTGAGTAAATGACAGCAATGTTAAGTCTCATCATGTAATCAGGGTGTGGAAGATCCTGCAGCAAGTAACTAATCTTTATCATTATATATCTGAAGGTTACTTTCTAAAGGTAATATTCCAAGCTCTATTCTTTTTCCCCCACCTCAAAATTTCCATCATGGGAACAGGAGGTCTCCTGTTTCCTGTTCATAAATGTGCTCCCTGCTTGCAGCAGAAGGTATCACAATCAATTTGTGCACATGAACCTATTTCAGATTAGAGCTCAGTTTACTAGTCCTGGAGAGTCTGTTTTCAACCAAAATTGGTTTCTTAGTCCATGAATATTATCCTATGAAAAGTGCGTGTGTATGTTCATTTGTGCATATAGTGAGGAAAGGAAAACTGCCCTCAGCCCTAGAAACTGCTTGTCTATATGAAAGATCCACTTGACATCTGGAGAACCAAGAATACAGTGGAAAGAAAATAAGCAGTAAAAGTATCTCCTCATCAACATCTTGTGGGACTATCCTTCCTGAAAGCTGATTTTACAAGTCTGTTTCATAGTCCCAGAGTGCATCTTTGAATTATTCAGTTGTAAGAAGTCAGAAGAAACAAAGCCATTAGAAAAAAGCACTCCTGACCTGAACGTCTCTTTCCCACCGGGGGCTGCTGCAGCACTCTGATTCCATGCTGGACAATTGTGTACGGGAATGGCTACTGGCACTGGAAGTCCCATACCTTTTTCTAGACTGAAGCAGAGTTGGTGTGAGGCTCCTCACTGGAATTGCAGGTGTTACAGCTGAAGAATCGAAGCCTTTAGGAAAAACATCATTTACAAAAAAATTAAGGCATACAAGACATAGTTTCAGTTTCAGAACAACTGTAGTACATCAAGCAGGTATAGCACAGTGCAGCATTCAACCTGTGCAGTTTTACATCCTCTTCCCACTCTTAGTGATTAAGCCCTGGAAGGAGCTCCTGCAGCTGCATCTTACTGATGAAGGGGAAGCAACTGAGAAGATGAAGATGCAGCTGCCCTGGGCTCATAGGAAGGAGGAAATGAGAGTACAATCCGAGATGGAAAGCATCATCCTTTCCTTTCCCTTGAAAGAAAGGCCAGTTGCTTCTTCCTCCTATGAATTGCACTCCTCCTAAGAAACAGCTACCACTGCCTCTCCTGGGGCTTGACAGCTGTGGGAGAAAAGCTTCTGGGAAGGACACAAAGGGCAAGAGAATAGTCCCTGTGCCTCATCCAAAAAGAGATACACTTGCATGTACGCCCCTTTCTATAATCTTTCTTTCTATAATATGTAACTGTCAGCTTGTCCCTTCTGACTACAAAGAATTCCCCTATCCTGATTTCATAGTCTCCACTAATTATTATTACAGTATACTCTACAAATAATACAAAGTAACAGTATGTACTAACAAAGCAAAATAAGTGAAATATATGTAAAAAGAGATCTCAGTACTATCAGTGCCTTCACATTATTCAGAGGAAAAACAAAAAAGTGGGGGAAGAGTAGGATGAGAAAATGCGTTGCCTCTCCTCTCCATTCCAGATTGTTTCTCCCTAATAGAAAGGTTGCTAGGTTTCTGTCATAGGCTTGGGTGATATGTATTTTTGCACAAAACAGGATCTGAACTTGACTTTCTCCTATTGACAATCCAGTGCTTGGCTACTAAATTACAATGGTTCTAAAATAAGCTAGACGCTGTTTTAAGCCAGACAAAATTAAAAGTCTCAGTGTTCAGATAACATGATCTGATCTACAAAAATCTTTCCAGGGCACTTTTACAAAATAGAAATACCGGTACATAATTATAATAAATAACACACACTCATTAAACATCAAAACTATGCACAAAAAGCAGCACAAAACTAATCAAGATTTAAAAACCTGTAATTAAAAGGAAATTGAAGTTGGGCACCAAACAAGTTGTACTATGGTATGCTTTTCAGAAATGGTGCAACCACTTAAAAGACCCTTCCCCCGGTGGTTATATGCCAAAATTCTAATTGGGAGGTGCACTTGCAACAAGGCCTGTCAAGATGATCTCTATATAAGCCAGCTCATGTACAGATAAGCAATTTTTAAAAAAACAATACTTACATGCTCTCAGGAGTTTGTTAGATGCAGGAGGGTAGTCTTTTTGACTTACAGATAAGGGGGAAACAAACCCTTGAGAAAGCTGAGATGTGTCTGCAGAAATAGGACTTGGACTAGGTGTGTGCATCTTCCCATCGACTGGAGTATACTGTCAAGATGAGAAAAGCATTTTCAAAAGATACATGTAACCAAATATATTATAAAAGATAATTATGATTTCATATTTCAGTCATAGATTTAGTACTACTGACTCTCTGCAACAGAACATCATAGAATCACAGAGATGGAAGAGAGGGCCATTCAGTCCAACCCCCTGCCATGCGGGAACACACAATTAAAGCACTCCTGACAGATAGCCATTGAGCCTTCGTTTAAAAACTTCCAAAGATGAGGACCCATTCAAATGCCAAGGCAGCATATTCCACTGTTGTTCCTAATGTTTAAGTGGAATCTTTTTTCCTGTAGCTTGAACCCATTGTTCCGTGTGCTAATTTCTGGAGCAGCAGAAAACAAGCTTGCTCCATCCGCAATATAATATCCCTTCAAATATTTAAATATAGTTATCATGTCCACTCTTAACCTTTTCTTCCCCAGGCTAAACATACCTAGCTCCCTAAGCCTCTCCTCTTAGGGCATGGTTTCCAGACAGTTTGCCATTTTGGTCATCCTCCTCTAGACATGTTCCAGCTTGTCAATATCCTTTTTGAATTGTGGTGCCCAGAACTGGACACAGGTGAGAGCTGACCAAAGCAGAATAGAGTGCTACTATTACTTCCCCCAATATACACACTATATTCCTATTGATCCAGCCTAGAATAGCATTGGCTTTTTTAGCTGCCACATCACACTGGTGACTCATGTTCAGCTTGTGGTCTAGTAACACTTCCAGATCCCTTTCACATGTACTGTTGTCAAGCCAAATGTCACTCATCCTTTATCTGTGCATTTCATTTTTTTCTGCCTAAGTGTAGCATCTTGTTGAAACTAGTTTTGGTCCAGCTCTCTAACCTGTTATAGTCATTTTGAATTCTGATCCTGTCTTCTGGGCTTTTAGCTTTCCCATCTAATTTGGTGTCATCTGCAAATTTGATAAGCATGTCCTCTACTGCATCATCCAAGTTTTTATAACACTCTTTATAACTAATGAAAGAAGGATACAAAGTGGTTGCTACATAATTGTTTCAAACAATGTGAGGGGCTTTTGTTTGTTCATCTGGTATCACCCTATCAAGGTGGAGCTCTCAGAGCACTGATGTGGGAAATTGATCACTTCTCCCAAAGACAAAGCAGCTCCTCAGAGAATAATAATAATAAAAAAGAATTAATTTCAAACAGGCTCTGCCTCAGCAACTGGGAATATGATTTGCTTGATTTTTCTTGGGCTCATTCCATGGCAATCCCATGTATAGCAGGGAAAGTCTCCTGAGAGAACTCTAGAATAGTGCTGCGCCAACAGGTCAGTGTGAAAACAGTGAGCTTGATAGATCAAGGATGTAACTCAGTTTAAGGTAGGGGTGGGAGCTGTGTAGCCTTACAGATATAGTTGGACCATAGCTCCGTGCCTTCCATGGCTGATGGAAGCTGCAATACTTCACCATTTGGTAGTTGTTTTTGTTATGTGCCTTCAATTTATTTCTAACCCATAGGATCCTAACGTGAACCTGTCACGGGGATTTCTTGACAAGATTTGTTCAGAGACAGGTTGCTTTGCCTTCCTCTGAAGCTATGAGAATGTGACTTGCCCTAGATCACCCAGTGGGTTTCGATGTCTGAGCATGGATTCAAACCCTGGTCTTCAGAGTCACAGTCCTATTTTCAAACCACTACACTACACTGGCTCTCTTCACCATTTGCAGCTGGCTCACCATTTAGAAATCCATCTAATCCCCACCCAAGACATACAGGCTGCTTTCTATGCAAATTATTTTGAATACTTACAAAACCAAAAGAACTGATGAGAGACAACACTTGCCCAGGTGTGCGTGAATAGTCTTGCTTTGGTTTTGACATGGATGGTGTTGTGAGGATATCCATCATATTGAGTTCTGAGGGGG
>CM034710.1:107875976-107888008 GCA_020142125.1 Phrynosoma platyrhinos
CCCCCCCCCATTCTATCTAAACATGTGTCTCCTGTCAATCTTGAAGGCAGATTCTAAACTACTTCAAGCCATTAGTAAGTTGTAGTGTCTCTTCCTGCTATCTAAAAGATGGTGAGATTTATCTCTCTTTACCCAAACCACCTCCAGTTAAATTGGGTTTTAGTTCTTTTATGTAAATATTTAATTAAAGCCACTGTTGTTTATTTTTTAAACTACAAACTGATGTTTGCTGTTTTTTTTTCTGAGTTAAATCTTTATTCTTTAGGAATGACAGATTTAAAATAGTCTGACCCACTCTTCTGTTGCTCAGCTAATGAAAGATGGACTCTAACAAGTTTAATTTTCATACTTCCGTGTTTTTGTTTTCCTTTAAAAGGGTTACCACCCTGGGAAACTCAAATTGCACCCCACGAAACCCCATGACAGGTTCATTTTAGGATTACCATAAGTCAGAAATGACTTAAGGCATACAATAACAACAATCCTATGCCAATTCTTGCCACTACAGAGTTTGGAAAATTACTTTTGGGAAGTAATTTGTTATGTTATTCATTGCTGGTATTCTAATAAAAAAAAAATAAAGCCACGTTCTTCATTACATTTGGTGGCAAGATTGATGTTACTTAACAATAAAAGGAAGCTTTAAAATGAGCTCCTCACCTCTCGTGACAGCAAACCTGTCTACAGCTTCTACCTGCCCCTCAGAGCAATACAACTCTTTTTCCTGAGTCACTCAAGGAATTGTGGCTGGCCTTATTTTCTGGACTGGCTTGATAGTAAGCATTGTGCTGTTCTGAAGTACAGTTGGCCATATCCACAGATTCTACATTTACAGATTCAAACAAAAATATCTTTTTGTTCAGAAATTTTGGAGTAAATGATGTGAGATTAATAAAACAATAGGCAAGGATGTTCATTTGAGCAAAGAGAATTGTATAACATTAAATTTGAAGAATAAGGGAATGAATAATAATGAAGAAAAAGCAGTTAAGCATATATTAAAAGCAACACAAGCTGTAATAGTATCAGGGTGGAAAGAAAGTAAAAATTGGAACATGAACAAAGTAGATAAGTATTTGGCAGATAACTTGCTGTTCTATATTTTTAGAGATAGAAAATTAAAATATATTGAAGAAGGGAAGAAGTTTGGAACTTGGTTTGGGAAATTTTGCTTGAGAAGGTCAAAGGGAATAAGGAGTACAATGAAGTCAGTAATGTAATTAAATCCATATCTCACATATTGAATGTAGGTTTCTAAACTATGTAATGATTCTAATCTCTAATAAGGGGGTATGATATGGTATGCATGTATCACATTGTATATATGTTAAAATAGTTCAATAATTTAAAAAAATTACCAGCTTGGTAAAAAAAATAATCCAAAAAGCAAAACTTGATTTTGCCATTTTATATAAGGGGCACCATTTTACTACACCACTGTATACAGTGGGACTTGAGCATCCATGGATTTTGCTATCCATAGAGGAGTCTTGGAAGCAAACCCCATTGGATACTAAAGGCCCACTGTATGGGTAAAAATAGCTGATGGGGCAAACACATAAAGCACATATATTTTGGCAGTCATTGCATTAACTAACAAATGCAACACTGTTATTGCCTTGTTATTCATTCCAGGTATCATATCATACTAAATTGCAACACGCTATCTCTAAGCTCTGTACTACACCATTCCTTGGATCCCCAACACTAAAACATGAACCATTTCTGCTGCACTGAATTGTTACAATCTGTTGGTGATAATTTCATTAAAAAAGGGGGATGTAAATGTAAAAATAAGTAAATAATATTATAAAGAGATGAAGTTACAGGTATCAGAAGAAGACACTAAAAGCCAAATATTACTTCATACAAATTTCACAAATGACACACTGGAAATTACTTTTAAAAGTCATCATTGTTTCATAATTTTTCAGATGACTGCTGTTGGAGAAATAAGTCCAACATTCCTCCAGACATGCTAGGCCAGTTGTACTAGCCTTTGGGCCTAGCTTATACTCTACACACAAGAAATGCTTATTTTAAATGTGACTATGGATAAAATGGCATTTGCTACTGTAACGGTAAACATTATCATATATTTGGAAACAGTTCTCTCTCCCTCCCTCCCTCTCTCTCTCTCTCACACACACACATATTTTGTGTGTGTCTTTCCATGTCTCACCTCTGTTCAGAGTAACTTTGGACAATCCAAAATCTGTCAGCTTAATGTGGCCCTCATTAGATAGCAACATGTTGTCTGGTTTCAAGTCCCTGCAGTTATAAAGAAAATGAAATAAATCTGGGATGCATACATGGCTTATTGTAATACCAGGGGCATCATGAACAAAAAACACTCTACATTGTGAGGTTCCATAGTATACAGTGGTCCCTCCACATTTGCTGGGGTTAGGGGTGAAGAACACCTGCAAATGTGGAAAAACTGCAAATAAAAAAACACTGTTATTTTTACCTGAGAGGACACCTCCCTAGGAATTTCCAGGTCCTTCAGTGCAACTCTATGGTCACCATCTGCCAGATGTTGATCACAGAATCATACTGGAGGACCTACAAATGCCTAGAGAAATGTTTTCTCTAGGTACTTCTACGTCCTCCAGCACCACACTATGTCAACTTCTGGCAGAGTTGTACTGGAGGACCTAGTGATTCCTGGAGAAACCATATTAATCAAATCCACAAATAATCAAATCTGCAAAAGACAAAAGCTCAAATGTGGAAGGCCAACTGTATAACGATTATGTATTAATACTGGGTGTATATGTGCCAACTCAGTAATTCTACACACCAGAGGCCCTTTCACACAAGATAATTATAGTATACTCATCCCTCCACATTTGCTGTGGACCCCTGTGAATGTGAAAAAAACGCAAATAACAAAGACACTATTTTTTTACCTGAGAGAACACCTCTCTAGGAATCTCTAGGTCCTCCAGTGCAATTCTATGGTTAACATCTGCCAGACATTGACCAAAGAATTGTACTGCAAATTGCTATAAATGCCTAGTGGAGTGTTCTCTCTAGGAATTTCTAGGTCCTTCAGTGCGACTTTTGGTTAAAGTTAACAATAGAGTTGTGCTGGAGGACCTCCTAGATATTCCTAGAGAGAACATATTAATAAAATCCAGGAATAATCAAATCTGCAAAAGCCAAAGCTGCAAATGTGGAGGGATAAGTGTACTGTGATTCCACTTTAACAGTTTTTCCTTTGTTGTTCTTGTGTACCTTCAAGTCATCCCAGTATCCTAGTCCAACATTCAGACTACTATACCACGCTGCCTCTTTGCAATTTAGGGAAGGGTATTTGGAATTCTCAACCAGAGAACTCTAGTGCCTCACAAGACTACAAACCCAGGATTCCACAGAATGAAATCATGGCAGTTAAAGTGGAATCATAGCTCCATATTTGTGTGTGGTGAAAGAATCCTAGATACTGTTGAAAAATAATTCAGTTGATCCATCTACTAGATATAAATCCAGATCTTTTGGCTTCAAAGAAAGGGGCATTTTAGTTTAATGTCTGAAACATTGCTATAGTTCTGCAATGACAAATTGTAATCACAACAAATGCCCGCATTTATTTATTTATTTTGGTGCTAATCTAATTGGTGTTTCAGAGTGGGCCTTTAGTTCTTACTCTTCAAAAGGCCCTCCCCATTTTAATACAAGAAAGTGCTTTTTATAAGATGGCCTCAGCTCAGGTCAATATGATTTTCTTCCCAATGATGGTGTTGTGTCCTTGTATGTAATTTACTTGCCAGGGAAAACTGCTAGTAGGATAGAGAGAAGAAGCCAATTTGATTAGCCAGGCTCCCCATACGGCCCACAAAGGTGCCTCCTTTTCAGAGAAAGGAAAAAGGATTGGGGAGTGACTCCTAACTGGCATGTTGCTACAACGTGCTTCTGGCATCTTAAGTTGTCTCAAGGTTAGGAATATAGTGTAATTTTATCAGGCCAAAGGACAAAATGTTTGAGTGCCTGAGAACTTGGAAAAGGTTTTTGGAGAGTAAGATTGGCATCTGCACTGCAGAAATAATCCAGTTTGACACCACTGTGATTGACATGGCTAAATGCTATGGAGTTCTGGGAAATTTTATTTTGCTGTGGCACCAGAGCTCTTTGAAGGATGGCTAAATGTCTCACAAGACTACAGTTGCCAGACTTCCACAGCACTGAGCCATGTCAATTCAGATGGCGTCAAACTGGATTATTTCTGCAGTGTGGATACTGCTCAAAGCTACAAGAACCCATGTCATCATCATCCTGATTAATTTATTCATATCCCATCTTTTTCCACGGCTGGTATTCAACATCGCTTGCGGCTACAATGAAAGCATTTGTGCAAATTAAGTCCACTTTAACTGCTCTGACTCAGTGCTAAGGAATCATGGGAACTGTCATTTATTGTGGCACCAGAGCTCTCTGACAGAGAAGGCTTAATGTCTTAGAAAAAAATACAATTCCCATGATTCCCTAGCACTGAGCTAGGGCAGTTAAAGTGGACTCAATTTGCACTATTTCTAGTAGTCTGCAAAGGCCCTAGGATTAGATGTTAACCTGACTAGGATGAGATGAGCAGTTCACGGCTTGGGTGCTGCATGATGGGGTGAACTCCCATCACTAGCCCCAGCTTTTGCTACCTAGCAATTCTAAAGCATGCAAATCCACGTAAATAGGTGCCACTTCAGTGGAAAGGTAAACAGCATCCCTCGGAGTGTGGTGGAGTCTCCTTCCTTGGAGGTCTTTAAGCAGAGCCTGGATGGCTATCTGTTGGGGATGCTTTGACTGGGAGTTCCTGCATGGCAGTGGGGTTGGACTGGATGGCCTTTGTGGTCTCTTCCAACTCTATGATTCTGTGCAATCATGCTGGCCACATGATCACAGAGTAGTCTCTGAAAACGCTGGCTTTTTGGCTTGGTAACGGAGATGAGCACTGCCCCCTATGGTCGGACATGACTTGACAACCTTGTCAATAGGAAATACCTCTACCTTTACTTTTAGGAAGAGATGTAGCAATAAAAGCTGCATAAGCGAATCTTACCTGTGGATTATCCCATGCCTGTGAAGGTAATCTAGAGCCAGTGCTACCTCAGAAATATATTTCACTGCCATGTCTTCATCAAAATAGCCATATATGTGAAGAAGAGATTTAACATCTCCCCCAATGAGATACTCCATTACCTACCAATGAAGAACATTACTATAAAACACTCTTATATTGCTCTAAATTCATAGCAGCATCTATATACCAATACCAAATTCAGAGTTCTTAAGTTTGCCATCCTCTCCACACTTTGCTCTTTTCCACCAGAATGGCCTGTAAATATCTGCAGTGGCTACTAGAGATCATGATAACTGATGCCATACAGGAAGTAACAAATTCAATACACAGGTCCATGTTGTTTAATTTTGTATATACTTAGCTATGTAGCAGAGGGGCTAAGAAATCCTGTTAGTGAATTGTGAAGATACATAACGGGACACGAGGAAGAGGGCACTCCTTAGTTGGTGTCCTGAATGATACACAAAGGTTCCGATATGCATCAGTCATCTGGTTGGCTCCCTTACAAAGTAACATAACAAAAGCCCTTTACTGGATATGGATGTTATGGAACTGTCCAATTCTGCAGGCGTAAGTCTGTTTTAAAAGACATAAATTTCCAACAGGATTCTTCTTCTGGCTTTTTAAAAGAGTTCAAATCAAGACTATCCAAACAGATTACTTCTGTATGGATAGTTTCTTTCAAGAAGACTACACTGAGAAAAGATCTATGCTAGTGTTCAAGTAGAATGCAGAGGATAAACAAGTTGAATACTATTTTTAAAAGAAATTAGGACACAGGGTGTATTTGAAAGAAAAAAGGATGTTTACAAACATATTTTGGAACCTTCGTTAAGGCACTATACAGACTTAGGATAGCAGCTATCAAGCACAACCTATGACCCATGTGTCCCCTACCACAAGCCTAGAGAAATAAATTCTTCCCACCAAAAACAAAATTTGCCCTCATAGGTTTTTGAGATTGTGCAATTTGCCATTAAAATGTAATTTTAGCCACTGGGCCTGTTTTGGGCCAGAAAAAAGTGTTTTACAAACAAGAAGTAAGCCTCAGAGGTTGCCCACCACAAGTACAAAGAGTTTACTCACCAAATAGACATTGTTTGCAGACTGAAGGGAGTAGTATAAGTGCACAATGAAAGGACTTTTACTAAGAGCCAGGGCATCTCTCTCTGCCTGTACTTGGTGGACCATATTCTTATTGATAAGATCAGCTTTTTTCACCACCTGTAAAGCAATAAATGTAAAGCACCTGTAAAGCAACACAGGGGATGCAGTGGTTCAAGTGGTTAAGATATTGACTCTGTTGATTGTAAAATCGGCAGGTTGGCAGTCCAAGGTCTGGGTGCTGCATGATGGGGTGAACTCCTATCACTAGTCCCAGCTTCTGCCAACCTAGCAGTTCGAAAGTATGCAAATGCAAGTAGGTACCACTTCAGTGGGAAGATAAACAGTGTTCTGTGCAATCATGCTAGCCACATGATCACAGAGTAGTCTCTAACAACACTAGCTCTAGTAATGGAGATGAGCACTGCCCTCTAAGGTCGGACATGATTTGACAACCTTGTCAACGGGGAACACCTTTACCTTTATTTAAAGCAATGCAGATACAGGTTGTTACATTTTATCTGTATGACTTAGTTTATATCCTGTTTCTCACCATCCATCTATCTTTCCATCCATCCCTTCATTTATATTCTAACTTTCTCCAAGACTAGGACTCAAGGTGGCTTACAAAAAGCCACAAAATACATGTTGAGGCTCCAAAATGCTTTGAACTAGAAGTGTTTCCCATTTAGGATTTTTTTAAAAAAATTGGAATACCTGTATTTCCATCTTGGAGATGGAACCCAAGTCTAAACACAAAATTCATTTATGTTTCATATACATCTTATACACATAGCCATACAGTAATTTTATACAATATTTTTAATAACTTGGTGCATGAAACATGGTGTCCCTTATATAAAATAGCAAAATCAAGGTTTGCTTTTTTGAATTTGTATTTTCTGGAACATCTTCAAGCCATAGATGGTTGAATGGATATGGACGGCTGACTGTAGTGAAAACATACACAGTTAAGATTAAAACAGTATTAAATAACTACAGGATTAAGATAATTTAAAATCTTATTTTTAAACAAAGATTTAAAACAATATAGCACCATAAAAAGACCTTCTGCTGAAAATTAATTTCAAAAGGCTTCCTGGAAAAGACTGGTCTTAATGTACTATTGAAAGGACAACAAAGAAGCCATCAGCTTCTAGAAGGAGTTCCAAAGTGTGGGAGTAGCTTTCATGTGTTCCTATCTATGCCTTGAAGGATATGGGACAGAGAGAACAGGCTCTCCTAAAGATCTTAGGAACTGTCTGCACGGGCTAAAAGGCCTGTTTTCCCACTGACCTCATACTGTCCTGTTTGTACTATACAGGGCAAAACACCGGGGGTCAGGATTGGGCTGGATCCTGGCTGACTGGACAGAGATCCAGCCCAATCCCTGGGTAAACAGCCCTTAACGCAGGTCAATTTGACCCCTGGTTTGCCAGTGTCCTGGAAACTCCATGGCAAACCCTGGCTGTTTAAGCACACACCCCCACCACATGCTCCTTACTTTTCTGTGCTACTTCTCCTACCGAGAAGCCACCAGTTGCATGTGATGCAGAAATGGGATGGCTGTTTGCACTCACATGGCCAGGCATCCCATTTCTGCATCAGATATGGCTACAAGGGGCTTCCCAGTAGGAGCAATGGCACAGAAAGGTACAAAGCATGCACTGGTACAATACTGAAGTACTAGTTTGCCACCAATCTCCCCAAGTGGTGCCCCAGACAAAATAATTGCCTTTGCTCACTATGTGTAAAATAAATAAATAAATAAATAAATAAATTCTGAGGATCAAACAACAGTTTAGATCCAGTTATGAGTTAAATGGGTCTATTTTAAGTACATATAAATCCAGCACAGCACAATGGTTTGAGTGTTGGACTATGACTCTGGAGACCAGGATTTGATTCCCACCTCAGCCATGAAACCCACCAGGTAACCTTGGATAAATCACATGCTCTCAGCCTCAGGGAAGGCAATGGCAAACCTCCTCTGAACAATCTTGCCAAGAAAACCCCATGATAGGGTTGCCATAAGTTGGAAACGGACGACTTGAAGGACACAACAACAACAAGTCTGGATTCATCTCTAGAGCTATGTTGTGGGGAGACGATCAAGGGTTGAACTTGATGGTTGTTTCCCCCCAAAACTATCCCTTATTTAAGCAGCTAAGAAATCTGTTAGTTCTGAAAGTGTCGCAAAGACCAGCCTTTTTCCTGGTCACAAGCTCGGCCATCCCTCTAAGACTTTTTTTCAACATGCTCTCTCTTTTGCTTCTAACTAACTAATTGTATTTCTTGTTAACCTTTCTTTCTTTCTTTTTTGGTTTCTCCAATTTACTGCTAATCTCCTTGAGCTTCCTGGAAGGAGGGTTGATTATATTTCCAATAGGCATATATGCAATGCCTGAATAACAGACCTTCTGGACTACAGCTCCCAGAATCTGCCCCCCCCCATAGCATATGATATGATATTATTCTGGGAGTTGTAGTCCAAACAAGCCACTTTTTCCCATATCCTGGTGGTGCCAACCAAGTCTCTGGTTGATCAGTCAGTTAGTCAGTGGCACCCAACGTAACCAGACCCCCCTCACCCCCAAGGAGGAAAAGGCACTGCAAAGTGTAGGACATTCCAGAAAAATGTAGAGCATGACCAAATAAAAACTAAAAACACTCATATAAAAATAAATTAATGCTTCTTAGTCATGCTCAAAATGGAGGTTATTATGAAATTCCTCCTGGACAGAAGGTTGAAATGTAACCTGGAAAAGGAGGACATCTGGTCACCCTGGTTTCATGGCCGAGGTGAGAATCGAACCCTGATTTCCAGAGTCATAGTGCAACACTCAAACCACTATGCCATGTTGGCTCTCATTATTATGATTATTATTACTACTACTATTATTTCTTTCTCCTGTATGATTTTTAACACCTTTGCCTGATGAAGAAGCCAGTGGAGCTTTGAAAGCATGAAACCTGTATTTTATGCATTTTGGTTGGCTCAATCAGGGTATCATTGTTTTGTGGATTTTGGATGTTATTTTACTTTGTGATATGGCCAACATGGCTACCCACAGATATGCTTCCTTGTTAATATAGGTTGAGTCTCCCTAAGCTGGAATTCCAAAATCCCAAAGTCTCCAAAAAACATTTTTTTTTCATTTGTGGCTGTGATTCAGTGTACACAAACTTAGTTTCATGCACTAAATTATTTTAAATATTGTATGAAATTACTTTCAGAAGTAGATGAATTTTATGTTTAGACTTGGGTCCCATCTCCGAGATATCTCATTAGGTACATATATGCAAATACAGGTACTCCCAAAATAAAATAAAATAAGATCTAAAATCCCAAACACTTGTGATCCCCAACATTTCGGATAAGCGAGAGGACTCTCCCAGCAGTAGTGTCATTAGGTGTGTGTGGACCACACTAGGTGACACCCCAAGAGAGGGTGACTTCACTGTATTCAAACATCTGCCTCTGGGCAGAAACAGGCTGTGACATTCGCCTGTGTCCCATTAAAATGCTGAAGAGATGGAGTGAGCAGGGCTAGGCTCAGTGGGAGGAGAAATGAGAGGCCCCAGGTTTTTTTTAATTAAAATTTCAAATGGCAATAAATAAATAAATAAATAAAATAAAAAAGGCTTTTAAAAATTAAATTTCAAAATTTCAAAAAAATCTTTAAAAATATTTTTGCCTAATTTTTACTGGAAGCACATGAAACTACATATATGCAAATACATTTATGGCTGTGCGTATGATATTGTAATTTAAAAATTCAGTGTTCCCTCCACATTCATTGGGGTTAGGGGTGAAGGACCCCAGTGGATGTGGAAAAACTGTAAATAACAAAAACACTGTTTTTACCTGAGAGAATACCTCTCTAGTAATCTCTAGTCCTCCAGTGCAACTCTGTGATCAACATTTGCCAGACATAGACTATACAATTGTGCTGGAGGATCTACAAATGCCTGGGAAGTATTCTCTCTAGGAATCTCTTGGTCCTTCAGGGCGACTTTTCGTTAAGGCTGACCATAGAGTTGCACTGGAGGACCTGGATATCCCTAGAGAGAACATATTAATAAAATCTGTGAATAATTAAATCCGCAAAAGCCAAAGCCGTAAATGTGGAGAGAGGAGTGTATTTACATATACATAGGGAAGATTTGGTTAAAATGGGGTGGATTTTTTTTACTCTTAAAATATTTATTTAATAAATATTATTATACATAAACAACTATATACAAAACATATCACAACAATAAAGCAAAATAAAACAATTCATCTCACAACTTTGAATTATGTTGTGGATCTCCTTCTTGGGTTCTGTTCAAAGTAAGTTGTCATTTTACAGTCCATTGCTGTCTTTGTGTAAATCTAGTCCAGAATGTCCAACCAAAAGTTCAGATGAGATTGAGGTTGTCTTCTCTTGTTTCTGTCTTTGTTTACAAAGTCAATGTGTGGGAGCCATTTGTCTAGGAAAGGTACTGATTTTGATTGTCCTGCGTAACTTGCCATTTTGTCAGACAGTTTTTCAAGTAACCATAGGTTCCATACATTTTCTCACCACTTATCTAAAGATACCTCCCCTGTTTTCCAGCATCATAATTTCTACATGGGCTCTGTAATGAAGAAATCTATGAGGTTTTTATGTTTCAAATTTGAGTTTGTGTCTACATATATTGATAACAAAAGCATTTCTGGACATAATTTTACTCCTTGGGCAACAGTTTGTACCTATTCTTTGCCCCCTGAAACAATTATTTTGATCTGTACCCCTTATGCAAGCGTGCAGAAAGGTCTTTTATCTCAATGGGTTTTGTTGTTGCTAAGTGCCCTCGAGTCGATCTCAACTCATGGCGGCCCTATGGTTGAGACATTTCCAAGACTCTTTGTCCCCCACTGCTCTGCTTAATTCCTGCAACCCCTTAATACCCATGACCTCCTTAATAGAGAATATGTGGACTTCCTACTTCCCTCCACCTTCCCCAGCATTATTGTTTTTTCCAAAGAGTCTTTTCTTCTCATGATGGGTCTGAAGTACAACAGTCTCAGTTTGGTCATCTTGGTTTCCAGGGAGGTTTCTGGTTTGATCTGTTCTAGGACCCACTTGTTTGTCCTTTTGGCTGTCAATGGGATCCTCAGCACTCATATCCAGCACCACATCTCAAATACATTGATTTTCTTCCTATCATCTTTCTTCCCTGTCCAGCTCTCACATCCGTACATGGTAATAGGGAATACAATGGCTTAAACGATTCTAACTTTTCTGGTGAGTTGTATATCTTTGCATTTTAGATTTTTTTCTAGTTCTTTCATAGCCACCCTCCCCATTCTTAATCTTCTTCTGATTTCCTAACTGCAGTCCCCATTTCTATCAATGTTTGATCCCAGGCATGGGAATTCTTTTCCTATTTCTATTTCTTCATTGTCTAGGACTAGGTTGAACTTGTGAAGGTCTTTGGTAGTCATTATTTTTGTTTTCTTTATGTTTGGCATTAAACCTGTCTTTGCAATTTCTTCCTTGATCTTCCTTAGTAGGTGTTCCATATTTGTGAGGTTTTCTGCTAGTATTACCATGCGCTGTCATCTGGGGAAGAGACACTAGGCCCAGCACCATCGGGCCTAGAATAATAAGAAGAGCCCTCCCTCCATTACCATCCGATGTCATGTCGGGTAGAGACACTTTTTCTCTTTCTTTCTCTTTATTGAAAATGTTTGTCTGCATTCTTATTTTATTATGTCCCTGGTTTCAGACCACAGTTCCTCTGGTTCTCGGTCTATTATGCTTAGTATTGCAAATGTTTCTTACGTTGTTAGTAAATTCTGTTGAGATATTATTTAGATCAT
>CM034710.1:107892454-107905339 GCA_020142125.1 Phrynosoma platyrhinos
CTTTTAAACTGCTGTGGCTACATCCTACAGAATCTTGGGATTTGTAGTTTAAGGAGGCACCAGAACTCTTTAAACTATAGAACTCTGTGGCAGAGGAGGCGGAAGACCTTGTAAAATTGTAAATCCCAGGATTCCATAGGATGGCATCATCACATTTAAAAATGTGGCAAACAGCATTATTTCTACAGTGTTGATGCAGCCTAGAGAACCAGCATGGCATAGTGGTTTGAGTGTTGGACTATGACTCTGGAAACCAAGATTTGATTCCCCACGAAACCCACCTAGGAGCCTCTAGGGGTGCATCTTTGTTGTTTTATGCCTTCATGGCATTTCTGATTTAAGGCAACCCTAAGGTGAATCCATCATGGAGTTTTCATGGCAGGTGTTTTCAGAGGGGGGTTTGCCATTGCTATCCTCTGAGGCTGAGAGAGTGTGACTTGGGTTTCTATGACTGAGCCGAGATTCAAACCCTAGTCTCCAGAGTCATGGTCAAACACCCAAACCACTGTGCCACGTTGGCATAGAAATAATAACTGTCTGACAACACTTTAAGCGCTGTAGCTACATCCTGTGGAATCCTGGGATTTGTTGTCACCAGAATTCTTTGGCAGAGAAGACTAAAGACCTTGTAAAACCACAAATACTATGATTCTGTAGGCTGGAGTTACATCACTTAAAAGTGGTGTCAGACTGCATTGCTTCTACAGTGTAGAAACTCAAGGAGAAAAGGTCTCTGTTGGCCTTGCTGTGAGTCGAGGTTTCAGACAGTTGGCCAGGCGGTTGAGGACCTGAGAAAAGCCTTGTTGGGTCTTCCTTTCAGTTGGGTGCATCTACACTGTAGAAATAATGCAGTTTGATACCAGTTTAAGTGATGTAACTCCATCCTGTGGAATCTGGGATTTGGAATTTTGTGAGGAACCAGCACCTTTTGGCAGAGAAGGTTAAAGACCTTGTAAAACTACTAGGTTTGACAGGATCTGAAGAAGCTGAGACCTTGAGCCTGTCTTGAATTACTTTGGATGGTTGTTCCTCCAGTGACAAGCCAATTCCTGTTTTATATTGCTTGGAATATCAAAAGATAATCATCAGTTCCATGGATAATAGATAGGTTTGGCTTAGGGTTACTGTAAATCAGAAACCATTTGAAGGCTCACAGCAACAACAGCAAGGATACCTTAATACTATACGTAGAATGCTGGTTGGACACTGAATCATGCAGTCACTTGTAGAGGCATGAGGAAATGTGGAGAGGGAGTGATGTGCCAGAGAAAAGAAGCATTGATTGGAAGATCCCAATTGCTACTTCTCTGAAAATAATTGGGGTGAGCAGCGAGGCAGAAAGAATATTGAAATATTGCACTCAGTTATAAATATGAAGGCTTAGAAGGGCCAGGTTGTTTTACTGTACAAACAGGGATACTAGTTTCTTAATTAGGCAGGAATGACAAATGTTTTTAAATGTATAAAGCTTATTGGCATGTGATGTAGAAAACCTTGTAGTATATTTTCTGGACTTAAACTGAATAAAAAGCTACACACTGAGAAGCCATTTTTAAAAATCACAAGGGGGTTGAGATCTTTTTTTTCAATAAAATGCTGATTAAGTAAATGAATTTGGGTTAACTTTAGCTTAATTTGCTGCATATTTGTATTCCTTTAAAGAGGAACTGTATATACTCAGCTCTTAAGTTGACCTTATGTATAAGTCGAGGTCAGGTTTTGGGGCCACAGTGATGGGTTTTGATATGACTGGTGGATAAGTCAAGGGTAAAACTGAGGGGCATGTAACAAAGGATCTAAAAGATGAAGCAAAGGAAAACAATGCAAAAGAACTTACAAAATTCCAGCAGGCATAACTGTGCTTATGCAGAAGGCTGGATGGATGAGATAATAGAGAGGGGTCAGTGCTCCCAGGACAGATTATGCTCTTGCCTTTCACCAAGAGATGGTTCCTTTTTAAATCTACTTACATTGACCCGTGGATAAGTTGACTCAGGTTTTTGGGGGTTAATTTTTGACTAAAATTTCTAGACTTATACACGAGTATGTACAATAATATTCCTAACTTGTACTTTTGAGTGCCACATATATGTAAAAGACATTGTACAATATTCTAGATCAGAATTCTTATGTATGTTTTTCAAAAGGAAATGTGTTGATCACTGGTCTTATATTTCAATTTATGTTAGGTCACAGTTCCTCTGAGTCACCTTATCAATGCCTTCCATTCACCCAAAAGTCTGGCACCATCTTTCACTGCAACAGCTAGTCAGTGTGTGCAAAAGGAAGCAACGCCTGAATCTGATGTGCAGAATAGTGAGGTAAGAATTTGGAAGAGGGGATACATGTATTTATGTCCTTGTATTATTTAGCATGATTACTTTTGCTTGGCCTTTTATATTTTACATTAAAGAATCTTTCCAGGTAAAGCTGATACAGTATTTGATAATACAGTTGTCCATCCATATTCGTGGGGATTAGGGGAATGAGACTCCTGCGAATATGGAAAAATCATGAATAACTCTGCCCCCCCCCCACTCAGAAGCCAGTTAAAGGGAGGGAGTGGAGGAAGAGGAGCAGGAGCCTACGCTCCTTTTTCCTCACCCTTCCATCTCTTTAACTGGCTCCCTGCCCCTTTCCCAGACAGATTGCTTCTTTCCCCAGGGGGCGATTGAGCAGGGAAAGGGAAGAGGAGTCTCCATCCCCCCATTCCCTTTCCCAGCCAGATTGCTGCCTGGGCTGCTCAGGCAGCGATCTGGCTGGGAAGGAGTTCGGGGTGGTGATGGTGGAGGCTCTTCCTCTGTTTGCCCCATTGCGCCCTAGACAGCCCAGGGAGTGATGAGGAAGGCAAAGGGTCCGGTGGTATGGAGGCTCTTCCTCCCATTGACCCTGGACAGCCCAGGAAGCGATGGGACAGGCAAAAGGTCCTGAAGGGATGAAGGCTCCTCCTTCCTTTCCTGGCCGGATTGCTGCCTGGCCAGCTGGGAAAAGCATGGGAGTTATGTCCTGGGCTTTTCTCCTGAGGGGAAAAGCTCGGGAGAGAGGGGAAGGAGGAATGCCTGGGCTAGCAGCCTTGACCTCGTGAATAATTGAAACCGCGAGTGTCAAGGCCATGAATATGGAGGGCCAACGGTATCTGCAGAAATCCAGACAGACTACTATATAAAAATGTTGGCGTGTATAATTGTTTTGATGTGCAAGTATTTCTTTGCATGCAATTGATTTTGTTACAGCAATAATAAAAATTTGCTAGTAAGTGTTGCTGAGTCCTCTGCAACATGAATTTGTAAAGAACAACATTGGGGGCTGCAGCCCTGTGCCCAACTGGAGTAAGTCTTGTTAAACTCAAAACCTATTGTTGAGTAGGCGTGCATTGCTAGTTATGGGAGAAATGAAAGTTTCATGAGAGATTAAAGAATAAATCAATGATTGCTTGATTTTGTTAGTGTACTTTTCATTACATGAATAGGAATCATGTAGCCCTTCAGATGCTGTCAGACTATAGCTTTCAGCATTCTTCACTATTGGCCATCCTGGCTAGGATTGCTGGGAGTTTTATTCCAGAAACACTTGGAGGGCTATAATCATTTTCACTTTTGCTTTGTAGGATAATGGTGCTTTAATAAAATCACGATTACTGTGAAAGATCTACTTTTTGTATCACTTATATATGCTTCAAAAATATTCCATCATACTTGGTATTTGTAACAACTTCAGAAAACAGCTTCTGCATAAACGTAGATCTTCCTTTCTTTTGTATTTGGGTAAATTAAAATTAAATCCTTATATTAGGAAAGGAAACTGTTTAAATAACTGATGGAAATATATTAACATTCTAAAGAAAGGGATCAAAAGAATGCAATTTAAAAAATAAAGAAATTATGGTTTCCTGTTTTCTGCTTCTACTTTTCAAAAATGTTTTTGGATTATGGTTCTCAAATAGTTGGAACTTATTTTTGGATTTAATATGTTGTTCTTAAACATTTGAATACTTCATCTATTCTTTTTACAGCCAATACTTAATCTACGAGACCTAGGACTGTCTGACTTGAAAGCTAGCCAGCTTGATGAACTAGTGGACAGGCTACTTCCTGGCTATTGTGTAGAAAGCAAAATCTCTTCACATTGGCAAACATCGTATATATCTGCACAGTCCTTCTTTGAAAATAAGTATGGTATGTCTTAGGAAATTATGTTGGCATACGTGAGGAGTTAATTCACTCCACACACTTTGATACACTGGTTTTGTAAGATACTTTCAGCTTAATTTCCAATCCAGTTTCTCCAGCAAGACCTCTTCATTTCCACTAGGAACACAGAATTAATAGTAACTTTATTTCTGTCTTTGGTCATTTTTAATCAAGGTTTATTCTCTTCACTCTCACTTCTCTAGTTACATTGTACAGCTGAGTTCCATTGGAATTTATGACAATGATACTGGTATCAAACACATAAAGTAACAACTTGTATAGCAAACATAAAACTCATCAGTTTATTAAAATATAAAATCCTATTCTGACATTATAATATGCCATTTGTATAATAATAATAATAATAATAATAATAGAATTTATTTATATTCCATCCCTCTGCAAAGCAAAGTATACTAATATTCATAATCCTAACTGCTTGCAGGCAAGATCATATCTCACTTCTATTATTATTATTATTATTATTATTATTATTATTAAACTTTATTTCTAGAGCCCTGTAATTATACACAGCGCTGTACAAAGTAAAAAAGTTACAAATATAAAAAAGCCTGCCCACGGCGTACACTCTAAGAAATAAAATAAATAGATAAACAAATTACCATATAGAGGAAAAAATTAAAAAATCAAATATCAAACAAATCAAATGACATCAAATCACAAATCACAACACAATTAACATTATCAAAACAATTACCAGATTATCAAACAGCCAGATAACAGTCACACTTCTAGAGCTTCCTCATTAGCCATGCCTTTCCATTCTGCCAGTTTCTGAATTTTTCTTTTGTTTTCTTTTCTTTCTTTTATTTATTTTGTTTACTTCATTTCATTTGCTTACTTCATTTATGATGGGACTCATGAATTGTCATGTGCACCCTATTCAGGCATTGAGAAGATTCGCAGATCTAAATCTGTTTAGGGTACTGTGTTATATGCCTATAGAACAAGGATAGAGAATGTATGGCTCTCCAGTTGATGCTGGACTGCAGCTTCCATCATTGCTAGTGCTGGTGGATATTGCAGCGTTTCCCCCCATTCCTGCTCTGGAACGTATCCTTATCCACTTTTCACCTAGCTTTGATCTTTCTCTTGTATCTGACACCTATTCCACTTCGCTCATACCAGTTTTTGTTGTTGATAAATACCCTTATCAGACAACCCTGGTTGCTTATTGGGGAAGGGAGGGTTCTCAGTAATTGGAACCCCCCCCCCCAGCTTACTATAAAATGCATAGTCTTAGTTGGAATGGGCAACCTTTAGCTCTACAGATAATTTAGACTGCAGTTCCCACAATCACTTAGCATTGCCCATGCTGGGAGGAGCTGCCTGACCAAAGTACCTGGAAAGCCAAAGGTTCCTCACCTTGATTTAAACAGCTGAAGTGTAAACATATTCTCTGTAAGTGAATGTTATTAAAGGAGACTGCATGTGAACATTGAGCTCAAAACAAATATCTCCATATTTCAAGCTCATGAAATGGTTTTGTTTCTTCTTGCTTAACATGCCATGGCATTTTAAAGTGGACAGGATATATATTTAGAGTAGTGACTCCAGCCACATACAAAGTGTATGCAGACCTTTTTAGTTTAACATGGGACTGCACCTTAACTTAGTCTTGAAAATATAGCTATTTTAACTAATTTAATACACAGAGATTGGCATCCGGTTAGCAGCATCCTCTGGCAGGAGTTAATCTTATGCCTGTATATATCTGGCTTTAGTTGCCCTTCCTCTCCAGCAGCCAAAGCACCTCCCCCCTTGATAGGGCTGCTGAACTCACCCTGGCCATGTTGTGCCTGATGGAGGGTGTATGGAAATTACAGATGCTTCTGTCTGTGTCTCTGTAGCCAGATGCAAAATGATTGCATTACCCACTGAAACCTCCCAAAGGCCCTGGCAGACCTCAGTGGTTGATGTAGTTGCTTTGCATCTGGAAGGATTCCCTGCTCTCCACCAGGCACAGAATGGCTATGGTGGTAGTGAGGGGCTTCAGTGCTTTGGTGGTAGGCCCAGGGGTGTGAGGGGTGGTAAATGGCTCAGTGTGGCCTAGGACCTCATGCAGATTGATTACACTGTGCTGAGCCATGCAGGATTGCAATCAGGGTGTAAAAACTGCTTCCAGTCAACTGGGAATGAATGCTTTTGTACATTGGGAAATGGGTTCTCTTTTAGAATCTGTTCTCTTTCAGGCTGATAGCATCACAAATTACTAATATAGATAAGTGTGGGTTAATAAACTTTTTTGTGGGCCAGTAATATTTGTTGACCTTCCAGTGGTTCAGGGCTGCTCTAACTCTGGCCCAAACAGATAGGCAAAAAGGAGCAGCTTTTGGCCACTTCAGGGGGGTAGTGTGCAGATGAAACCGACCGCGATGCAGCTGGAAACCACTCCAAGGCCACCTAAGGCAGCCCAAAGCCACTGGCAAAAGGAGGCGGTGCAAATCATCTCCTTGCTGGAGGCCTGTATGGGACCACAGCAGAGGCCCGCTTTCAGAGCGGGCTGTCTGGTTGCTGTGGTCCCTGACCAATTGTGGAGTGATCATGGGCGGAGTGGCCAGAGGCCATTCCTTCATTGCTATGTCATCACTCTACTGTGTCTTAATATATCTCTGACAGCTCATTTGAAAGTTGAAGTGGATTAGATCTACATTCAGAAGTGAATCAGACATACACATACACCTTTGCCTTTATAGTATATAGCAGGGGCAGGCAACCTTTCTGAGACCTGGGCCGGTCTCCCGTAGCCCAGGTCTCGGCTGGGCCGAGGAGGGGGAATGGCCGCGCATGCACGCGCGCACGACCCCCCTGCGCACACGGCCGCCACCGTAGCACGCGCGGCAGCAGCCGCCACAGCGCATGTCGCAGCCGCCATTTTGGAAGTCAAAATCGCGACCGCGACGCGTTTGCACATGCGCAAGAGTACTGTGCATGCGCAAACACATCGCGACCGCCATTTTGATTTCCAAAATGGCAAGCGCGGCAAAAATGGGCGGTGGCGGCGGCAACCTTTGGCCTGGGCCGGTAAGTCCGGGGACCGGTGCCTTAGCTGGCCCCCGGGCCGTAGGTTTCTGGTCCCTGGTCTATAGCCTGATGAATGAGAGGGATCTCCCACTGTATCCCAGACCTGGGACACAGGGTGACTTACAAAACTTAAAACAATTACAGATAGAACTTCACACCAAGAAAACATACAAAAGATAAATTATTAATAGAATTAAAAGCTATTTAAAATAATACCATTTAGCAGCAAGAAATATGGACAGTACAGCATATTATTAAAAGCCATTTCCAATAGGCGGTCCATTCCCAACGGGTGTTGAAACAAAAAAAAAATGTCTGGCTGCTCCCAGAAGGATACTCTGTGGAGAGGCCAGTCTTTTTGGAAAGGAGTTCTAGGCCCTGGGAGGAGCTACCAGGAAGGCTTTTTCCATGTTCCCTTCAGACATACTGTACATGTGATTGTGGTGAGACTGAGAGAAAGGCCTCTTCTGAAGATATCAAAACCTAGGCAGGTTTATAAAGGACACTATAGTCCTGTAGATGACCTGGACCTGAGCCATATGAGGTGTTACAGGTTGCAACCAGCATTTGGAAACTAAGTTGGTTACCGATACATTTGTGTTTATTTTTATCCATGTCCTCTCACTGTTGGAACTGGTTTTTGTCTTGTTCCCTGTCTGCATTTTGTGAGGCAGTTATCTCCAGTTTATTCTGAAATATCAGGCAATAGGTAAAGTAGTTAATTTTGAAGGGAAGTCAGAAGTCGGCTTATAACATTGATCTGCTATCTGACATTTTTTATACTCCCATTATATTTCAACATCATTATATATCTAAATCAGTTAACTTAGATGTTACTTGAATATGCAGAATTGGACAGTGATTTCAAGTCTCAAGCCAAGATCCGATAGGATACTTGCATATTCAAACTAGCATAAATGGGACTTTAACGCCTGCACCAGAGGGTTTCTTAGCCCTCTGGATCACCTTTTTAGGGTGCATAGGAGTTGCAGGTGAGAGAGGCGAGGATTGCCAATTAAGGTGGTGGCTGTGGGATCCAACACAAATAAGCTATTGGATCCTGTCTTGCAACTTTTGCATTATTGAATGGTGGATTTAGTTTGAGCATTCAGCTGGGAAGCCTATTTTTATTTATTTATTTATTTATTTATTTATATCCCACCCTTCTCCCAGGACTGGGATTCAGGGCGACTTACAACATTGAAAACAATACAATTAAAACATACAAAAATAATACATTAAAATAGAATTAAACAACTACAATAAAATAAAAAAGAAGATAAAAATGTTTAAAATACATTAAAGCAATATAGCATCCCAGGCCGTTCTTTAAGTTTTCTGTTTTGAATGCCTGTCTGAAAAGGAAGGTTTTCGCCTGTCAGTGGAAGGCCATCAAGGAAGGGGCTGTTCTGGTCTCCGTGGGCAGGAAGTTCCAGAGTCTAGGGGCAGCCACGGAAAAGGCCCTCTCGTGTCCCCACCAACCATGCTTGTGATGGTGGTGGGATGGAGAGAAGGACCTCCCCTGAGGATCTCAGAGCTCCGGCTGGCTCATAGAGGGAGATACTGTCTGCCAAATATCCTGGACCTGTGCTATATAAGGCTTTAAAGGTCATCACCAGCACTTTGAAGCCTAGACATGAGTCCAACAAAAACTAGAGAATACAATGAAAAGCCTTGGCCTTGTTTGTCAATTTTCGTTTTTCTACATTTAAATTCCAAGGGTCATCATTTATTCTCTGTTGTACCTGTGAAAAGGAGCAAGATAGTCTTTCATTTTGCTTTTCTACAATGCAGATTTTCTGAGGCTCATATTAATTTCATTTTTTGATCCTTTAATATTTAAAAATGAAAGATTTGATGTATTAAGTTTAATTCCTACAAAACTTAATTGAGTTCTTTTCATAATTTTCTAGGTTTTTCAGATGTATTTAGCTTCTTACGCTCATCTTATCCATACAGACAGCATCCTAGCCCCCTCCAAAGTATATGCTCAGATCTTCACCGTTGGCCAGGTATGGAGCAACAAGTATCTTCTTTCAGAAATTAATTACCTATGTTATGTTGTAGCTTTGATGCAGGGTTTTCACAGTGGCAATTTACTCATAGAGTAAAGCCACTATGCTACTCCAGAGGGTTGGGATAACTTTTGGAACAGTACAGGAGATGGCACAGTGAATGTCAGGAGAAAGGAAGAATGAGCAGATATCCCCTCATCTTCACTCTGTTGTAGTCTATATTCCTTTCATTTGCACAAGTTTGGTTGCATCCAACCTTATAATAAGGTTTTTCATAAATTAATATACTATATTGTAGTATATTATGGAAGTCAGCATGATGTAGTGGTTTGAGCATTGGATTATGACTCTGGAGACTAGGATATGAATCCCAGCTTGACCGTATAAACCCACTGGGGTGGCCTCGGGCAAGTTACACTCTCTCAGTCTCAGACGATAGCAGTTGCAACCCCTCTGAAGAAACTTGCCAAAAAAACTCCCATGATAGGTTCCCCTTAGGGTCGCCATAAGTTGGAAATGACATGAAAGTGCATACGGTTTTCTTGGCAAGTTTCTTCAGAGGGGCTTTGCCATTGCCATCTCCTGAGGCTGAGAGAGTGTGATTTGCCCAGTGGGTTTTCATGGCTCTGCCAAGATTTGAACCCTGGTCTCCCAGTGTCCTAGTCCAATGCTCAGACCATTACACTACACTGTTCCCTACCTTTTTATATACACATAATTCCCAAGTAGTGAGAGCATATCTAGAAAAACATGTTTGCAAGCCATGTTTAAACAAATCTTGCTTAAACAATCAGGTATGAATTGGTAACCATTCCATCTTATTAGTTCACCTATATACTGTTGGTTTCAATTTTATGAACCTTTTCCTTAGAATATACCTCATTCAATACAGTGCTGCTTATGTGTGAAGAAATGTTAGACTCATTCCTTTATTCCATAAATAATGTAGAGCATATGCAGTGGAATTTTTTGTCTTGTGTATTTGAATAATAGGAGCCACTACCTCCTAGTGCACTGTCAGAAGCTGCTTTGCAAGCTACTCAGTTTCATATGTTGTTGCCGTACAACCTAGAAGGTTTTGGAACAACAGTCACAAACCAGCACAAAGCTACTTATATGTTGCTTTGGAGTCGGCTATAGGTGCAAGATTCATCTAAAGGCCATTCATTATTTAAAATATGAGATATATATATAACTATGGTCGAAACTGCAGAACACTTATGTGCATCTTTTTAAAAATGCTGTTTTGAAATATAACACACCTTTGTATATGTTAAGTTTTCATTCAGTCTCGGGGTTTTAAGACTTTGAAATCAAGAGCAAGACGGCTGCAGTCAACATCAGAACGATTAACAGAAACAGAAACAGTAGCTCCATCATTTGTAAAGGTAAGCCTGAGAATCTTCCATGTCCTGATTGTGACCTTGTCTTTTACATTGCCTCTGATGTCTGGGGTATACATTTCTGTATAATATAGTAACATTATGTAGTCTAAAAACAGATAGGACAGCTAAAATAGAGTATAATGGGGGACACTGGCTTATGCATTGAAATGAGTATGCAAATGTCATTATATAATTAGAAAATTGACACAGGATGGATTATGGGGAAATCACTGAAACAAAGGATACACAGTATAAAGCTGTGTGTGTGTGTATTACAATAGAAGACGTGCCTCTGAAATATGTATGTTTAACTGTGAAATCAGCCTCATTTAAAGTTAACTACTTCATGACCAAATCTAAGCATTTTATAATCTGGAAGATAAGAATTCTCTGTGTCCTTCTAAGTTGTCCTTCTAAGGGGCAAAGCAGACTGGCAAAAAACGCCAGCTTCGGGGGTAGCTTGGGTGTGGTGTACACATGGTTCTCCCAACGTGTACACATGGTGCTAATGCTGCTCCCAAGCCGGTGTCACGCCGCCCTTTCGACCACACAGTGGGTGGCATCATGGCATTCTAGTGGTGCGGCCTTTACATACACTGTGTTGCAGAAACGCCAAAAAGCTGCCACTGCGGCAGAAGGGGCATTTTTTTTCCACCCCCAAAAGGAGCGTCATTTTGCTGCTTCTTTTGGGGGCAGAGAAATGCCTGATCAGGGCTGCAGTATAAAGTTGCCATAGCCCCAATATAGTGCTCAAATGGATGACATAGAGCTGTACTTTTGGGGTGTCTGTTTCACTTCGTGTTGACTTCAAGATCAAAGTTATTTGTGTTATTGTGCAATATTCTACAGATAGTATCTTCCTAAAATAGGTAATTGCAATTCCAAGCAAATTCTAAATGGTAGTTTGTGTGATGGTTCAAAATGTCTCCCTCCTCCCCCCCAAAATTAAGTTGTCAAAGATTTTTTCTTGAATTTTGGAAGAATCTAAATTTACATAAAAAATTATAAATTAATGGAAAATCAATGTCTGGAACTTGAAAATTCATATGCAGACAGATGCTTACTTACAGATACCTCCACACTGTTTTTAAATCTGCTGTGGACATTCTGTACCAGAGAATATCTTAGTAGTTTGACTAATACAATGCCTTATTACATAGCAAAAATATGATCACTGGAATCTTTGTGCAAAGTAATGTATGTCATTGTTTCTCTGTGTAAGAATTGATTGTTACAGTTGTTTCCTCAATCACATTCTTAGGGACTTCTACTGAGAGATAGAGGATCTGAAGTTGAAAGTTTAGAGAAATTGATGAAAACAAAAAACATACCTGAAGCTCATCATGATGCCTTTAAAACTGGGTTTGCAGAGGGGTTTTTGAAAGCACAGTCACTCACACAGCGTACAAATGGTCAGTTGGTCTGTTTTTAAAAAATTGTTTGTTCACAGTGTAAATGAA
This sequence comes from Phrynosoma platyrhinos, assembly GCA_020142125.1. Classification (NCBI taxonomy): domain Eukaryota; kingdom Metazoa; phylum Chordata; class Lepidosauria; order Squamata; family Phrynosomatidae; genus Phrynosoma; species Phrynosoma platyrhinos. The sequence goes on from CM034710.1 coordinate 107,904,550, forward strand.
AAAAAAAATGAAAATTACATGGTGTATTAACTTCCTTTGTGCTCCTTCCCTTCGATTAAATGTATAGCAGTAATTATATTAAAAAGGTCAATTTCTCTTATGCTTTCCCTTGTTGTTTTCTTCCCTCTCCAATACTGCCATTATTTGATCCTTTGATTTTATATCTGTAACATCTCATTTATCTTGCTGAATTTATTGTTTTTTTCTCTTCAGATTCCTTAAGACGAACCCGTCTATTTCTGCTTGTACTTCTGCTGCTTGGTATTTATGGTTTGTCAAAAACCCCATTTTTATCTGGTAAAGACTCCTTTTCTGATACTGGTTTGTTAACTTTTCATTCTTCTGAATCACACTTTCTGTTTGCACTTTTTTTATCAAATGTCATAATTTACATTTGAATTAAGATCACATATTTTAAAAACTCACAATACAGTCTTATATCAGTATATGCTGCTCCATGAGAAAGACCTAAATTTTCTCTTTTCTGAAACAAGTAATCATTGGAAAAAATATATCTTTTGATTAGATACATCTCATGCTGAATGTATTTCTTCAGTTCAATACTCTTAGCAGTTTAAGTAGTGCTGTCTCCTTTTGATGTTTTCCAGAACTTTACAGTGCAGGTACATTTAACTTCTTAGATTTTAATAAATAATAATAATAAATAATAAAATTTATTTGTATCCCGCTTATTGCCAGACAATCCAGGCGGCTTACAATAAAACCCGTATAACATATCCCGAAAAAGAAAAACCAACCCACCCCCTAATCAACCTCTACTGCGTTCCTC
>CM034710.1:107905439-107924473 GCA_020142125.1 Phrynosoma platyrhinos
TAGCAGAATCCCCAAACTATCCCTGGTCTTCAGGCTAAGGTACATACGTTCGTAGTGGGCTATGTTCCGGACAGGTATCCTGGTTAAGGTCAAAGTGTTCTTATGAACCAGAGCCATGCCACACCCCCTGCCCACTTCCCTTCACCTGCTCACTAACAGAATACCCAGCTGGGAGGGCCTTTACTTGTATGACAGTTTCAAGTATGAAGCTGGTGTTATCTTAAAAATAGATTTTAGGCATTATCTTTGTACTTTTTACTATAATCAGCCAAATATATTCTTGTTTTCCTCTGAGATGCTTTGGTTAAAACCTGAGTGCTCTCCCCTTGGAAATAAGCACAGGTGATAAGTTGCCTGGTGCTGGAGGTAAGACTTAGGTGTACCCAGGTGCTACATTGCTTAAAGCTTTATGGATCTAGGACAAACAAACTTTTGTTTAGTTTTGGGTTTGCTCATTTATAAGAACATTTGCTACCCAGTTAAGCAGTTGTGGGCCAAGTCAATCCTGGGAACCCCACATAAGAATGAGGTACAGTTACAATAAATACTGTTCAATATGGTTTATTTGTACATTGATCAACATTATATTTCTGAGGGAGTAAAAGTATTGTGATAAATGATATTGGCTTAGTTATGTTTTATTAATTTAATTCCATTGCTTAATTTGTTTGCAGTACGTTTTCGAACAACATCTGGGCTTGATGCAGCAGTAGACCCTATTCAGATGAAAAATGTCACTTTTGATCATGTCAAAGGGGTAAGTTCAAATGATTGGAGTCTCCTTAGTGTTTAGCTCAGGAGTAGAGAACTGTGGAAGACTAAAGGGCCAGGGATTTGAACCCTGGTCTCCAGAATTGTAGTCCATGCTTAAACCACTATACCATGCTCATTCTCATTCATTTCACGCACACACACACACACACACACACTTACCAGCTTCTGATATATAACCTAGTTTTTCATGGGTTGCTCTTCTTCACACCCAAGAGTGAATATTCACAGTGAGTAGCAGTACCTCATTCCTTTTCACTTTCACTTCTCATATTGATTAATATTCACCCCTGCCAATTTTCACCAGAATTGTAGATCATAGAAAAAAAATTAATGTAAATGGATTTTGGACTTTGTTTTTAAAAAATCTATTGCTTCATTTACAGTAGGACAGATTGCTGATTTGTATTCCTTTTAAATTGTTTAAACATTAGCTTATACAAGGTCACAGTTGGTGTTTCTGTTTTTCAGAACTGTATACTAACAACTTGCATAAGAATTTCTCCCCTTTCATAGTTCTAGGGGCTTTACACAATGTGCACTATGGTTTTGTTGCTTGTTTTGCAGTATATTTTGATATTAAATAAATATATGTGCTCAATTAGTTCTCATATGTCACAGATGAAGTTAACTTTATAGCTATGACTAATGTGCTTTGGATATGTAGAGCAAAAGACTAGTTAGTGGTACATCATGGGGTTTTGCATTTCGTATGAAAAGCTCAAATACCACTGATGTGTTTACGATTATCTTTCAAGATTATAGTCTACCTGAAATTACTATCCATAGAAAATTAGTATGGTCTTTAGTAGTGTTCTTTAAAACTTTGATACACTTCATTAATAAATATATTTCTTTTACTTAACTGAGCACAGGTTGAAGAAGCTAAGCAAGAGCTACAAGAAGTGGTAGAATTCTTGAAAAATCCTCAGAAATTTACTGTACTAGGAGGTAAACTTCCTAAAGGTAAGTATGAGCTTTCAAGCTATTGGCAATTCATAAGTAGGGTTATTCAGACCTTGGTCTTATTTGATTCCATTGCGACAAGGAGTATTTGGGATGTGTGACATTTATTCATGCTTTGATACTTGTTTACTTTCTTCCTTTGTCATTGACCATGTCACAAGATAAAAACACAATTTCTAGATAAAATTGCTATTAACAGAGTATTACTAATAATTTTCACTGCTACAAATCTGTTTTCATATAGTTCACATATATCCTGTTTGTAAGCTAACCTGGATTTTTTAAAGCAATATTTACAAAACATGGTGCAAACATATTCTGATATATTTTGATTTTCATGCCATTATTTTTCCAGGTATTCTGTTGGTGGGACCTCCTGGTACAGGCAAAACCCTTCTTGCCAGAGCTGTGGCAGGAGAAGCTGATGTTCCATTTTATTATGCTTCTGGGTCTGAATTTGATGAAATGTTTGTTGGTGTGGGAGCCAGTCGTATCAGAAATCTGTTCAGTAAGTGAACCTTAGCTTTCCCTTGGGTTCTTTATGTCAGGAGGTATTGGGAGAGTGGTCAGGCGCACTTTAAAGCAGGGGTAGGCAACCTAAGGCCCAGGGGCCGGATGCGGCCCCACGAGGCCTTTGGACCGGCCCCAGGCTGGTCCTGCCACCACTGCCACCCACCGCCATGATGATATTGATTATTGTTGTTGTTAATTGTTCTTTGGGTTTTCTCGGCAAAATCTCCACAGGGGTTTTGCCATGGCTTTTCTGGGGCTGAGAGAGTGTGCATGCATATTTTTTTAATATATATATATATATTTGGTGCTTCGGCCCCCTAATTGTCTGAGGGACAGCAACCCGGCCCCCAGCTCAAAAAGGTTGCCTACCCCTGCTTTAAAGGCTTGTGCGTTTTATTGAAAAGATCAGAATTTGTCACAGAATAAATGCTGTCAATTTTGTTTTTAATATGTCTCACAAAATGAAAAGTATTCTATTTCAGTATATGTATTGTATCGAGTTTGAATTCTATTTGACACACTGTAATCTAGAAAATATTTTTCCAGTTTGTTTATTCTAATCTACAGAGGGATGTATTTCTTTTGAAAAAGTAGAAATAGTAGCAATTTTTCCTCTCTGAAGATTTGATACTTTGGGGAAATATAACTGATTATGATAGAAAAAAGTTCAAGGATCTCACTTGAAAACATGAAAACACAATAAAATATTGTATGGTAGTATTAATAACTAATATGACATCCTTTGTTCTTAGGGGAAGCCAAAGCAAATGCACCTTGCGTTATATTCATTGATGAACTAGATTCTGTTGGTGGCAAAAGAATTGAGTCTCCAATGCATCCCTACTCAAGACAGACTATAAATCAACTTCTTGCTGAAATGGATGGGTAAATAGTCATTTTCTTTCCTCTTGATGGGACTGTGCATTATACTGTAACTGCATAAAATAAGAAGGAAAAAAATGTGGGTATTAGTGTGGCCATATCAGACGTGTACCGTAGGAAATATTTCAGCCATTCAGGATTTAATCCACAATATTCTCTCCAAAATCTGTCAGCATTCTGAGCAAAAGCCACCCAAATATTGGGAAATAGGTGGAGAACTTCAGAACAGAATAGTACTTGCTTCCTGTAGTATGTCATGATCAAATAATCACATTTATGAGATGGCCGGAAAAGCAGTCCACTATAAATGGGTTTCCTTCATGCCAACCGGGTCTGCAGGAGTTCTAAATTCTTTTCAGTTACTATCCATTGAACTTCTACCTCCTCAACCAGTTTTTCTTAATCCTGCCTACCGAGCGGTCAGCTTTCAGCAGAACTGTACTACAGTCTGTCCTTTCAAAATGAACATCCCACTCATAACAAAGGGATTGGGTATATCCCAGTTGTAGTGGATTGCTTCTCTGGCCATCTCATGAATGATGGATTAGACTTACCATGAATGATCATTTAGAGATGGCCGGAGGACCAATCCACACCCGCCCTAATAATAATAATAATAATAATAATAATAATAATAATAATAATAATTTCAAAATAGCTAGACAGGACAATAATATCAGCATAGCTTTACAACAAAGCTGGCTGAGAGGCAGGAGTTCAACGGATAGTAACTGAAAAGAATTTAGAACTCCTGCAGACCCGGTTGGCACTAGAGAAACCCAGTTGTAGTGGATTGGTCCTCCGGCCATCTCTGAATGAATATTAACAGTAAGTCTAATCCGTCATTCCTTATTCTTCCACTTTTTAAATTTTCAATTTTAACAATAAAACCGTAGCTTGTCTAACTGCTTGCGAGCATTACAGCTGACATATAATTTTTGCTTTGAAAATGGCTGGTACCATTTTCTTATGCCTGTAGAAAAAGCTACAGAGTAACATTGTACGCACACCAGGAAAATACATGGAAAAGAATAGATTATTTCTCCTGTGAGAAGGAATGCCTGAAGGAAATAGGCATAGATGAATGGATATATAAGGAAATGAAAAGACAGAAATGTTTAGTTCTGTGTATGTGAGAAAGAGACTGAAGAGATTATGGAGGAGGAAAACGTAGGAATATTTGGTATGTATATTAAGCAGAGGGCAGTGGGGCTAATGCACTATGGTAGAAACAGGAAAAATGACTCAATGCTCTTGAAAGATAAAAAAAGAAAAACTTACGTTTATTGTATCAGGAAATCCATCTTTTGTTGCTCCTTCCTAGACATAGGAAACAGACAGTGGCCCGAAACAGACAAGCCAAAAAAACCGCGCTGGGACCACGCTGGCCCCAATTGCACTGGGACCATAGCAACCACATGGGACTGCACCTGATTCGGGCTGCCACCAATCCTGAACCGGGCCACCAGAAGGAGGGGGTTATATCTGCTCCTTTTTGGCCTGGTTCTTCTTGCTTGGCACAGCATCTACACGGCTTCTGGCTGTGTTTGAGGCATGCATCATTAAATGCCATGCCTCCAATGTGATCTGAAGCTGTGTCATTTTGCATGTATGGGGCTTGAATATTTGCAGATTTCCATATTCGTGGGGTGGTGGTGTCCGGAGTTGGCCCCCTGCAAAAATGGACGAACTACTGTATTCATGGCTCTTTAATTCCAGCAGTAAAGAAGGAATGGGGTATAATAGGATGGTACTGTGTGGACATTTGGTTTTGTCCCTCTCATTGGCTTCACCCATCTAGTTCATAGACCTAACTACTGTTTCTGAGTATGTATGACTCCATAAAATGTTTACATTAGATTAACTAAATTTCTTTTCTCCTTTTTTAAAGCTTTAAACCTAATGAAGGAGTCATCATCATTGGTGCAACAAACTTCCCTGAAGCATTAGATAAGTATGTGTGTGTGCGTATATATGCATAAAATGTAGCTTTGTATGGGTTGATTTTATGCATATATGATTTTAACAATATAGAACATTAATAGTGGGTGCATGTGTAATTGAAAGAACTTACTACTCTTGCTCATAATCTTTGAAGGCAGCACTAAAAGGGGCAATGCACACTAGATTGCTTGATTGGGAACAATATTAGACGCAAAACATGAACTGAAAATTAGATGGCTAGACCCACATATAATAAAACTCAGACCCATGAGATCAGTTGATTTAAATTAATCAATTCTAATCTTAGTATAATTAAATTTAAAGCAAACTTTTCCAGGGAAAATTTATCTAGAGGCCATTTGCTTGTGTAAACTTAATATTTAGTTGACAGCAGGAATGTATCATCTGAATATGTGTTATATTTTACCAAATCATATTCTTTCTTCTTTTTTACTTATTTCTAATTTCAACAACAGTTTTACACATGCTGTATGATTCACAAGAATTGCTTTTCTTCCCCAATTAGTGCTTTAATACGTCCTGGCCGTTTTGACATGCAAGTTACAGTCCCTAGGCCAGATGTTAGGGGCCGAACAGAAATTCTGAAATGGTACCTTAATAAAATAAAGTATGATGAGTGTAAGTATAAATACGTACCTGTTACCTTTGTGACATAAAGATTCTGAAAGTTGCTGATAGTATGACTAATAAATGCAAATAGGTTTGATGACTGAAGTTCAGGACCTTTCCCCCATAGAGATAGCTTTGTTTAAATCACCGTAATCAGTTCATGTTGATCTATGGAACCTTTCGCCTTCCAAATACTTCAGGTTACATTTTCCACAATCACTATTGTGTCATGGAGGAACGATAGGTGAAAATTTTTGGAGGATCAAAGTTTCTCTGTTCCTAAGTTAAAGTCTAGGACTTTATATTACATCTGTTTTTATTCTTTTTTTAAAAAAAAATTGGCACCAATTCATAGCTAATACCTCTTTTGTATATGTGTATCTATGGGTGCATCTGTAAGCTTGGGCTTTTAGTGAAAGAAACTGTATTCTCCCATTTAAATAGTTATTACAGCAGCTTGATTCTTGGCTCTCTGTTATTATTATCCATTTTATGATTAATGTGAAGGCTTTCACGGCTGGCACCCATAGTTTTTTGTGGGTTTTTCAGGCTGTATGGCTGTGTTCTGGAAGACTTGATTCCTGACGTTTCGCCAGCATCTGTAGCTGGTATCTTCAGAGAATGCTGGCATAGAAGTGAGTGGTGTATATATACTGTGTGACCCTTGGTTGAGAGGAAGTGATTTACATGTTAATCTGTGTGTTGGTCTGTTGTTTAATGGCAAGGCCTCAGAGTGTCTAATTAGTGATCCATTGTCTGCTTGGAAGCGCTAGTAGGAGTTTAGCACATACCGTGCAGCTGCGGATAAGTCTACATAGGGACCAACAAACACAGTGTTCAAACATGAGTTAAAGAACATAAGAGACGCTGCAGACTGCGTCAGCCAAAAAAATCAGCAGTAGCAGAATATTATAAACCATCCTTGGTATAAAATGCTATTTGAAAACACTGAAATTCTGGATCATACCAACAACTATCAGGTCAGAATGCACAGGTAAGCCATTGAAATCAACAAACACCTAGACAACATCAATAGGAAAGAAGAAACCCTTAAAGTAAACAGAGTTTGGCTACCTATCCTGAAAAACACCAAAATCAACACTCAGTATGCAAATGAAACCACACGGAGTCAAGGGGTTTCCCACCAGACAATGGATTACTAATTAAATAGACACCCTGAGGCCTTGTCATTCAACAACAGACCAACACACATATTAACATATAAATCACTTCCTCTCAACCAAGGGTCACAGTATATAAACCCCACTCACTTCCATTCCAGCATTCTCTGAAGATGCCAGCCACAGATGCTGTGAAACGTCAGAAATAAACTCTTCCAGAACACAGCCACATAGCCCAAAAAACCCACAAAAACCCACTTTATGATTATATCGGCAGTAAAGTAATTAAAATTCACTTGGAATGAAAAATGGGCATAACACAAGGTTTTATAGCTTTGTGTTTAACTGTACCTTCTAATCTAGAAGACCCATTTGTATAGTTATTATAGCAGTTTGATTCTTGGCTTTCTGTTACTATTATCCATTTTATGATTATATTGGCATTAAGTAAAGTAATTGAAGATCACTTGGAATGAAAGGGGGTCTTAACACTAGCTTGTTTACTGTACATACTAGAAGACTATTGTGTTGACATAAAACTTAATGATTAAAGAAGTCTTAATGTCTTCTTATTCATACAGCTATTGATCCAGAAATTATTGCAAGAGGTACAGTAGGATTTTCTGGAGCTGAACTGGAAAATCTTGTGAACCAAGCTGCATTAAAAGCTGCAGTGGATGGGAAAGATATGGTTACCATGAAGGAGCTAGAATTTTCAAAGGACAAAATTCTCATGGGTAAGTTTTTTTTCCTAGGGTAAACCAGGTTTAATTTTGATACAAACTTTAATGAGGTATATACTTTAAAATCTTATGTCTCTTTTTGTCAAGAAGAATGAAGATAATTGTATGCTTTCTGGGCATGTAATGGGGTACATTAGACAAAACATTTGTAGATACACATTTTTTATGTAGTTTGATCCTAAATTGGCATTTCATTGTGTGAGTAATTATTAGTAATTATTAGTATGTTACATTAATGTCAGGCTTTTACTATTGAAATACGTTAGCTCCCTGTACCAAATGATATTATTAGGTCTTTAAAAAAAACACTTTAAAAATGTGGTAGGGTTGATTGCTCATCCTCTTTGACTGGTGTTTGAATGCATCTCTGGTTTCTTTTTGTTCTGCTGTATATTTTGATTGTTTCCATTCTTTTCCTTTTCTGTAATTCGTTATATCTTGCTTATGATTTGTTGCTTATTTTGTTTAGCCTTTATTTGTGGATTGTATTTTTTAAAATTTAATTGATGGTGTAGATTAGAAATATAAACAGTAAAAATGCTTCAATAAGATTATAACTATAAGATTAATATAAACAAAATGTATCTGATAAACTCTTAGAGAAAAAGCTCATCCAGCTCACAGAAATTGTATTAAAATCTAAATGAGTTGGAAAGTATTACCCAGAGCCCCAAGAACAGAGTTCATGTGCCATGAAATCCCATCTGCAGAGTTGACAAGACAGTTTTAGTCGGGTGTTTCAGATAAACTTCAGATAAAACTTCTGTCATAAATGATATATCTCTTAAAGAGCCCTCAGAAGAAAGAGTGGGTTTTGGAAACATGAAGGGCCCAGCTTAGCTCCCCTTTTAAGACTAGGTCTCTCAATAGGTTTCAAAATACAACTAATGGAACCAGTAAGAACAGGTTTAATTTCTTGACAGTCCTCTTATGCTAAATCAACCTGTATAGTAATAGTGAATTAATTGACTGTGAATCCCTGTTAGCCAAATTGATGCTTAAAGGAGATATCAGTGGTCTTCAGGTAACAAGATTTGCAGAATTTTTAAAAAAATGATCTGAACATGGAACCTCAGATGCATCCCAGTAAGGGCTAAATAAATCCTGATTGTGGAATATTGATTGACAAGAGAGAAAAAACTTGTAAATGAGGGTGAGGCGTATGAAGGGAATGAAAAACAGGATTCTTGAAGACAGTTTACCTGTTTACTAGAAACCTGACATATAGACTCCACATTGTAACATTTTGCTGTATGTTTCACTTGTAATTTTCACCTTAAATAATTTTCACCTTTTCTTTGATTTCAGGCCCTGAGCGTAGAAGTGTAGAAATTGATGATAAAAATAAAACCATTACAGCTTATCATGAATCGGGACATGCCATTATTGCATATTATACGAAAGATGCAATGCCAATTAACAAAGCAACAATTATGCCACGAGGACCAACACTTGGACATGTGAGGATTTTAAATATTAGAGAATACCCACTTTTGAGTAAACTTTGGTCACCTAGCTGCTCTGGATTATGGAGAAAATCCTCATCAAAACTGTACTATTGTATATCTCATAAAATTCCATAGTTTAAAGTAGTCATTATGGGAAGTCTCATTGGGTAGCTTTGGCACTGATTATTATAACTGTTTTAGAGATGTTTTATAACAAAATTTTTACATCCAAAAGAGTGCATGCATTTGTGTGATTCAAGTATTTTAATTTCTCCTGCAGATAGATAGATAGATCCTGAACTTTGGAATGTCATTGCCCAAATAGCAAAGCAGTAAAGTGTCATAGTCCATTTCATATGACAGACTGCATGATAGTATTATTTGCATTAAAAGACTGTGTCTTGGGATTTGAACAATGGATGTGAGCATAAAAGCAACTGTGACTCTCGGTTACATATTATATTCATATTTAACACTATGGAACTGTAAATGTTCACTTTGTGTAGTTTACAATTAGAGAGACATATTTTTCTCTTCCAACTTTTAAAAGTTGTTGTAACTAGTAGTGCAGGTTTGTGTAAATTGAGCTCACACACATTATAGTTTCTTACACTCTTAAATGCTTGGTATCCATCTGAGGCTAAAAAACGATGGGGTACATTTTCATTTGCTATCATGATGTTGAGACCTACTTTACAGTTTAGGTATTATAGGGGCCAGATATCAGGGGTATACTTCTGTTGGATCTACAGTTCCCATTAGCAATCCAACCCCCAGTGAACCCTGAAAATGTGCTCTGGAAGGCCGAGTAGCTCTCTAGAACAGGGTTTTGACACCAGGGAAGGCAAGGGGGGTGGGGGAGACCATTCTCGTTCCTCTGTCATTGGATATAGAATTACATTATTGAATTTTGGTTATTGTGGATGGAATGGTGCTGTTTACCTGAAATTTTAGCCATGGCTAAGTTCTGGAATAATACAGCGACAAACAGGTGGAGGCTATATTGAAGGCCAGTAGTTGCTGTTCACCTCTTTGCTCATTAGAGGGCAGTTTCTGCTCACATCAACTTATATTGCATAGCTTATGGCAACTTCAGCTAGAAACCTCAAGAATTTTTATGTACTTTGATACTGTATTCACTTGTTTGGCAGCAAGCCCAGCATGATAACGTGGCACTGAAGGTTTCAGAGCAAAAAACAATGAATATCCTTCATTCTCATCTCTATTTCAGGCAGATCAAAGTAGATAGGAGTGGTAAATATCTAATTTGTTTTACAAATACTAATCTTTTGTTGTGCAATTTTGTATTAAAGGTGTCTTTGCTGCCAGAAAATGATAGATGGAGTGAAACTAGATCTCAGCTGCTTGCACAGATGGATGTTAGTATGGGAGGAAGAGTAGCAGAAGAGCTCATATTTGGAGGTGATCACATCACAACAGGTCAGTAAAAACCAAAAGGAAATTATTTGAGGTCAGTGTATCCATCTCTACATATAATGTAACTTTATGAGCTGAATCAAATTTTTCTGCTCTTTCATTAGGTGCTTCTAGCGATTTTGACAATGCTACTAAAATAGCAAAACTCATGGTCACAAAATTTGGAATGAGTGAGAAGGTAAGATCTCATTTAATACCATTTGTTTGAGTTTCTGATATTGTCCCTTTTGTTTCATCTTTGTGAATCTAGAGCCAAATTTGTATAATAATGTTTTATATTAAATCCCTCCTGGGTTTAATGGCAAGCTTATAAATTGAAATGTGTGCAAAGAATCCATCCTGCATTATGGATTAAAATAAGTGACAGATTTCTGTATTAAAATAAAGGAGACATAAGGGACAGTGCAAATTTATACATAAAATAGTCCTTGGCAAATAACAGTTCATCTTTGAAACTGAGGGAATATGGCGAACTACCAAAGAACTGTCATGCATTTTGTGATCTGAAGAATGCAAAAGAAATGAAACACTTTTTTCTCTCTTGATTCTTTTCCTTTTACTGTAAGCTTGGAGTCATGACCTACACAGATACTGGTAAACTAAGTCCTGAAACACAGTCTGCAATTGAGCAAGAAGTACGGACACTTTTAAAGGTAATTGTTCTATTCAGCAAGTGTTTGGAATAATAGGGTGAATACTTGTTTCTATCTCTTGATTTTCTTGTATTTATGTTGTAAACCTCATTTTGTGTGACTAAGCTTAATTAATTCATGGTCCTGTAAAAAGTTCAGTAAAACTGAGACCATCTTCATAATTTGGGTAATTGCTATCCTATTTTTAACTTATTGTTAACAATAACATCCTATTGTTAACCATAATCTTTTTGTCTCCAACATATGCAATTTTTGTATTGTATTTTCATCCCATCTCTTGACATGCTCTTAAAAATGTGTATGAATAAAACCCAGCTAAAAATATCAATGGTTTTCTTCAACATGTAATGAGTGGTGCATCTGAGATCTGTTTTTAGTATACATTTTCTAATTTCCATATTTATTTTGACTGTTTAATGTACCTTTGACAGGACTCATATGAACGGGCAAAGCATATACTGAAGACCCATGCAAAAGAACACAAGAATTTAGCAGAGGCACTGCTGACCTATGAGACTCTGGATGCCAAAGAAATTCAGATCGTTTTAGAGGGGAAGAAACTAGAAGTGAGATGATAGTTGTCAAGCATTCTGATGACTTCCAAGAATGCCCTAGTCTCCCTATGAAGTGTAGCTTTCCTTCTTCCTGATACGCGTGTGATAATAATCACATTTCTTAAGGGAAAAAAAACCCAATTTGTCTTGTGAGCTTTTATTACATTTTATGAATTTTTGTCTTCTTAGAAAGAAACACGAGGAGCAAATGAAGTTACCACAGAAATAGATGTACAATCTCAGGGTTGAATCTAGCTCGTCCGGAAACCTCATATGCTGAAGCTGAATAGTATGTTCTTAATAAAGCTTCCCTAGCTAATTGTTCCATGTGGGCTGGAAGTGTAGCTGCTTGCTATATTCCATCATGGAGCATAAGAGTATTGATGACTACTAGTCATGATGGCCTCTAGGATCAGAGACAGTAAGGACACTGGTTGCCTGAGAAACTTGAGCAGGAAAGTTCTGTTGTGCTCCCATACTTCCTGTGAGCTTCCTGGGGGTCATCTGCTTGGCCATTGTGTACACAAAATATTGGACTGACTGGTCTGATCCAGCATTGCTCCCACATTTTCAATCTTAATAAAAGTCTCAAAAATCTTCAGGGGAATGATACTTTTACAATTTAGAAAAGATAGAAGAATTTACTTAGCAGACCAGTTAATATCCAGGACATTGGGGATAGACATCACTGTAACATAATTACTTTTCACCTCAGTCTCTCTCTCTCCTTCATAAATATGTCAAGATGTTAGAACCTTTTGAGCAGAATAATAGGGCAGAGAAATTTAATAGAATTTATCTTACAGATGCCTTCACATCATGCAATACAATTTGGGGATGGGGGGAGGTGAGAAGACTATGTAGCAGGGCTAGGAAGAATGAACTATCATCTGAGACAGTATTAGAGAAGATGTTTTCTATTTTATTTAAGTGGCATGGGGTATGTGAATGCAACTGTGTATACTCTTGGGTTTCTTAAATGATGTTGTATATGGCTTCCTGAGGTGTCCATTTATTCATTGGCTGGCTATTGATCAGTCAAAGAACATTTGGGGTGATTTTTTGATTTGGGTCTTCTTAATCACATTCCCTTTGTGTTTGAAACCTTCAGCTTCTTTGGCATACATTATAAGCATATGCTGCCCAAATAAGTAACGGGTTCAGGCATCTGCTAATTGGGCTTCTGCAGAGGGTCTGAAGCTCACAAGTGCACCTTTCTTCCACTACCATAATATTTTGTTTTTCAAAACTGAATTTGACCTGGTAGTCATTTCTGGGTTGGGGGTGGAAAAGGACTTCAAGGCCCCAGAAGTGAGGCAAATGGGATGGGAAGGCTGACACAGGCTCAATACAGATCAAATAAAGTGTCTTCTGGCTGCTTTAGGGGTGTGACGTTCACCCCAAAGCAGCCGGAAATTGTGCGGAGAGTGAAAAGCTGCTCCTACCAGCAGTCCACTTGGGACCGTGCCAGCAGCTCTCTTTGAGAGTGGGCTGTGCAGTCAGCACAGTCTCTGCCCCACAGTGGCCAAAGCAGCCTCTGGCTGCTTCTTTGGGTCATTCTGCTTCACCCCATAGACTTAAATTGGAAAGGCTCTTGGGGAGGGATGCAAGTCTCCATTTTGGGGTGTCACAACATTTTTGCAGCAGTAAAGGAGAGACTAATACAAGCCTTGGCAGGCTGCTCTATATCCTCCCCATTGTAAAATGTTGAAATTACACATCAGAGATATAACCGGACAATAATACACTGTTTCCATAGAACAGTTCTGTGCAACAGCAGGTCATTGGTGGATTTTATTTTCCAAAAAATGGACTTTGGCACTTCCATTATAGAAAGCTCTTTTTGTTACTCTGTTTTGAAAAGTGCATTGTCACCAGCAATGGAAGAAAGTTGACAATGAATTGCCTTTAAATTTAGGGCTAATGCAGCATTTTACTTTGAATATGTTATTTTTGAATTGCTAGAAAATCCTAATTTCAGTAAACGCTATTTCAATGCAACTTTCTTTTCTTGCTTTTTCCATCCAGTTAACTTAGTAGCACATGGAAGGACCTCAAGACAATTTATTTAAACAGAATACCAAGCTGCTACGCTGACAGGTTACAAATGTACTGTTTTGTAGTAATATATTGCAAAAGATGAGCAGTTGCGACATCCTTGACACTTGCTATATTTTTGAATAAAGGTTTGTTTTAAATATGCCGAATGCCTTTTTTGCAACTGTAAATTGCTTTAACTCTGATTTCCCTCTCATGTAAATTGAGGTGTATAAAACATATCTTAAACTTGTAAATAAATTTGAGAGTTAAGCAAGATGTGAAGCTTTTTAATGAACTGGATTTCCAAATACTTTTTAAAAGGAGAGAATCAGATAAGTTTACTGTTAACTCGTCTGTTCTTAAGGTGTAATATAGCATTTATTTTTTAATGTTAAATGGGATTGTTGAAATAGAAAATGCAACATGTTAATCAATAATTCAGTTTAGATTCTGTGGATTCCAGTAACTCTTAAATGATAAGTTCCCATTTCATGAAGCTGTGTTACATGGGATATCCAAAATAATTGTATAAAAGCCTCCATGTGCCTGACCCTAAATAAGCCAGGAGTTAAAATTCAATATGATACCCTCTGGTTGTTGTTACTTTTTGTTTTTTGCAATAGACCAGTGACACAATTTTCCGTAACTGGCTGAAGTTGTTTAATAATTGCCAGTTTCTAATTCTTAATGAAAGTTAGAAACAGAAACAGAAATGGTTATTGGGCATCAAGAACAAGAAGCAATTTATTTGTCTCTGCACTTAAATAAAATTGGAGTTAATACATGCATAACCACATGCGTAGGGAGTTGCCCTCTGTGCGATTGCTAAGAATACTCTCCAGTGAAAACTTTTTCCATATGAGTCATGACCACAACATTTACAACACAGAATTGTAGGTGTAGACAACAAATTAAATTTTCAACCGTTACAAATCACACACCCCTACATCCAGGCGAGTGCCCTCATCAGTCTGTGTGAAATCACTGTTTTCTCTTCAGCTGTACAATTTCTGTTTGCAAGATGATAATCTGTGGTGTGGGTCTGTGACAATTTCCACTGTATGTATTAACATTTTGGGTGGTTAGAGATTATATTGACACAAACAGGTGACTCTCCCATGAGATGAAATAACATTATTTCTGGCCTACTACTGCTTTTTCCTTGCTGTGCTATCCAATGCACAGCTCATATAAATAAATAAATGAATGAATGAATAAATAAATAAATAAATAAATAAATAAATAAATAAATAAATAAATAATTCTTACCTGCCTCTCTTCGCAGCTCAAGGTAGGTTACAGCATAGTTAAAAAAACACAATCATTACATAAAATACACTTACATAAAATATACATCTATGTATTTGTGTATACACAAAATATGCCAGGGATATAGACCCTCTGGTTTTCCATTTAACATGTGAGCTTCTACTGTTACACGTTATCAGAGATAAATGCAGGGGTAGGCAACCTTTCCCCTTTAAGGGCTGAGGGACTTCAGCTCCCAGAAGCCTCAGCCATGTTGGCCAATAGCCCCATGTTGGCCAATAGCTCCTGGGATTCTGGGAGCTGAAGTCCCTCGGCCCTTAAAGGGGAAAGGTTGCCTACCCCTGGATAAATGGATAGTGAAGCCTGGGAAACTATTAAATGTGAATAACATGTTCTTCTCAACTCGTGGAAGTATTGCTTTAAAACATCCTACTGAGTCATGAAGACCAATAAATATTCTTGGACCAACACCTGGAAGAAGTCTTATTGGAAGAGGCTTGCAAGTTTGGACAACCCTGATAAATCCTGAGTGGTTTCATCCCCCTTTCACCACCCTATTAAGCTTCCCCACTCAAGAAAAGACACTAGGAACTAGGATGCCCAAGTGGATGCCCATATGTTGGTACAAGGTCAGCTCTTGCTGAGGATTCCTATTTTCTTGTGGGTTCCTGATTAGGGCCCTAATAAGGGAATTACAACAACACTAATCGTAAACAGAGCCATTCCTTCCATGGGGTGCGGTAAATTATTTTGACGCAGTAAAGCATGAAGGGCAGAGAAGTGTGTCCTGTCCTCTTCTTGGAAACCCTGTCTCCTACCTCCTACATGTATACTGACGGGAATAGCAGCAGCAGCAACGAGGTGTAAATGATTGATGAAGGTTATTTTATTTACTTATTTTAAAGTTCATATTGGAACTTCTTGTTCCAAGCCTCGCTTGGATGGTTTTGTACTGTGCTAAAGAATGCTATCTCTCATTTCTGAAGAATTGAACCACAAATCTTGTGCCAACTTTCCTTTACGAGTGCCAGCTTCGTAAAATCTTACAGAGATTTTGTTGGAAAATTCCAAAGGACAAGGAAGTTACGCTGAATGCATTTCCTGCCCAATAGGACCTTTTCCCTCAAATAGCCCACAAATCTTTAAAAAAATTGTTCAAATCTTTTTGTAAGTCAAAAACAGTTCCAGTTACAATAAAACAAGAAGAAACAATTTATTGTTTGTTTAGATGTTTCCAAATTCTAGTAGTAAATATTTTTAAACCTAAGAAAATTGCAGAGTGCATATGCAGTTTTGCATATGTAAACTCATTTTATGGGAGGATGCAAACGGGTGGCATGGGCTCCCCAGGGAAGTGGAGGATTGGGACCGAGGCTGCCCCACACCTCAGCCCCAATCCACTCTTTTGGTGCCTGGGAAGGTAGCGCCAAAATAGTGCTCCTTTCTCAAGCCGCAGAAAGGGCACTGGAGGACCTGACATGCGGCTCATCTGCAGCTCTTCTGACGTAGCACGTGAAGACGCTGTGCCAGGAGGAAGTATTCAGGGCGCACCCTGTGCGTAATGGTGCGCGCCCTGATGACATCCTCGGGGAGGGGTTGAGGCGGCCGGCGTGTGGCTGCCCTTCCCCTTCCCTGCCTCCAAGATGCTGCTTTGTGCCATCTGCAGAGGCCCTATAATTGGCTATTCCAAAATCATTGCATAGCCTTATGGAAAAGTCGTAGCCAAAGCATCCTTAAAATCCTCCAGCAGAATATATGAAAGTTATCTAATTGACTCTAGAAGAATATGAAATCTTCCCTGCATATGGGTAAAAACAGTTATATACACTCTCATCCAAATTGTCATGGTAATATTCTCAACACATCGGAAATAAAATAAAAAATATGCAGGCAGAGTTTGTGAGTCATAAATGAAAACGAAAGTCTGCAACAGTCCCTAGCTTTTTGAGAACAGCTATAGGAATTTCCCTGTTACACAACTGTCCCTGTTCATCTCTCATCACATTAATACAATTCTAAATTCCCTTTATAAAAATGAATAAACATTTGAATTATGGGCCTTCCTAGGCCCATAATTTCCATTTGTTTTTGTTATCTGCCATCAGCTTTCAGGTGGATGCTTTCTAACTAGTATACAGTCAGCTCTCCATATCCACAGGGTTTTTTTATCCACGGCAAACCTTGATTTTGCCATATTACCTAAGGGACACCATTTTATCATGCCATTGTATTTGGTCCTGGAACCAAACCCCAGCAGATACCAAGGGTTCACTGTACTTCATTATCTGTTGATTATTTTGTTTTATTCTGCATTGTGTGCATATGTTTTTTTTTTAATTGTATTTTAGTACTGTATATTATTGGAATAGTTATGTTTTATTTTGTAATGGTTAGTAAAGTGCCATGTACATGAATGGTGCTATATAAAGATAACAACAACAGCAACAACAATGTGATTTTGCTGTAGCCGATCCTACTGTAGCTGTGTGTGCCTGCCTTCAACAGTAAAGATAAACAGCAGCTGCCTCCAGAATTCCTTAGTGAACATCTATGAACAATAAAACAGAGGTCCAGTCATTATTCCTATGCATATTTCTCTAAGGAAGCATAACAGAAATAACCACAAATTGCCTTTCATATGAATAGTGCTTTCCAAATATATTTGGAGCACACCACTAATAGGGAACAATCAGACAAGACTTTTTTACAAAACTTTCCTTAATCAGAAAATGTAAGAGATGAACTTTTCTTCCCACTCAATCTTTCAGGCAATAATATGTTTCCTCTACTGGTTCTAGAGCCTATCTGGACTGCAGAATTAGCCCCAGGGGTATATCAATAATGGAATTTGACACATTCAGTGCAGTATTTCCATCCTATGAAATCCTGGAATTTGTAGTTTTACAAGGTCTTTAGACTTCTCTGCCAGAGTCTTGGTGTGTCACAAAAAAATTACAAATCCCATGGCTTTTAAAATGGTGTCAAACTGTTATTTCTATAGTGTAGATGCACCCCAACTCTCAGGAATCCATAGAAAGTTGCCATGGCAGTTAAAATGGAATTGTAGTGCTACAATTGTGTAGTATTAAAGTTTTGGAAATTGATTGTCGTGAATTCCAAAATGAATGGATCAAATCCACCTCTGCTAGATTAATGTGCTCACTGTAATATAACTATCCCCTGCTTTTATGTTTTACCAAGGTTTCAATGCATTTCTTTGCTCAAAACAAAAAGGATGCTAAAAGGCAGTTTTTGAGAGACGTTGTTAGATATGCATACTTAAACACAGATTTAAATGCAGATTTCCATGTGACCTTAAAATTCGCACAACTAATGAATTTATTTAATATCTAAATAATTAATAAAATTGATATACATAAGTGGCATGGGCTGAAAAAAAGCTGAATTGTACACCTCTGCAAAGCATGCTATAAAATTAGTTTGGTTTTAACACTTACGCAGAATCCTAACTGCATCTGGCTTAACCTGGTTTATCTATCCTGGATTCTAATCAGTGAAGTTTTGGTGTGTTCCCTATATCTTTTCAGTTGTTATTTTCTTCAGATGATCCACCTTCAACATCCCAGTCCCCACTTTCTTCATTTCTAGCCCTAACACACTGAGGCCAAGTGGCTGAAAGGGGATTGTGCACATTTTCTGCTGGACTGCTTGAAATCCTTCATGGTGTCAGGAAACTCAATTTTGCAGGGTTTCTGAATGGGTGGGAAAGTCTTAAGCTTTTCCACCTGAACACATGGGTGATTCAACCCCATCCTTCCATTATTGTTTCGTCACAAAAGAGAAATACTTCAAAAAGAAATTATAAACCTAAAGGTGGTTTGCTTTTCCATAGGGGGAACAAGAAGGAATGCCAGACAAGCAATCTAACTTGTCTTTGTCTGTATTTCTGTTTTATCTAGAGCAGCGTCAGCTTTTGTTTCTTGTTATGAACACAACCTGCTGTAATCCCTGGCCTCATTTTATTGTCTCATAGGTTTTGTGATTAAAAATATGGCACTCTGCATATCTGATTACTTTAGGCTTCAGGAATCCCTTAGAGCAG
>CM034710.1:107926163-107942210 GCA_020142125.1 Phrynosoma platyrhinos
CAGCCTGTCACTGGATGCTGGGGGTAGTCTTTGAGGTGGGCACTTGGCACAGCTTGAAAAGCTACCTTATGGTACATAGTTGTTTAGCAATAAGGCTGTAGCATGTGTATGTGTAAATAATAAAGATCAGAGCCTAGCACTTCAGTGGTTGGGCTGTAATACTGAATGTAGAGTAATTTAAGTTTCCTAAGGCTTCAGCCTTTGGTAAAAAAACAAAAATATTGAAATATCAAAAATGTCAAAGCCAAGCCTGTTAGGGTCTATCTTTAAATCAGCAGAATAGCAGAAATGTGCCTCCCTAAGAACTGAGACTGACTAAAAAACCCCAACACAAGTACCTTGTATTTGAAACAAAAGTTTACTAATGGCTTTAATCTATATATATATATAAAAGGCTATATCCTAATATGGCTAGTGAATACTTCAGGTATAAAGAAATCTTTATCTCACCATCTTTTCAAAGAAAGTTGAGAGAGAAGGAAGTTCAGTTGAAAATCTTTGAGAGAGAATGGCTGTTAGTCCCAAAGTGTGTGTGTGTGTGACCTAAATCACATGGTTAGTTTGAATGAAAGAGAGGGAGAGATGATTTTGCATGCAGGAAATCCCTATCTATCTAAGGAGGGGGAAAGAGAATGCAAAAACCTTCCCACACTGAATTGTTATCCAGATGCAGTAAAGGTGACTAGACTGATGCTTAATCCAGACAAGATCAAAGAGTTGCTAGTCAGTAAGGAAACTTGGGATTGGGATCACAGCTTGTTCTGGATGGGGTTGCACTCCCTCTGAAAGATCAGGTTCGTATCTTCAGGGTGCTCCTGAATCCCGCGCTGCTTCTGGAAAGCCAGGTTGCTGTGGTGGCCAGAAGTACCTTTGCTTTCCTTTTGGCTGATGCGCCAGATGTGGGCTTTCCTGGGGATGGAAGATCTATCCACAGTGGTTCATGCTTTAATTATCTACCAATTAGACTACATGCTTTAGTTATCTACCAATTAGACTACTGTAATGTGCTCTATGTGGGGCCGCCCTTGAAAAGTTTTCAGAAGCTGCAGCCTGGTGTCAGGTGTGCATTTCAGAGACTGTATAACACCGGTCTTGCTTCAGAGCTCAATTCAAGATGCTGGTGTTGACCAAAGCCATAAATGATATCTGAAAGACTACCTCCTTCTCTGCTAGAAATCTGAGATCTTCAAAAGAGACTCTGTTATGTATCCCAACATCTTCCAAAGTTAGGCTGATGGATACACGTAACAGGGCTTTCTCTGTAGCAGCGTTTCAGCTGTAGAACTCCCTGCCAAAGGAAGTTAGCTGGATCCATCCATTTTAAGCTTCTGGTGGCAACTGAAATAGTTCTGTTCCATATAGCATTCAATAATAATAATAATAATAATAATAATAATAATAATAATAATAAATTATTTTTACCCCGCCCAATGGTAATCCAATCAGGGCGGCTTACAGATTAAAATACACAAGATAAAACATACATTCCCCAAGAACAGTAGATACAGCATACCCCCCTCCCCCCTTAAAATAATATTAAATCGATAATAGTTTAAAACAAAGTTCAATTTAAAATCCCAATACAAGATAAATTCAAAAAAAGCCTGACACCAGTGTTGGATAATTAAAATTACTTACATTTTAAATATTAAATATTAAAATTTCTGTTTTAATTATTTTAAAATTGGATTCTAGGGTTGTTTTTAGACTGCTTTTAAGAGTTTTAAAAGAGTATTTGAATGTGTTTTTAAAATGTTTTTTTATTGTTTACATTTATTTTTATTTGCTCATCACCTTGGGAACCCTTGTGGTCTGGAAGGCAATAAAGAAATACTCTAAATAAATACATATTTTCTAACAGAACAGGAAGAAGGAAGAGAGACTTTGGATTTGAAATCAGCAAGAAATGGCAGGAAGGATCAGGAAGTGAAATTAATGGGGCAGGGCAGTTGTGACAAAGGGCTTACACCACGCTTCTGGAGGAATCTCACATTTCACCAGCACTCCCTGGCTGGC
This sequence comes from Phrynosoma platyrhinos, assembly GCA_020142125.1. NCBI lineage: Eukaryota > Metazoa > Chordata > Lepidosauria > Squamata > Phrynosomatidae > Phrynosoma > Phrynosoma platyrhinos. Next base: position 107,928,180 of record CM034710.1, read on the forward strand.
CACCAGAGCTCTGGATCACGCTGAGCAGCTGCTTGGAGCAAATCACTAATAAAGTCTCATGATAGATTGTGGGACTTGGAGTGTGATCTAGTACACGCCAGATCTCAGGAGGAAGTCTTGTACTACTGCAAATCTTGCAAGACTTTGTATGTGTTTGGCAGGTTTCAAAGGGTCTACCCATGCAACTGTTGGCCATAGTTGCCCTAACATTTGTGCAAGTAGGTCCTGTGGCAGTAAGTACAGTTGTCCCTCCACATTTGCAAGCTTTGACTTTTGCAGATTTGATTATTCACAGATTTGGTTAATATGCTCTCTCTAGGAGTCACTAGGTCCTTCAGTGTGACTTTATTGTCAACTTCTGCCAAAAGTCATGCTAGAGGGCCTAGAGTCGTGATGGCGAGTCTATGGCACACGTGCCAGAGATGGCACTCAAAGCCATTTCCTCTGGCACATGGAGGGTGGGGAGGAGGAGGAAGAGGTGTGTGCCTATTCTGCTTTCTTCCTGACTCTCCCTAGTCTCCAGCTGCCTCTTCGGGGTTAGTTGAAGGCCAGGGATGGCATGGGGGGAGGAGGTGGAACGGGGTGCACCTGTTCCTCTTCTTCCCCCTTGCCCCCTAGCCTTCAGCTCTCTTTGGAGAGGCAGCTGAAAGCCTGGGAGGATGGGGGGAAGAAATCCCACCCCAGATGTCTCTCTCCAAAGGGCAGAAATCCTATCCCCAGCACCAGGTAACACCCAGTGCTTGAAGACCTTTTAGGGCCTCGGCAGACGGCTAATTGCACCGTCCTCGAGGCAAGGAAGAGGAGGGGCAGCCACATGCTCAGTGCCCCTTCCTCCTCCTGAGGTTGCCCTCAGAGCTGCCGGCCCTCTGCACGGCAGAAAACATTTCAGCAGATAGCACATTAAAAAATAACAGTTTTTGCTGTTAACTGCCTTCGCATCGATCTCAACCCATGGCGACCCTATGGATGAAACATTTCCAGCCCCCCCTGTCCTCTACTGCTCTGCCCAGCTCCTGCAAACTCGTATTTGTGGTCTCTTTAATAAAGTTCATCCATCTAGCATGTGGCCTTCCTCTCTTTCTACTTCCTTCTACCTTTCCTAACATTATTGTTTTTTTTCCCAAAGATTCACGCCTTCTCATGATGTGTCCCAAAGTATGACAGTCTAAGGGCCTTTACAGACTGCCAGAAATAGTGCAAATTGAGTCCACTTTAACTGTCCTGGCCCAGTGCTGGGGAATCATGGGAACTGTACAGAGCTCTGGTACCACAATAAACTACAGTTCCCATGAATTTCTGGCAGTCTGCAAAGGCCCTAAGTTTTCAGGGGTAGCTGTGTTGGCCATTTAGCAAATTCAAACAAAAATCCATCAGTGATACCTTTATTGGCCAACCAAACTGCACAATATACTTGTTGCAAGCTTTCAAAGCTCCATGGGCTTCTTCATCAGGCAAGATGTTACAAACCAAACAGGAGAAAAACAACTGCAGATGTTAGTCAGATACCTACATGTTGTTTCAGTCTTTCGTTAAGATGGTATATGTTGGGGAGGATATCTTTTGCACATGGCCTGAAGGAGGAAGAGCCTGCCTGCAAAAGATATCATCTCCACCATATACCATCTTAACTAAAGACTGAAAGTATGAGAAGCAGTATGAGAAGCAAGAGCAGTATGAGAAGCAAGATGGATCCCTCTGGATCACCAATGGACTACAAAGAAAGATTCTATCCCACAACAATGGATGTTATCACAGGCGGGGTCTCAAAGCGGCAAGAAAGCGGCATGGAATCAATCCAGAACCATACCGGAATGGACTCCGTAGCTTCAGACGAGAAAGCAGCATCATTCCGGTATGGTTCTGGATTGATTCTGGTCGCGGGAGCTGTAATTCCTCTTTGAAAGAGGAATTGCAAAGAACGGGGATGATGCTGCAATGCGCCAGGGATGGTGCAGGGATGGGCGGGGTTTTGTGCGACGTCGTATGATCACAGGGGCAAAGGATCCGGAATGGGACGGGGATGGTGCGGGGATGGGACTGCTTTAGACCCCGTGTGATAACGTCCAATGTCTGACACCAGACTGAAATTGATCCAAACAAACAGGGCTGACTATCACCTCTTAACCGTCTCTTTTCTAAGCTAAACATACCCAGCTCCCAAAGTTGCTGCTCATAGGGCATGGTTTTCAGATCTTTCACCATTTTTCAGATCATAGGGCATGATTTCCAGATCTTTCACCAGAACTGGACACAATATTCCAAAGCAGTATAGAGTGGTGCCATTACTTCCCTGAATCGTGATACTAAACTTCAACTGATGCAGCCTAGAATTGTGTTGGCTCTTTTAGCTGCCGCATTATCCTATTGACTCATGTTTAACTTTTGGTCTACTAGGATTCCTAGATCCCTTTCACATGTACTGTTGTCAAGGCATGCAGTTTTGGACCCATGCAGTTATGTTTTAACTGTATGGGGGCAACTGCCTCTTCTGAGGTATTTTCCTCAAGTTTTCATTTTTCTTCAAATCTAGCCACTCCGTTTTTGTACTTCTGTCAACCTTTGTGTTCCTCTAAACATACCAATTCCTTCTTTGTGTGTGTTTATTTTGACTACATAAGTAACTGAACCCCCCCCCCCCGGACTGTAAAAATAGAGGGAATGATAATGGCACTTGGGGTTAAAAAAACCCTCTAGAAGTACAACTGTCTAATCTAGAAATTATGCCCCAGATAATATCTTGTGTTAGGAGGGCACATTGTTTTGCTCCAGAAATCCCTTTAACATTGCCAAGAATCCCTGGGCATAATTTTTCTTTGACTGTTTGCAAGGAGTTTATGTGAGGTGAGTTAGATGAGTCAACTTTACTATCTGCCAACTGTGATTTTGCTAATTAAAAAGAAATACTCACTGCAGAATTGTAGAAAATGCAGGACTCTGCTTTTTTCTTCTTAGAGGGAAATCCTGATATTTTCATCATATGGGAATTTCCCAGCCTTGCTGTAATGGAAAGACTTCCAATAAAAAGCCTGCATGGGTCAAAGCAAAACTTTTATAAGTGAAAGACTGAAGGAACTGGACAGATGTGGTCAGTCATTATGATGTGAATCCTCATAAGACCAAAAGGCAGCAGCAACAGAAATTTATGTTAGTATTTGACGAACTACCATCATTAAGATTTTTGATACTTAATGGACTTTACCATAAGCATAATGCAAGCAAGATCTTTTGCTTCTTTTTACCTGCATACTTTGGAAAGCTGAAAGCATGACAAACATATGAGTGAACGACCTGGTTCTGTAAGTACTGATAATTTCAATACTTAACTTTTCTGCTTTACAAAGGACTTAATTTTATCCTTTTTTGCACTTTCAATTTACTTTACTAGTGGTTTCCCACTAGGGATGAAAATCTTGGATTAATATGTTCTCAAGTTAAGAATGAAATATTTCAAAACTTTTAACCCATTGGGTAAAATTGTTGAAGTTATTTCTTCTTTCTTGCTTCATTCTCTCTCTCTCTCTCTCTCTCTTTATTTCTGCTGTGCATTTTGGGACTTTTTTGGTGTGGACATATTACATAATTTTGTAGAATCAGTGGGTCTACATTTTTATACAAAATTGTTTTGTGGAAAGTATCATTATTGTACAAAATACATTCCATATAATACAAAGATTACAACATTTGCAGATACTCTTTTGCAGTTGTAGAATCATAGAATCATAGAGTTAGAAGGGACCATCTAATCTCACCTCCTTGTAGTGCAGAAACTCACTGCTGAAGCACTGAATTGGACATCTAACTTTTATTTCAAAACCTCAAATGAAGGAGAACCTACAATTTTCTGAAGCAATCTATCCCACTGACACTCTTGCCATCAGGAAGTCCTTGTTTCTTTCCTAAGGGCTTATATATTCTCAGTGGCATTCTCATTGTATGTCATCCCTTTAATAACAGTCTCCTCACTTTAAAAGTCACCATAATTCCCAAGCAATATGTCATAGGTCATGTCTAGTTCAACCTGAAATGGCCACGGAGTGCATTAGTTAGGTTAAACTAGCCCCAGGAACACACTTTGGATTTAATTAAACAAAACAAAACAAAAAAGATTAGTTTACTTACCCCATGAAGAGGGAGCATCCCTAAATAGCATAGCCAACTCCTACCATTGTTGTGTGTGTTGGGTGCCTTCAAGTCATTTCCAACTTATGGTGACCCTAAGGCAAACCTACCATGGGCTTGTCTTGACAGAACTTGTTCAGAGGATTGTTTTTTTTTAATGTATAAATAAATAAAGTGATGTATAAATAAATACTAGGATCTATTGCTCTTTTCTGGGATCTCACTTTTTCATTAGTAGCTTAGAAATTTTGTTGTCGTTGTGTGCCTTCAAGTTATTTCTGACTTATAGTGATCTATCATGGAGTTTTCTTGGCAAGTTTTTTCAGAAGGAGTTTGCCATTGCCAACCTCTGAGGCTGAGAGACTGTGACTTGCCCAAGGTCACCCATTGGGTTTCCATGGGTCAGTAGGGAATTGAATCTTGGCTTCCAGGGTCATAGCCCAACACTCAAACCACTACACCATGCTGACTCTAATGGCTACTGCAGAAATAAATTTTGGGTATCATGAAAACACACCAAATTTTTAGTTACTGTATTATGTATATTTATTATCAAGAAAACTGTGAGACATTTACCATACCTCCCCTTCAGAGCTCTCATGTCCCTTTAGGAAACATTTACCTAACAATAACAATGTGGATTAATTAAAATGCTCTTTAAATTTCAGAATAACGGTAAAGAAGGATGGAAACTCAAGATGAAATTGCCATTGTGGGAATTGGATGCAATTTTCCTGGAGGTATGCATTGCACAATGCTAAGTGAAATAATTGTATGCTTTTAATTTTCTTTGCTGTTTAATATACTATTGTATAGTATATTATTGTATATTAAACTAATTATGAGGAAGGCAACTCAGGCCTCAAAATTTTGAAAATGGGTATTCTATAGAATTATTAGTACTTATGGGTATTTCTTGCATGCTTGCACTAAATGTGACCTATGGGACTGCTTTCTAAATTTTAGCCTTTGGGATATTGGCTATTGTACCTTGAATAATGTATGTTTTATGAGGAATTCTTCAGTATATATCTTGGTCAATTTTTTCAGTTATTAATACTTTGTTCTGGAAATGCATGTGGGAGTTCATCACTGTATAGGCACAGTGTATATATAAAAATGTACATCATGCAAAACCTTGTTGGTAGGTGAAATTTACACAATTGATATCCTCATCTCTCCTAGCCCAATTGAATAATAGCATCCATAAATTACCAAGACAGAAATGTTTGGCAAGCCAAAATTACACAAATTACAATTTGCCTCCAAACCACAATGGGAAACTATTGCTTGAACTAGATTTCAATTGTTTTCTAGGGAAATGAAGGTTACTTGTAAGCACAGTCTGCTTTATACAAACAACAAAACAAACTATGGTTATGGCAAGCAAATGAATTAACACACACAAACAAAGAGAAGGATAGAGTGCTTGGTCCTAAATCCTATTCCAAATTATTAAACCTTGCCTTTGCTGTGAAGTTTGAGGACACAGCAGCTTAGAAAATACCATAAAGCATCCATCTTCAGATTAACTTTTTAGAAGGTTTTAAATGTGATTAGTTTTAGGAAGAATTAAGATATGCAGCTACAAATGGCATAGATATAATGGACACTACTACTGGATCCATATAATACTTTTTCCCTTAGGTGGAGCTGTGTTCCAGCAAAACAGCAAAGAATTTTGTGGTATCTTAAGAGTAATAAGCTTTATTTGACAACGCTTTCATAATAGAGTGCAGTCCCCTTTTTGTTCTTTAAGGTGCTGCAAGACCCTTCACTGGACTTACTTTTGGAGGGTGTCATTGACTTGTCTCTATTTTATAAAGCTTTACATCATATATATATATATATATTAAATAACATAATTTATTATTTTTATTGCTTCAAGAATTTTACTGGAAAGTCTAATATAATTTTTAAAGTATATGTTTAATTCTCAAGTAAAACTCTTGAAGTGATATGATATCAAACAACATCCACAATATACTGGGTGATTTTCTTGATTTTAATCTTAATTTTGTACTTGCTGTGCTAACTCCAAAATTTTTACATGCCGCTCAGTTTAACTTATGGTCTATTAAAATCACAATATGCCTTTGTATCTAATAGGACACTCAGAGACTACACTAAGAAAGAAACCTAGTGGCTTATGAAAAAATTTGAGTTAGACAGCAAGTTCAAATTTGCATTAAAATCAAGACATTCATCTAGTATGTTGTTGCTGCCATACCATTTGAAGAGTTCCACAAGGAAATGGGATGTATACGTTAAAAAAAATTGTATAAGACTTCCTAGTAAATATAAAAACATAAAAATAAATTATTTACTCTAAAAAATGTACCTTAACATCAGTGCACCCTCTGTAAAGCTTAAGTAAGACTAATTATGTATATTGTAGCCTGTTAAAGTCTAGGATATATTGTTTGGTATAATCTTTCACAGACAGCTCTGGTTATATGCACACTTTATATAAGCACACCCTCTATAAAAGAGGACTTACTTCCAAATAAACTATCTGACCTATCACTTTCCATGTTGTTGTTTGTTGTTGTTGTTTGCCTCTGATGCCATTGCAGAGGGAATAAGGTGTACTGAGCCCCATCCAGATCAGCATCAACGCCGTAAGCTGCTCAGAGCAGACCAGGGACATAAGTTTCGAAAGCCATCGAGAGTCTGAGGCTGCATCCACACTGCAAAAATAATCCACTTTGGACGTTTTCACACGGGGTCCCTAAAGCCGGCTGGAGTCCTTCCCCTAAAGCCGGCTGGATCCCCGTGCCGCCGACGCCGGAATGACTCCGCCGCCGAAAGGCTAATTCCTTTTGCCACCCGGCATTACCTGAAGCCGGCGTTAGCCAGGAATTAGCCTGCCTCCGCCGGAGTGACGCCGGACTTAGGGCTCCGTGCGTTTGAACACACGGAGCCAAAAGCCGGCCTGACGCAGGGATGACGTCAGGAGGGGCGGGGTTTGCCGCCACGTGTGTGTGAACACACGGAAAATGGAGACGGAGTGGGGCCGGAGTGAGGCCGGCTAGCCTCCTCAAAAAGCCCCGTGTGAAAACGTCCTTAGACACCACTTTAACTGCCATGGCTCAGTGCTATGGAATTCTGGGATTTGTAGTTTGTTGTGGCACAAAAGCTCTCTGAAAGAGAAGGCTAAATCACAAAGCTACAGTTCCCAGAATTCCATAGCATTTAATCATGATAGTTAAATTGGTGTCAAACTGGATTATTTCTGCAGTTTAATCAAGCCTTAGAACAAGATGTCAGATTTCAAGATCTCCAGCAGGCCTATATATAGTCCTACAAACATTGGACACAACCAGTATTGCTTTTAAGTCCAACTTATGGTGACCCTAAGGTGAACCTATCATGGAGTTTTCTTGGCTAGATTTGTTCAGAGCAGGCTTGTGTTTGCCTTCCTCTGAGGCTGAGAGAGTGTCACTTGCCCAAGATCACCTAAGGCTGAGCAGGGATTCAAACCCTGGTCTCCAGAGTCCTAGTCCAAGATTCAAACCACTACACTATGCTGGTTCCCTATGCAATTATTAATATGGATAATAACATCATTAATAATTAATAATATAATCAAGATTATAATAAAACATATAATTATTTGGGTACAGCATTCATTTTGATTTTTTTAAACTGTTGAGTCTTTGGCTGAACATGACATTCTCACTGAAGCCACCACTAGTCACTGAAATAAGAACATTTAATAAAGTAAGATAAGCCATATTATGGGCCAGTAAATGGTAGAAGAGAGAAAAAAGGTTTTGATTAGATATTTAGTGTAATTAATTTGAAGACAAAGAAAGACATTATTCCATTACTAAATGATAATATGATATTTAATAAATAATAAATAAATAATATTATTTACTTGGCATACTTTTTGTGCCTTCATTTTTTCTTTTGGTCAGATTGAGTGTCTTTAAAAAGCTATATTTCTATTTGTCAAATATAGTATTGGAAATTTAATATCTGGAAATAATTTTAATACAATATTATTTTGCAACAGGAGAAGGAATAGATAATTTCTGGCAAGTTCTCATAGAAGGCAAAAACTATGTTCAAGAAATACCTCCAGAAAGATTTGATACAAGAGACTGGTATGATCCAGACAACAGCAAACCAGGAAAAACGAGCACAAGACACGCAGCTCTTGTTGAAGAGTAAGTTTTAAATATTAATCATATTTCCAAAATGCACCATAATGCTTTCCAAGCATGTGCCAGTTTATTTCCTTTGATGGAGAAGATACAGGAATCTGAATGTGAAGACAGCAAGAAATGAGAGCATATAAAGTGTGCATTGATTGTGTAACTTTCTGGCCACTGTTTTTCAGGAGAATATGCTTGGTAGAATCCCAGATTGCATTCTTGAACCAAATACCTAAAGATGTTCTATATTTAAAATTTTCTTTCCAGCATCGAGTTCTAAGTGTATTTAGAAATCATTTTGTGGGAAGAAATGCTAGGAATATATTAACACATTGTCACAAATATTTTATTCAGTCTTTCTGAAATAAAACATTTTATTTCCCTCCCTGTTTTAAGGGACCCTTGCAAGTCACTGGAGGGAAAAAATATGGAAAATCCTCCATCCAGTTCCCAATTTTTCTAGTCTTCCCCGTCCCAGGTCTTCATGCTTCTACTGGAGGCCAAATCTGGACCCAATATCTGCTTATGTATATTTACTGTATTTATTTAAGTGGAATATATGAACAACTTGTCTCAAATATTTATTAATCTAAATTCAAATATTTCATTATCCAAACTTCTTTTCAGATAAAAAGAATAAGTGCCTGCCAGTTTTTTGTTCCAGAATTTCCCCATAAATTTTCTGCTTCCATTTTTTGTTCCAGATTTCCCGATACATTTTCTGCTTCCCTTAATAATATTTTGAATTCAAATCTGTGTATGCACCTGTGTGTGTGTGTTGTTAACTATATATATTAGTCTCCACTGTCCTAAACCTACTACTAACAGAAACTCTATTTGTTTCTGCCCCTTTGCCTAGATTTTAAATGACTACAAGATTTTTTTTAAAAAAGAAAAATATTTGGTTGCCTTGTAAATGAATGTGTTGGTAGTATCCTATGTTCCTTTATGTTACCATTTCCACTTCTGTTTCATAGGTTTAATGCATTTGACAATAGGCTTTTTGGGATTAATGATGTGGAAGCTGAGTGTATGGATCCACAGCAGAAACTACTTCTGGAATGCACCTATAGAGCACTAGAAGATGCAGGAGTCACTAGAGAAGACATGAATGGTTCCAAAACTGGAGTTTTTATTGGTAAGATTCTTAAAATGCTTATGCTGCTGTTTAAAACATTTCAGTTACATAAAGTGGAATGTCCAGGACTGACTCACAGGACTTTAAAAAATGAAATCAATAAAAGTAGAATTGTCCTCTGATCATGATGTTTTGAAGACACTACATAATTATAGCACTTTGATCCCACTTTAACTTCCATGGTTCAAACCTAAGAAATCCTATTATTTGTACTTTCCCAAGATATTTAGAACTTTCTGCTATAGAGTATTGCTGCCTTGTCAAAATTACAAACTCATGAATTCCTGAAGATGCAACTATGGTCCAAAACATACTGCAGAAATAATCCAGTTTGAGACCACCTCTGTTAACAAAGCCTCTGACAATGAAGTTCCTTTTTACAAGGTCTTTTTTTTTTTTTTTTGCTTATCCAAACCTCTTTTTTCTTCCTCATATACTTTTGGTGTTGGATTGCAGCAACAGATCTGCTGCAGTAAACAATCAATAAACTTTAATTTAGGGATGAATTTGGTTCTACTGTAGCCAAGATTTGTTCAGAGGTTTGCCACTGCCTTCTCCTATGGCTGAGAGAGTGTGACTTGCCCAAGGCCACCCAGTGAGTTTCCTGGCTGAGCTGGGAATTTAACCCTGGTCTCCAGAGTTGTAGTCCAACACTCAAACCACTACACCACACTACCAGTATTTAAAAGATGGCTTCAACACATCAAAGTCCACTGAAAAATGTAATGACATTTTGTCAAATGTAATGCCCATGTCAATCAACTCATTGTTAAGTACAAACAAGATTATCTATCACCTAGTTTAAAACAGGGGGAAAGTCATTTAATATAGATACAATTTCCCTTAAAATTCTACAACTTTTGATGCTAATATTGCACTAACTAGAATAGTACAGTGGGTCCTTGTTATCCACTGGGGTTTGGTTCGAGGACCTGCCGTGGATAACAAAACTTGTAGATACTCAAGGCCCATTAAATACAGTGGCATAGCAAAATGGTATGCCTTATATAAAATGGAAAATCAAAGTATGCTATTTGGAACATATTTTTTTGAATATTTTCAAGCCATGGATGCTTGAATCCATGGATAAAGTATCCGTGGATAAGGAGGACCAACTGTCGAACTATAATGTTTGAGGCAATATTTTTCAAAGACCTGGGAACTGATAATTGATGGAGAAGATGAAGGAGATTTTAGAACTACTAGGTATTTTGAACGGAATATGTTGAGGGTGGTTTTTTAAAAAAAGAATACGAGATATATAACTAACAAATAGCTTTTGTACATTATTTGCTAAATTTACAATTGCAGAATAGAGATGAGATTCAGTTCACACAAGTCAGTTTATTTGTAGGTTAATTATATGTATCTGCATGCTAATTATGCAGATTGAAACATGCTGTATTTCTTACTCACTTCCTCATATATTATCTATTGTTTTCACAGGAATGATGAATCGAGACTATTTGCTAAGAAGCATCAGAAGCACCACTGAAATTAGCCATTATGATGCCACTGGGGCAGCAATGAGCATAGCAGCAAACCGGATTTCATATACATTTAATCTGACTGGACCATCAATTGCCATTGACACAGCCTGTTCCTCATTTCATTATGCTTTACACCTTGCTCTGCAAGCAATTAAACAAGGTAGACTAATAAGATTGCCTAATACTTGTTCTTTGAATTTAATTATACCCTGGCTTTTCTCTGAGGAACTCAAGAGGGTTTATGTGACCCATTAGGGCTCTTTCATGCTACATGCTTATAGCACTTTGAGTCCACTATGGAATCCTGCCATTTGTAGTTTTGTGAGATATTCAGAGTTCTCTGCCATTTCTCCATTGCCTTCCCAGGCTTCCAACCACCAAAGTTTCCATAGGATGCAGTCATGACATTTGAAGTGGAATCAAAGTGTTGTAACTGCGTACTATAAAGAGACAATGAAACTGCCACAGATAGAGAGTGCATGACAGCAGCAAAGCATCCTTGGTGTATAAACTGCAAAATAAAACTGTGCATGGGGCTCTCACTTTTGGAGCGATCAGCTAATGCAACATGTGATGCCAAAAGTGGTTTCTGGAGCCTGCTTTACCAGGCATATTGTGCAGGTGCTGTTTAATATTCACAGCCTCTCAGCTCACCTCTAGATACAATTCCAGTTCTTGCCTATAAAGCCCTAAAGGTTTGGGGCCACACTATCCAAAGAACCACTTTCTTCAATATGATCTTGATATGCTCAATATCTGAGATCCACCTCTGTATCCTATCTCTCTCAGTGATATATCTGGTTGGAATGCTAGACATAATTTTTGATTGTGTTGCTCGAGTTGTGGATGTTTCCTTTCTTTTTCACCTTTAGGCAACAAAATAAGGCATTTTGTTCCTACCTAGCTTTTGGATTTTTTTTCTCTAAGATGAAAAAAGAATCTTTAAGCTCTTCTCCTTGCATTGTGCTAATTGTTTTGCTTTAGTTCTAGGGCAAGACTGGCAGAGCAGTACCTTTTATTTCAAAGGTATTGCATGATAGCTTATAGATTCCAATAGTGAAGTGGTGCATGGGCTGATGGAAGCATAAGAAGTGGCTCCAGAAAAGTGAGTCTGCAGGAAGTAGATAGTCAACCACAATTTGAAAGGCATTCATGGTTGTATTTAATAAGTGAAATATATTTTTTAAAAAGAATAGAAAGCCGGGTGTATTTTTTCAACAGAAAGCCAAATATTGAGTCTAACAGTGACCCCAGCAAATGTTCTTTCTTCCTACAGGAGATTGTGAAGCTGCTCTTTGTGGGGCAGTTAACTGTATCATAGAACCCCAAGTTTTCATACCTCTTAGTAAAGCAAAATTAATCTCGCCAGAAGGAGTCAGCAAACCCTTTTCTACAAAAGGTGATGGCTATGGAAGAGGAGAGGGCTGTGGCGTTCTTTTACTGAAACCTTTAAAGAAGGTAAGGAAGCAGAATTAAATTTGTTTGACAAAAATATTGCTCTTGACCAGGGGTAGGCAACCTAAAGCCCGGGGGCCGGATGCGGCCCCCCGAGGCCTTTGGACCTGCCCCGGGCCGGTCCTGCCGCCCCCCGCCGCCCCCACCTGCCATGATGATATTGATTATTGTCGTTATTACCTGTTCTTGGGGTTTTCTTGGCAAAATCTCCACACGGGTTTTGTCATGGCTTTTCTGGGGCTGAGAGAGTGTGCATGCATATATTTTTTTTTAAAAAAAATCTTATTTATTTATATATTTTTGGTGCTTCGGCCCCCCAATTGTCTGAGGGACATCAACCCGGCCCCTGTCTCAAAAAGGTTGCCTACCCCTGCTCTTGACTCTTGTTTCATGAGCTCTACGAATTACACAAGATGAGTATACTATATTTAATGTACATTCCACTCACAGTTTTTCAAATGGATTCTTGATTAAAATGTGATATAATTGTTTATACAATATAAATTATTTCTGAAAACAGTTTCCTTATTATTATTATTTTTGTAGTCTTAATAAATATGTCTTCCTTTTCCTTCTCCCAAAACAGGCACAGGAAGATTTCAGCAAAATATGGGGTGTTATCAGCATGAGTACCATCAATCACAATGGAAGATCTGTCACTCCAATCACCAGACCATCTCAGCAGCAGCAAGAGAATTTGCTACTCAGCATTTATCCTGCTCATGTTAATCCATCCATGATACAATACATTGAAGCACATGGGACAGGAACCCCTGCAGGAGATCCTGTTGAAGCAGAAAGTATAGGCAATGTCATTGGTAAAAAGAGGGCTTCTAACTTGCCTCCTCTCAAGATTGGCTCTGTTAAAGGGAACATTGGGCACACAGAGTCTGCTGCTGGGGCAGCAGGCTTAATCAAAGTACTTCTCATGATGCACCATGGAAAGATTGTTCCATCACTGCACTTTTCAGAAAGCACCACCAGCATAAATACAAAGAAATTAAATCTCTCAGTTCCAACTACAGTGGAGAAATGGGATGAGTCCAGTGAATTTGGAAGAATAGCTGGGGTTAACTCTTTCGGAGTCGGAGGAACCAATGCCCATGTGGTTGTCAGACAGTTTAAGCAAACCCAAGTTCTTCCTTCAGTCAAACGTCTTGTAGAATTAGTTCCTATCTCTGCAGCCTCAGGCAATTCTCTCAAATTGACAATGGAAGACACAGCTAGATACCTGAAAACAAGAGATGGCATGGCACTATCAAATCTGGCCTATACCTCTGCGTGTAGAAGAAGTCATGTTAACTACAAGTACAGAAAAGCATTTGTGGTATCTTCTTTCCAGCAGTTAGAACGAGAACTTCGTTCTGGGGCTGAAATGGAAACCGCTCCTGCAAAGAAGCCTCTTCAGCTGATTTTTGTGTTCTCTGGAAACGGCCTGAATTTGAAAGGGGTATTTGAAACTTTGTCGAAATCAGAACCAGTGTTCAGAGACAAATGTAATGAAATAAAAGCACTGTTTCAGAAATATTCCACTTCAGATATCTTCAGATTAACTGAAAGTGAACAGGAGGATTTGTCAAGGCCAGAGATTGCCCAGCCCTTAATCTTTACATTGCAAGTGGCCTTATATACGCTTCTGCAATATTGGGGAATAAGGCCAATTGCA
>CM034710.1:107988791-108001273 GCA_020142125.1 Phrynosoma platyrhinos
ATCAGATGAGGCGGAACAGGACAAATCCCGTAAATTAAAGACTTCCACCTGTGCCCGTTTATTTCCACTTTCTCCCCTGGACTCCCCGTGTGATAATGTCTGTAGTCTCGTTCAGCCAGGTGTCCCCCATTGTATATCTGTGCTTTTCATTTTTCTGCCCTAAGTGTAGTACTTTACATTTCTCCGTGTTGAATTTCATTTTGTTAGCTTTGGCCCAGCTTTCTAGTCTGTTCAAGTCATTTTGAATTTTGATCCTGTCTTCTGGGGTATTAGCTACTCCTCCCAATTTGGTTCATCTGCAAATTTGATAACTATGCCCCCAATACCGTCATCCAAGTCATTAATAAAGATATTGAATAGCACTGGGCCCAGGACAGAGCCCTGTGGCACCCCACTGGTCACTTCTTTCCAAGTTGAAAAGGAGCCATTGTTGAGCACCCTTTGGGTTCGGCCAGTCAACCAATTACAAATCCATGTAACAGTTACTTTGTCTAGCCCACATTTTACCAGCTTGTTTGCAAGAATGAAGTGAAGACACATGTAACAGTTTTATTTTCCACAGTGTTCTTACATGTTCAAGATTGACAATCAATTTGGAATTTGCCTGCAGCTGGATCTGCTGTTTTGAGAGTACCGTACATTTAATTGTATCTGATAGCTGATGCTTTGGGGCAAAGCAGAAAGAACTACTATTTGAAGGTGCTTCTACACTGTAGAGGGGGAAAAAAGCACTTCAACACCACTTTAACTGTCATGACTTCATCCTGCAGATGCTTAGTATTTTCTAGTTTTGTGAGGCACCAGCACTCTTTGGCAGAGAAGACTAAAGAGCTTGTAAAACTACAAATCCCAGGATTCCACTGGGTGGAGCTACAGCACTTAAAGTGGTGTCAAAACTGCATTATGTCTACAGTGTAGATGCACCCTGAAAAGCTGCGAAAAATCAGCTAGTATGGGCGGCGGATCAAGAGAGATATTTCTTTTAAAGATTTCACTATAATAAGATGTCATAGGAATTGCAAGATGCAACAGATGCAGAGTGATTTGAGGTGAGAATCTAGTATTGCAATATTGTAATTTCCTGATTTTGGAAATCATGAGTATTATATGATTGCAGTTTCTGTTCAGGGCCACAATGATTGTTTTTTTTTTTTTTTAAAAAATCATATAATCATAGACCACAAGGGCCATCCAATCTAACCCCCTGCCATGCAGGAATACACAACCAAAGGATCCCTGACAGATGGCCATCTTCTTCTCCAAAGAAGGAGACTCCATCACACTCCAAAGGACCGTGTTCCACTGTCAAATACCTCTTACCATCAGGAAGTTCTTCCTAATGTTCAGGGGGAATCTTTTTCCCTATAGTTTGAATCCTTTGCCCTGTGTCCTTGTCTCTGGAGCAGCAGCAAACTGTAGGGTAATTTAAGTTTCCTAAGGCTTTTCAGCCCTTGCCAAGGAAACAAACATATTTAAATATCAAAAATATCAAAGCCAAGCCTGTTAGGGTCTAGCTTTAAATAAGCAGAGTAGCAGAATTGTGCCTTTGGGCCTTTGCAGACTGCTAGAAATAGTGCAAATTGACTCCACTTTTAGGGTTAGGGTTAGGGAATTATGGGAACTGTATTTTATTGTGGCACCAGAGCTCTCTGACAGAGAAGGCTCAATGTCTCAGAAAAAAACAACAACAATTCCCATGATTCCCTAGCACTAACCCTAACCCTTAAAGTGGACTCAATTTGCATTATTTCTGGCAGTCTGCAAAGGCCCTTTGTCTAGCTGTGTTTCTCTATGAGCTGAGACTGACTCAAAAAACAACACCAAGTACCTTCTAGAAGTAACTCGTCTAGAACATGGCCACACAGCCCGAAAAACCCACAAAAAACAAGTACCTTGTATTTGAAACAAAAGTTTACTAATGGCTTTAATCTATATACAGTTGGCCCTCCATTTTCACACGGGAATCCGTTCCGGAGCCCTCCCTGAAAACGGAGATTTGCAAATATTCAAGCCTCATAGGCTTGAATGGGACGCGCCCCATTGATTTAAACAGAGGTGGTCCCTCCATGAATATTCAAAACCATGGACTTCAAGTCCACCAGAATGGAGGGGCGACTGTATACATAAAGGCTATATCCTAATCTAGCTAGTGAATAGTTAAAGTAAAAAGAAACCTTTATCTCACCATCTTTCCAAAGAAAGTTGAGAGAAGAGGAAGATGGAAAACATGCAGTTTAGTTGAAAATCTTTGAGAGAGAATGTCTCTTAGGGCCTCTGCAGACTGGTCCAAAGGGCCGACCTGGAGGCAGAGTTGGGTCGGGGCAACTGCACACCGGGAGCCCCAATCCCACCCCAGTGCCGTCCTGACGCCGCAGCGTTCTGACACGGTGCACCGGAAAGGACGCTGAAGAGCCGCGCACTGGCTCTTAGGGTGGCCTTTTGCCTCCCCTGAAAGGAGCGGCATTTTGCTATTCTTTTCGGGGTGGCAAAAGCAAGGATCAGGGCTGTGGCGTAGGGTTGCCGCGGCCCTGATCCACTGCTTCCTGGCGCGGCTCTGTGCTGCCCATCTGCAGAGGGCCTTAGTCCCAAAGAAGAAGTGACCTATGAGGAGGTATTGTAAAGTAATAATTATCACCCAGAAATTTTTATGGTATATTGATGAAATCTTGTCAGTGTTATCATTGGTCCCCAAGTGCATGATGTTGAGAAAATAAGCTCTTTGTGTCCTTTATTTTTGTTACAGGTTGTGCCAGAAGTGACTAAAGCGTAAGATGGAGAAGATTTGAGGCTCGCAGCATGATAAAGTTTCTGCATTTGAAGGGTAATAGTGCCTGGCAAATTCATGATTAGATGATGGTAATTTATGGAAATGATTGCCCATCTTATGACACTATTGTGAGGTGGAAAAGAAATTTCCAAACTGGTCACATGTCCCTTACAGATGAGCCAAGACCTTTGGACAAAGCAGCCAAAGTGAAGAAAGTGGAGTGTTTAATCCTGGAAGACAGATGAGCAACCATCCAAATGATCATGAATGAAACTGGTCTCAGTTATGGTAGTGTGTGGAAAATTATTCATGACGAAGTGCACATGTCTGCACACTGGATTCAACGTTTGCTAACCCCTTTCCAGAAACAAACACTGTG
The DNA here is from genome assembly GCA_020142125.1 of Phrynosoma platyrhinos. Lineage (NCBI taxonomy): Eukaryota > Metazoa > Chordata > Lepidosauria > Squamata > Phrynosomatidae > Phrynosoma > Phrynosoma platyrhinos. The sequence continues at coordinate 107,991,938 of CM034710.1, forward strand.
TGACCTTTCAAGGCAGATGTTGATGCTGTTGGAACAGGATGAAGAGGATATTTTTGGTTTTCTGGTAACCATGAATGAATCTTGGATCTATCAGTATGATCCAGTTACCAAAACCATGAGCATGAAGTGGAAGCATGCCGATTCCCCTCCTCCAAAAATGGCAAAGGTGCAAAAGTCAGCAGGGAAGGTCATGCTTTCAGTTTTTTAGGACTGTTATGGAGTCATTCTCACCTTGCAAAGGGGCAAACCATCACTGGCACATACTACAGAAATCTTCTGGACAAGTTGTGAGATGCTCTGAAAAAGAAATGCTGCAATATGGTCTCCAGAGGCATTCATCTCCTAGCTGACGATGCACCAGCTCACTCATCTCAATTTGCAGTTAACAAAGCAAGGGCATGTGGCTTTGAGATCTTGCAGCATCCGCCTTATTCTCCTGACCTTGCACCAAGTGACTTTTTCTTGTTCCCAGAAATCAAAAAATTCATGGGGGGGGGGGGTTTCCGCCAATTTGACAACACAAATGATGTCTGTCATTCATGAAGTTGAAGAGTGGTTTAAGTCACAATCTGAAGTCTTCTACAGTAATGGTATCTGGAGGGTCAAGAAACGCTAGGAAAAAAATGTGTAAATCTGGATGGTGACAATGTAGAGAAAAGTTAATAACTATAAATCAAAACAAACTTTCTGTCAATTTTTTTAAAGGTGATAATTAAAACTTTACAACAGGGGTAGGCAACCTTTTAGAGCCAGGGGCCAGGTTGCTGTCCCTCAGACAATTGGGGGGCCGAAGCACCAAAAATAAATAAATAAATAAAATATATAAAAATAAAAAATTAAAAAATATTTAAAAAATATGCATGCACACTCTTTCAGCCCCAGAAAAGCCATGGCAAAACCCCTGTGGAGATTTTGCCAAGAAAGCCCAAGAACAAGTAATAACAACAATAATCAATATCATCATGGCGGGCGGCGGTGGTGGCGGGGGGTGGCGGTGGCGGCAGGACTGGCCTGGGGCCGGTCCAAAGGCCTCGGGGGGGGGGGGCTCATCTGGCCCTTGGGCCTTAGGTTGCCTACCCCTGCTTTACAATACTCCCTTTTAAATCACATGGGAAATCCCTATCTAAGGAGAGGAAAAAAATGCAAAAATCTTCCACACAAACAAGCTTGCTCCATCATCTATATTCCAATATTTAAACATGGCTATGTTGCCTCTTAACCTTCTCTTCCCCAGGATAATGATAGCCAGCACCCTAAATCACTCATAGGGCATGATTTCCTGATCTTTTACCATTTTGGTCACCCTCCCCTGGATATGTTCCAGCTTGTCAACATACTTTTAGAACTGTGGTGTCCAGAATTGGAAACTGTATTCCAGGCGAGGTCTGACCAAAGTTGGCTCTTAGGATCCACAGTGGATCTGTCCCCCCTTTTCCCACAGATACCAAAATCCAGATTCCCAAGTTCTGTTGTCCCCAATGGCTGTGTGTGCACATGGGCTTGGCGCCACTGGGGACAACAGAACATGTGGTCACAACACCATTAGGGACAGCCCCCATTGTCCCTATTGATGGCACATGCGCGCAGCAGCTCCGCCATTGGGGACAATGGAACAGACATTAGGGCTGTCCCTAATGGCAGTGTGGTCACATGCACACACCACTATTGGGGACAAGGCAGGCTTGTCGCCTGCAGATGCTTGAATCCGCAGATGGCAAATCCATGGATACCGAGGGCCGACTGTACTAGCTTTTTTAGCTGCTGCATCACACTGCTGACTCAAGTTCAGCTTAGGTCCAAAACACACTGCAGAAATTTACTGTTAAGAGTTCAGGTTAATCTTATTTATTTCCCATGCTCTGTTCATCAGCCTGAGACCATGGGCCTTTCTTCCTATCTAAGATTTTTTCCTCTCCTACTGTTGGGTTCCTGTACTATTCGCTTTGTTCTCTCTATAACAATGAGGCTATTATTTCCAGCACTTGATGCCTTCAAGAATACTTTGTCCCTCCCCCACATAACTCAGTTTAAAGATCAGATTTTTCAGTTTCTTAGCAAAAACGTTCCTGCCAACTGCTGTGAGGTGCAACCCATCCCTTGCTAGAAGTCTATTTTCCTGAAACAGCAGACCAAGGCCCAAGAAGCCAAATCATTCTCAGCAGCAGCTCCTGCGAAGCCACTTCCACTTATCTCCTCATCCTTCCTGGGCCATGCCCTTCAACTGTGAGGGGAGACAAAATGACAACCTGTGCATCGAGGTCCTTCAGCTTCCTACCCAGAGCTTTGTAATCCCTTGTGACATCCTGAAGCCTATGCCTGGAGTTTTCCCCATAATTAAAATTGCATCAAAGTTACAGCAAACTTGGATGTGAACTCATGTGTCCTGTGCCAGAAACACAGCAATAAACTTCATGCAGACAGCAAATAAGGCGAATGCTGTAAAAATGATATAGACTCCTGAGGGAAAATGCACTGATCATGTCTGGATGAAATCTCAATTTAGTAAGCTAAGAGTTGACTCTTTGCTCAAACACACAGCTATTTTGTTCAAGTTAGCATCACCAGTTGGCAAGACTAGGACCAAATGGCACTCTCTCCTTTCTGTGCCACATCCCTTTCTCCCAAATTGGTTTGGTAGATGTCATGATTTCCAGCCCTGAATAGCACTGGGACCTCTGACACAGAAGGAAAACCACTAGTTATTTCTCCTAAAATCAAAAGGCAGACACCACACCATGTTGTTAAACAGTGACCCCAAACAGACCTTTATCCCATTCTACATTAATGAATGGTGGACCACCTCATCTGTAATGTCTGAGGCCATAAGGAATGGCCATGTAATGTTTATTCAAATAAAGCAAAAACAGTGTATTATAACAACCCTTCTATGACAGAGATGACACAGGCACTGCTGAAGAACTAAAGCTTAGATGGGTACAGCATGTAAGGTGCAAATGAACATATGCCTTCTTGTTGCTTGATTTGTTATGTAATTGCAGGGCCTTTATGGGAAGTTTGGATTGTCTTGAATTGGAGGTAGTAGAGTTTTACTGTTCAGTACTGACAGAAGGCAGTTCCATGTTTGCATTTACCTCCCGAGATGACTTTTCTTGATAGCTTTCACTTGACAAACTAGCACAAAAGCCAAAAAAGGTTAAAAACACAGGAATAAAAATGAGACCATGAATAGTCCCAAACAGGATTACGAGAGTCATTATCTTAAAAAAGGTTCTAAAGATGTATGTGGCTGACATAGAGAGCACAAACACTCCCACAAGAGTGGAAGCAGACGCTTGCACAATAGGGTAGCCTAGGGCATACAGAGCATCCACTGCCTTCTCATTCACTTTGGATTTCCCACTGGAAACAAAGGCATATGAAATATGAGCTGAGTAATCTACAGAAAACCCTATGCAAATAACAAGGTTAATCATAGATATGGAGTCAAGTCTGACATTCCAATAGGCCATGAAGCCAGTCACACCAACAATAACAGAGGCAATCGCGAAAGTTACCCACAAAGAGCAGAGAGGATTGGGAATAAGCAGCATGGAAATAAATAACATGGCACCGGTTGCTATTAGAACATTTTGAATGGTATTCCGAACGATCACAACATACTGATCAAAGTATATAAATGCTGGGTGGTAAACTATCAGGGGTATCTTGCACTCTTCAGCTAGATTTCTCAGTTCATTTAATAAATTTTTCTCATCCACTGCAGTAGTAATATTGACTGCCTGTATGAAGAACCTTGAGGCTAATATTTCTGCATTATGATGATTAATATCTTGCTCGTACTCTGGATTTATTCTGTTTAGGGCACGTAGATTTCCAATGAATATATTTTTGTCATTTATATTTAAGGGTGTGAGTTTGGCAACAGTTTCATAAATTCTCAGCCACGACTCTGATAAATCTTTGTCTATGAAGGACGACCTTTCCAATGCATCCATGCACTTCTCAATATCTGCGCGAACAGATGGATCCCAATATGCTACACTTTCATTAACAACAACCATTATCCTTGGACCATATTCAGAAAAATATTCGTCTTCCCAGTCATAATATTGAACAACATAAGAATGATCTACAGCTAAATTTCGAACATTTATACCTTCTTTAACCAGAGTGCATCCGTATATGCTACTACCCACGTACAAGAGATACATAACTACCACTAGTATCTTTACCCAGTTCTGCATAAGAAAGGGTCCATAATATTTTCTGAAGAATTCAGTCATAGGATGTTCAGTCTCTGCTCCAGTGGATTCATCAAAAGATCCTCCTACACAGCACACATTATACAGATGACCCCGAGAATCCTGAGGCTCACACTCCACTTTCCTGAAGGTGAGCCAATGTCTGTTGCCTTTTTCTCTTTTGCCGTTTAAGGCAAGGATAGCCCCAAGGAATGTCAGATTATAGAAATAGCAGAACACAAAGGCGGTTCCTGTGTAGATACAAAATGACTGAACTGATGGGAAGGAACTTCCAATTCCTATGTAGAAGGCTAAAACATCAGTAAGTGTTGTGATCGTAACTGACACAGCTGCTTCTTCATAGGTGTCAGCCATCCGATCTCTGATCCTGCTTTTTACTTGGCTGTGTTGCCAACAGGACACCATGATAAACATGTCGTCTACACCAACTCCTGAAGAACACCAAAGATAGCATGTGTCATTTCCAAAATGTCAAATAAGATGGAAAATACAGAAGATGAACGTGATCAGTAATTCAATCAATCAATCTTATACAGTCAGATCATTAAAACACAAGATATCCATCCTACAAAATATAATGGAAAAGCTAAACAATACAAAACAGACTGGTGTAATATTAATTTGAGAGTTGTTTAAAGATTCTAAAAATCATTTAGTACATTTGGTATCAGGAGCCAGTACGGCATAGTGGTTTGAGTACTGGACTATGACTGGAGACCAGGGTTTGATTCCCAGCTTGGCCATGAAGCCTACTGGGTGACCTTGGGCAAGTCACATGCTCTCAGCCTCAGGGGAAGGCAATGAATGGCAAACCTCCTCAGTGCTATCATCAGGGAATCCAGGGGATGCAGACCACACCAGGTGACACTCTAAGTTGGGATGACCCCACTGCTTTTCAGACATCTGCCTTTGGGCAGAAATGCGCTGTGGCCTTCACTGTGTTCCTTTAAAATGCTGAAGAGATGGGGTGAGTGGGGTGAATCTCTAGTGGGAGGAAAAAGGACAGGGCTCTGTTTTTAAATTTTAAATTTTTTTTAAAAAATATTTAAAAGCATCATATTTTACCAAATTTCCACTTAAATCACATGAAACTATGTACAGTGGACCCTCCACATTTGCTGGGGTTAGGGTCATAGGAGCCCTGTGAAAGTGGAAAAACCACAAATAAAAAAACCCCAGGTTTTTAACCAGAGCAAACATGTCTCTAGGAAACTCTAGGTCCTCCAGTGCAACTCTATGGTCAACATCTGCTAGCTGTAGACCACAGAATCATGCTGGAAGACCTACAATGTCTAGAGAAGTGTTTTCTCTAGTAATCGCTAAGCCCTCCAGCACAAGTCTATGTTCTGCTTCCAGCAGAGTTGCATTGCAGGACTTAGAGATTTGTAAAAAGAACATATTAATCAAATTTGCAAATAATCAAATCCGCAAAAGTTATACCACAAATGTCAAGGGCTGACTGTACACCAGAGGTAGGCAACCTTTTCCCTTTAAGGGCTGAGGGACTTCAGCTCCCAGAATCCCAGGAGCTATTGGCCTATATGGGACTATTGGCTAACATGGCTGAGGCTTCTGGGAGCTGAAGTCCCTCGGCCCTTAAAGGGGAAAGGTTGCCTACCCCTGCTGTACACATATACAGTCAATCCTCAGTATGCAGACTTGCCATCCACGTATCTGAGGATCCACAGATGGCAAGCCCCGTTGTTCCCAATGGTGGTGCATGCATGTAGCTCCACTGCCATTAGGGACAACGGGGGCTGCCCCTAATGGCGGTGTGGCCACGTGCACATGCTGCCACTGAAGTCCCGTTTTCCCCAATGCCATTGGGGACAGCGGAACGTGAGCATCCATGGATTTTGGTATCCGTGTAGGGGTCCAGAATAGATCCCCTGTGGATACCGAGGGCTGACTATGGAAATTCATTTGAGCTGTGTGTATGATCTTATAATTTAAAGATATCATTTTAATTTTGGTAGTTGTTTAGGTCACAACTCTTGCCATCACATTCAGTAATATGCAGAAAATATGCTTAATGAGTACCATTAGTAAAAAAAAACATAGCTAAAGATTCTGTAGGGTGTAGCATGGGAGGAGGGAGAACAATGGATGGGTGGGGGGTGATATCATGAGTTACTGCATCAGGTGATGTGAAAACTAGTAACACCACTGTCTCCCCTGAATAATTCTTGCCAAGAAAACCTCATGAAAGGGTTGCCATAAGTCCGAAAAGACTTGAAAACACACAACAACAAATCTTTAGTATCATTTAGTACAATTTTTAAAAAGAGACAAACCCCCAGTGTTACCTACATGCCCGAGTTATAATTTTACGAATCCTAGTGGCAGAGAAAAGGAACTTTGGAACAATTACTGTTTTTAGCATCTACTAACAAATAAACCAAGTACCATTCAGAGGGTAATTAAGAATAACATATTTCTCTATTATTTATTTTAAAATTTACAGCTTATATTACTTTCAAGGGTGCTAACAAAACTGTTAATAAAACAACTGTCAAGTTCCCCTCCTTCATCCACAGGGAGAGATTGTTAAGATAATGATGGTATTATTGATGATGATGATGATTCTGGCTTCTGTACATCATTATTATCTCCAAGGCAAGGGTAGATTATGCTCTGAACATTGGGGATTTCTCACTCCACCAATCTCCCATAAGATACTGCCCCCTTCACCTTGACTCAGTCTTTGCCATGTGAAGATGACAACCAATCTGTGCACATGATTGGGTATTGGATTTATTATATAGATTGTATTTTATATATTGTATTTTTCTATATTTCTCTGTAATCCTGCCTCGATCCGTAGGGAGAGGTGGGAAAATACAAATAAAAACTATTGTTGTTGTTGTTGTTGTTGTTGTTGACCATGGCCCACCAGTATTTCAAGGAGTGGAAAGAAGCTGGCAAGATGGATGTCTGCTTGATGTAGTCTGCTTGACTCAACTATAACAGACTATGAGGATAAATAACAAGGTGGGCAGGACAACATGTTGCAGTGCTCACTCAGTCTTTGCCACTGCTAGCTTAAAAGCTGGATTTCTGGAACTTCAGTAAAATCAACTAACTCAAGTGAGAATAAAGTTTTTCTTGAATGCACACCAGAGTACAAAGTGGACATTTCCCCAAGAAACATGAAAAATGAATATGTACATTATTGTCCACATTCTGCCTATACATGAACAAAAATCTCGCCCATATTTGACATTTGATAACATATTTTGAAGGAATGTGGTGGTAAAATACATACATACCGTATTTTCCGGCGTATAAGACGACCCCCCCATTTTTGTAGTCAAAATATAGAGCTTTAGCACCTCTATCCTCATTATCCTTATATCCGGCGTATAAGACGGCCCCTCCACTTTAGCCACAGATTTTGCAGGTAAAAAAGTAGTCTTATACGCAGGAAAATAAGGTATGTTTTTTTATCGTTCTTGGGTGTGTGTGAAAATTTTATATTTAATTACCTGTTCCTCAGAACAAGAAGTCAGTTGATCTCAGTTAACTGTGTGATCAAAGTGAATTTGTTCTCAGAGGAATGAAGAGACCTTGGAAGATATTAGTTAGAAATAACTAGGTAGTTATAATTCTTTTTTCAGTAACAATGTATAGCTATTTCACATTTGAGTTGTAACTAAATGAAGGGCAAATTCACACATTTTTGTAGTGTACCTATAATATTTTAGCTATTCTGATCATAATAAGGTATGGCCTTAATTAAGGATGGGATGTTGCTACTTCAAGCTTTGAGGTAACAATCCATTTATTATTTATTTTTTCTATTTATTTAATTTTTATCCCACCTCTCTCCAAATATGAAACCCAAGGTGGCTTATGCTAATCAATAAAACAAAATACAGTTAAAACAATGGATAATAGAAAAAAAAATTAAAAACAATTAAGTAAGCCATCATATTAAAAAGCAGAAAATATTTAAAAATATTAATTTACAACAGTTTTTAAAGGCCATTAAAATATAACAATAGCAATTATAATAACAAAACACAATGCAACATATCCCAAATTAAAAGATCTTTTGCAACAGATAATATTCAAAGGTCTAGAGATAAACAGAAAGGTATTCCTTGATGGCAGAAGGAGAACAAAAATGAGGCCAACTTATTTTCTTGTGGCAGGCAATTCCAAGCACAGGAGCAGCCTCTGGGAAGGCATCCTCCCATATTCTCACCAAAGTGATAGTGGTGAGAATGAAAAATATAGGGCCTTTGCAGACTGCCAGAAATAGTGCAAATTGAGTCCACCTTAAGAGTTAGGGTTAGGGAATCATGGGAACTGTATTTTATTGTAGCACCAGAGCTCTCTGACAGAGAAGGCTCAATGTCTCAGAAAAAACAACAACAATTCCCATGATTCCCTAGCACTAACCCTAACCCTTAAAGTGGACTCAATTTGCACTATTTCTGGCAGTCTGCAAAGGCCCATAGTCTTACAATTCAGGCACGCTCATATTAAGTTGGAGAGAAGGACAACAGCATCCATAACTATAAAGGCAGCTAACCACTTTTTGGGGTTCTGGATCTATCACTGAGAATAAGAATCAGTAAGATTTTAAAAATATGCATGGGGAAAAGAAAAATATCTGTCTGCTAGTGAATTCTGTAGAAAGCAAATTAAGGGTAAGAAAGCAAAAGAAGGCCTGCTCATGAGCAAATTTCATCCCTGGTGGAGCACTGACGTTAATTTTCCAACTGTATTTGCCAGACTCAGGCAACTGCAGCAGGTTGGGACTGCGGATGTCAATTTTCTGACCTTGGGAAACGCCAAATCTCTTCCTCAAATAAAACAAAACGGAGGCTGAGATCCTGAACCACAGACCTCAGTGTGTAACTTTATAATGGTGGAGCTATTTTGCTGACGGACTTTGAGTGTATGTGCCTTCACCTGTTGACATATGGTGACCTGTCACAGTTCATCCCTTCTCCATAGGTAGGGGGATGTCAAACGCCCCAATGTGCATGGTTTACCAAAGCCACAAAACACTCTTGGTGGTGAATTATATGCTTTTGCTACTGGAGAAATCACTTCTTCCAAGGACGTTATCACACGTGGGCCAGAAAGCGATAATAAAGTGGAA
>CM034710.1:108004905-108021364 GCA_020142125.1 Phrynosoma platyrhinos
AGAGCGGGAAGGTGAGGTTGGGCAGCAGGGCCTCGATCCGCCTCGGGTCCCCTTGGAGGGCGTCGAGGAGCGGGTTGGCGCTGGCGCAAGAGTTGCCCCGTCGGGCGCAGAGGTCGACGAAGAGGTTGCCTTCGCCGCGGAACCTCCGGACGGCGGCGTCGAGGGCCATCACTTCGGCCATGGAGGTCGGGGTCAGGACGGAGCCCTCGCCGTCGGCGCTGAGGACCACCAGGGAGGCGAAGGTGCCCTCGGTGCTGAGCCTCTGCGCGGAGAAGCGCGAGGCGTCGTCGGAAGGGAAGTGCTCCTGGACCCAGCGCCGCTCGCTCTTCGCCGGGCCCCCCGACGGCGTGTACTGCTCCTCCAGGTCGTTGGCTTCGCGGGCGCGGACGTGGCGGAAGCCCACGCCCAAGGCGCCGGCCAGGGCCAAGGGGAAGACCAGGAAGGGCCACGGGTGGGCGCCCACGGAAGCCCCCAGCGCCCTCAGCAGGCGGGCCAGCGGCCGCTCCACGCAGTCCGTGTGCCAGCCCCGGTCCGGCATGGCCGCCGCCTCCTTCTCCTTCCTGCCGGTCCTCGAGGGACTGTTGCTCCTCTCCGGCCGTCGGGCGAAGGAGCGACCGGTGGCGGCGCGGGCGTTCTGGGCCCCGCGTGGGCGAGCCCCGTTCCACACCTGGCCCACCGACAGAGTCCACAGAGAGAGAGAGATTCCCCGACGGCAGACCCAGAGGGAGGCGGAGGGTTTCGGACCTAAAGAGGGGCTGCCATTTTGTAGACCCACCACCACCACACACACAGGACACGGGGGGGGGGGGACACGCAGAAGTCCTCCTTTTCCAGGACAACATATGTTGTTGTTGTTGTTGTTGTTGTTGTTGTGTGCCATGCCTGCACAACTTGGCAGTAGGTAAAGGCCAAAATTAAAATAGGCTAAACTTCTTAGGGCTGCAGATAGGGTTTTTTAAAATTAAATATTATTTAAATAATAATAATAATCAGAACTAATTAATATTAGTTTTCTCCTCCTCCTCCTCCTCTGCCCAGTCCTCTCCTCAGGAGAAGGCCAAGCGATGGAGCAGCCTTGAGGGGTGACTCTTTGCCCACTTCCTCAGGAGAAGGCCAGGCAGAGTAGCACTTGCCTCTCTTCCTCTTCCTCTTCCTCTTCCTCTTCCTCTTCCTCTTCCTCTTCCCAGCCTTTTCCTTGGGAGAAAGCTGAGCAGTGGAGGAGTCTTCCAGGGCAGTATTTGCCCATCCTTACTTATTCTCCACTGCCACCCAATCTTCTCTTTGGGAGAAAGCCTGGCAGCAGAGGAGCCTTGAGGGGCAAGCATTTGCCCATCTCCTCCTCCAGCACCTATCCTTCTCTTCAGGAGAAAGCTAAGCATTGGAGGAGCCTTGAGGGGCAAGCGTCTGCCTGCCTTCTTCCTCTGCTGCCTGACCTTCTTCTCAGGAGAAAGCCTGGCAATGGCTGACCCTTGTCGTTCCATAGCCACAGGCCGCCCAAAATCTTTTAGAGGGCCACATGTGGCTTCCGGGTCATATGTTGCACAGGCCTGTTGTGTGCCTTCCAGTGGATTCCAACTTAGTGTGACCTTATCAAAGGGTTTTTGTTCTTGGCAAGCTTCCTCCAGAGGAAGGGTTTGCCTTGGCCTTCCTCTGAGGCTGAGAGAGTGTGACTTGCCCACTCTATAGAATGATAAGAGTTGGAAGTGACCTCATGGGTCATCCAGTCCAACCGCGTTCTGCCATGCAGAAGACACAATCAAAACAACCCTGACAGATGGCCATCCAGCCTCTGTTTAATGAAGGAGACTTCATTCACTTCTTTATTTTAAATCAGTCCTTCTGTTAAGAATTTTTAGATCATTCTTCCATTCTTTTAGGTCTGGATATTAGAGTGATCCTAAGGTGACCTTATCAAAGGGATTTCTTCTTGGCAATCTTCCTTCAGGGAGGGGTTTGCCTTGGCCTTCCTCTGAGGCTGAGGCACCACCAGATGTAAGCCATCCACGAAGAACGTAGGCCAGGATTAAATGAAAGCTCAAAACACTCATATCTGGATCAAAGGAAGTCATAGTGCCATTCTGTTCTGCTTTGGTCAGGCCTCACCTGGAATACTGTGCCCAGTTTTGGGCACCACAGTTCAGAAAGGATGTTGAGCAGCTGGAGCACACCCAGAGGAGGACAACCAAAATGGTGAAAGGTCTGGAAACTGTGCCCTATGAGGAGAGTCTTAGGACGTTATCACACAGGGGCAAATCTGCTGGTTAATCCACACAAATCCCAAACAGAAACTGGATTTATGCCCCGCGTTTTCACACGACGTCGCACAGAAACTGGACAGAAACTGGTTTTATCTGAGATCTTTTGAAATTCGGTTGTTTGGAGGAAATGCAAATGCGAAATTAAGGTAATTTCGCATTTACCGTAATGTGAAAAACAAATGCGAATTTGGGAGCATTTCCCTGCTTTTCCCATTGTTCCAGCGAGCATTCCTCTATCTGCGCATGTGCAAGAAGCTCATTTCTAGTACATTTACGGGCTTTTCTCACTTGTGTGTGAACGTTAAATGCGCTTACTTTAATTTCACAATTAAGGTAACTATGTGTGAAAGCCATTTGCGGGATCAAGGTTTATTATCCGTTTATTTTCAGAATGCCTCATTTCCACTTTATTATCGCTTTCTGGCCCACGTGTGATAACGTCCTTAGGGAGCTGGGTAAGTTTAGCCTGGAGAAGGTTAAGAGGTGATATGATAGCCCCCCTGTTTAAATATTTGAAGGAGTAACATTAGTACAAAAAATATTGCTTAGGATTCTGTATGGTGTTGTAGAGGAGGGCACCCATGGGGTGTGTGTGACTCCATGAGTTACTGCATCAAGTAATGCCAACCCTAGTGATGCCGCTGTCTGGAGACAGATGGGCATTTCAGACTGAAAAGGGAGACTGCCATTTGTGACTATGCCACCATGGCAAAAACAACTCCAAACCAACTATGTGCCCTATCACACTACACTATTATAGCACTATATTCCACTTTAGCTTGTGTGGAATCCTGGAATTTGCAGTTTAGGGAGGCGCACTTAACTGTATATATTATATACAGAACATATTGTTAATAAAAGCAGGCTTGGGCACAGAAGAAGGAGGAGTGAAATTAGGGAGAAGGAATATCAGCAATCTGAGGTATGCTGACAACACCATAATACTAGCAGAAAACCTCACAGACCTTGAACAACTACTAAGGAAGATCAAAGAAGGAAATGCAAAGGCAGGCTTACTGTTGAACCTAAAGAAAACAAAAATAATGACCATGGAGAAGTTACACACATTCAAACTAGACAAAGAGAAAATAGCAATAGTAAAAGAGTTCTCATATCTGGGATCAAACATTGATAGAAATGGGGACTGCACCCAGGAAATCAGAAGAAGATTAAAAATTTGTAGGGTGGCTATGAAAGAACTAGAAAAGATCCTAAAATGCAAAGACATACAACTCAGCATAAAAGTCATAATCATACAATAATCATACAAGCCATTGTATTCCCTATTGCCATGTATGGATGTGAGACAGTTAAGAAAGAAGATAGGAAGAAAATAAATTCACTCGAGATGTGATGCTGGAGAAGAGTGAAGACAGTTAACAACAACAACAAATATAGAAATGAGAGCCAGGGAGATGTAGTGGTTTATGTGTTGAACCTCAACTCTGGAGCACAGGGTTTGATTCCCTGCTCAGCCACAGAAACCCACTAGACAAGTCACACACTCTCAGCCCCAGAAAACCCCATGATAGGTTCACCTTAGGGTCACCATAGTTTGGAAATGACTTAAAGGCACACAACAATAGCAACATTCAGGATTCTCAGCTAGAGAGCTCACTAAACTTCAGGTGCCAGAATTCCATGGAATGTTGTTATGGCAGTTAAAGTGGAACATAACACTGTAACAGTGTTAACTGAAGGTGACAATTAGATTATAAAAAGGGGCATGATGAAGATGTAGGCTAGTCAATGCCATTGTGTTTTCCATTACTATGTATGGACCTTATCCCACGCTGCTCTCAAAAGTGGCAAGAAAGCGATATGAGCATCATTGCAGTACTATAGCGCTAGTATAAATATGGTGCTAGCGCTATAATAGCGCTATGGATAAGCTCGCGCTATTGCAATGCCCGCTGAAACTGACATTCAAAAGAATGTGATTGATGTTGCATTTCGAGCGGTTTCTTGCTGGTTTCCGAGCGACGTCGTGTAATCACACGGAAAACTATAGCGCTATAGCACCTGATTCTTAGCGGATTCTGGAGGAATCCTCTTAGTGGTGCTGGAGGATAGCTCTATAGGTCCTGCAGACTGCTAAAAATGCAAATAAATAGGTCCCAGAGCAAAGCCTGAACTCTCCCTGGAAGCCAAGATGACTAAGGGCTAATGCAGATGGCCCATAAAGGGCGGCTCTGTGTTGCCCCTGGGAGCAATGGATCGGGGCTGCGGCAACCACATGCCACGGCCCCAATCTGGCTTTTTGCAGCTCCCCAAAGAGAGTAGCACCCTTAGAGCTGCCGCCAGATACAAATATTTTTTAAAATAAATTTTAAAAAGAACTTTCTTCAAAAGCAGCCTGAATAATTGGCCTTATTTTATACTATGAGCCACTGTCGCATAGTTGTCTGAGCTTTGGACTATGACTCCGGAGACCAGTGTTTTAATCCCTTGCTCAGATTAGGATTCCCTTAGGGTTGCTATAAAGTGGAAACAACTTGAAGGCACACAACAGAAGGCACCAAAAGTCTACTTGGAAACATTTCAATTATTGTCTAGTAACTATTCAACTTCTACAGGAATATGAACAGTGTCAAGTCAATTTGAGGGCTAGAGTGGTGCAGTGGTTTGATCGTTGGACTAAGACCCTGGAGAGCAGGGTTCGCATCCCTGTTCATCCACAAAAACCTAAAATGGTTTTTACATTTTTATGGCGACATTAAAAAAATGTTTTTTATCTGTGAGCCACTTTGGGTCCCTTTCTGTGAGAAAGGTAGTATACAAAAATAAATAACTAAATGCAGGTCTGCATGATCAGATCCAGATGTGGGCTTTAGATGTAATCTCAAAGCCTCTGTCTATAATTTTTGAGAATACTTGGAGAAGTGGTGCCAATTGGAACTGTAGAAATGTTGTCTACATCTTCAGAAGGGAGGGGGAATAGGGCAACTACTGATCAGTCAGCCTGACTGTTCTAGAGATGGATTCCTCCATTGGCAGTGAGACAGATGAAATTATTCTTCAGGTACCTTCCACCTGTATAATTCTATGATACAATGAATTGCATATGGCAATCACACACAATGTGTTGTGCAGCTGGGGCTGGACTGTGTTTTTCCCAGTGACAAGAGAAAGCAGTTTGGATGCTGTGAAAATAGTTTTGTTTCACACAGAAGTATTAGTCTTGAGAGAGAAAAACACCACTGAAACAAATCCAATAAATAAATAGATGTATTTTATTATACAGATGCTTGTCCCCCACCCCCCTCACAGCATCTAAAGAAAGCACCATTTGCAAGAAAGGACTCCAGGCACATGTTGAAATTATGATCCTACAGATAAAATGTAGCTAAATGGCACACACAACAGCAAAGTATATTATAGCTATAGAGTTTAAAAAAAGCCTAACTCCACCTTGAGATGAAACACAGAACAGAACTCTTATTTTTCTGGTCAGTCAGGTCATGTTCTATAGTGATAGCTGTGACACTTATACTTGGGCAGGTAGCACCTCATACTCCTCTCTGAAAAGGTATGTTTAAAAAAACAACAACAAAATGAATGAGTGAACTGAGCAGACTTATTTAATTATACTGGAATACATACAGAGAACAAAGCCATCAGTTTCATATGAGAATCGGTCCTCTTGACTCTCAGTCCTGTTTTTACAAGGACATTGTTTACTCAAAGATCTTCCATATTTAAAAATTTAAAGCTATGAACCTTGCTGAAGATTTCCTTCTGCCAAATCACACTTTGATCGCCCCATCCCATTTATAGATGGAAAAATGTCTGAACTGGGGGACCTCCATTTTCCTGTTGTTTTTTAAAGCTGTTATCTCCTTACAAGATGAGCCCACTTCCTTTGACATTTAGACCTGGACTTGATTTGCCTTGTGCTTGACATGAGACACCACTACTTTCCCCTTTCATCCATTCTGTAGCCCATTTCTTTCTCCCAGATTTACTTTATGTTTGTCATGACTCTGACTGTGAGTAGTGTCCAGGACACTGATACAGGAGGGTCAGTGAATCACCACAGCATACTGTTAAGGGGAATGGCTTCATGGCTTCACGCAGACACCATTATCCCATTCTGTATTAATCTGGGGTGTACCACATTATACAGAGATTCTTGTAACATGCCATAATGTACAAACACATTTGCTCTCACAAACTACAAATAATCTATTATAAACAAGTAGTCTGTTATGGTCTACTGAAAATAGGTATTCTTTTTCAAAGAACACTTCTCTTACAGATGAAAGCAAGGTTAGATGCCTTTCTTCTGATTAATAAGCCACATGATCATAAGGCCTTGAATTTGAGATAGCTGTCATTCACTTTTCCATATTAACAGTAGCCTGTTTAGTGTTTTGATGTAAAATAAAAATTGAGCTCCTTCAACACTGCAGGACTTTTGACAGCAGTCGCTTAAAAAAAACCCCAAACCATCTGTTCAACAATCAGCCACAACTTTTAAATAAAGTTAAGAACACAGGAATAAAAATTATACCATGAGCAAGCCCAAATATAATCACTAGAAATATTATCTTAAAACAGGTTCTGAAGACATATGTGGATGCCAATGATAGCACAAATACTCCCACGAGGGTGGAACAAGCTGCCTGCACTATAGGATAGCCAAGTCGGTATAAAGCATCCACTGCCTTCTCATTCACTGTGGGTTTCTCACTGGAAACAAAAGCATAGGAGATATGTGCTGAGTAGTCTACAGAAAACCCTATGCAAATAACAAGGTTGATCATAGATATAGAATCAAGATTAATGCCCCAGAAGGCCATGTACCCAGATACACCAGTAATAACAGATACTATAGCAAAAGTTACCCATAAAGAGCAGAGAGGATTGGGAATGAGCAGCAAGGAAACCAGTAACATGGCACCGGTAGCAATCAGAACATTTTGAATGGTGTTCTGAATTATCACAAGAAATTGATCAAAGTGTACAAAAGCTGGATGATTAACAATCATTGGAACCTTGCAGTCTTCAGCAAAGGCTCTCAGCTCATTTAGGAGATTTTTCTCATCCACTGCAGTAACAACATTGATCGTTTGTATGAAAAACCGTGAAGCTGTTATATCAATTTGGCTCATATTAACATCCCACTTATATTCTGGATTTAATGCAAACAGAGTAGCTAGATTTCTAACGAATACACTGTGATTATTTATATCTAGAGACATGCGTTTAGCAACAGTTTGATAAATTCTTAGCCATGACTCTGACAGATTCGTGTCTATGAAATTCGAACTTTCTAGTGCTGCCATGCAGTTCTCAATTTCGTCACGGACAGATTGATCCCAATATGCTACGCTTTCAGTAACAACCACCATAACCCTTGGGCCATACTTGTAAAAGTATTCATCTTCAAAGTCATAGTATGGAATGATGTATGAATTATCTGTAGCCACATTTCGAAGATTGATACCTTCTTCAACCTGAATACAGCCTAAAATACTACTAGCCAGGTAAAGAAAATACAGGAATACAACAAACACCTTGGCCCATCTATTCATGAAGAAAGGACCATAATACTTTTTAAAGATTTCATTGACGGGGTGTTCATACTCCGTTCCCGTGGACTCATCAAAAGATCCGCCTGTGCAGCACATCTTGTACAGACAGCCCTGAGAATCCTGACGCTCAACATTCATTTTTCTGAATGTAAGCCAATGTCTGTTGCTTTCTTCTCTTTTACCATTTAGAGCAAGCACAGCCCCAAGAAATGTCAGATTGTATATGAAGCAGAAGATGAAGGCTGTTCCGGTATAGATGCAAAATGACTGAACTGATGGGAAGGAAGTTGCAATTCCAATGTAGAAGGCTAAAACATTAGTAAGACTTGTGATGGTAACGGACATAGCTGCTTCTGCATAGGTGTCAGCCATTCGATTTTGGATGCTCTCCTTTACTTGAGTACGTTGCCAGCAGGACACCAGGATGAACATGTCATCAATACCAATTCCTGGAAGTAGGTGGGTTTAGAAATAAACTGTATAAGTACACACATGCCGTTTTGAAGAGTACTAGAGAAGATGGCATACTTAGCAATGAATATTTATTGTTTAAAACCTTAAATACAAATTACAAAGATTTGTTTGTTGGTTTATTTATTATGTTTATTCCATGTCTTCACTAAACAAATAGTATTCAAAGTGGCTAACAGATGGTCACCAGAACAAATTAAATCAGAGAATCAGGTGGGAATCAGGTGCTCATTTAGATGTTAGATTGCAAATCCCAATAGCCCTAGCCAGCATAGCAAAAATGAGGATGCTGAGAATTGGAGTCTAACAACGTTTGAAGTGCTACCTGATTCTCTAATCCCCTGCTAAACATTAATGTCAGAACCTTCCTTGGAGATTACAAAATGCCTTTGCTCTCCATATATATGAAGGGAACATACATGCATTTTTGGCCATATTATGCAAGGAGGAATCATTTGGGGAGGAGCAATTTGTTAAGATGTATTTTGTGTAAGTGAGGTGAAATATATGTGCTCTTCGCAGATAGATTTAGAAAGCTGGGAAACGTCTTGGGTGAACACTAATAAATTTACACTATGCCAAAATTTAAAGGCAAATTACTTAAAAATGTTTCACCAGTGGTACTTGACACCAGCTAAGCTACACAAAATTTATAAAACGGGCAATACAAAATGCTGGAAATGCCAACACCATGAAGCAGATTTCATTCATATGTGGTGGAAATGCCCAAAAGCCAAAAAATATTGGGAGACAGTGGGCCTAAGCAGACTGCCAGAAATAGTGCACATTAAATTGAGGCAGTGCCCTGGCTCAGTGCTAAGGAATCATGGAAACTGTAATTTATTGTGGCATCAGAGCTCTCTGACAGAGAAGGCTCAATGTCCCAGAAAAAAAAAATACAATTCCCATGATTCCCTAGCACTGAGCCAGGGCAGTGCCTCAATTTAATGTGCACTATTTCTGGCAGTCTGCTT
Source organism: Phrynosoma platyrhinos (assembly GCA_020142125.1). Classification (NCBI taxonomy): domain Eukaryota; kingdom Metazoa; phylum Chordata; class Lepidosauria; order Squamata; family Phrynosomatidae; genus Phrynosoma; species Phrynosoma platyrhinos. Next base: position 108,014,146 of record CM034710.1, read on the forward strand.
AGGCCTAGTGACAGAACGATTAAATGAAATGTTCAAAATAATAATTAATCCAGACCCTAAACTTTTACTATTGAATATGACAAATAATATCACCACTATGACAAAGAAGAATCAAAAAACTTTTATATATGGTCACTATGGCCAGAGTTACATATGCGCAATACTGGAAATTAAATTATATACCTAAGGAGGAAGACTGGTTTTTCAAATTACTAGAAGCAGTCGCACTAGATAAATTGACAGCAAGTTTAAAAAACAAAGAAATAAAGGATGATTGGATAGAACTCGAAATATGGAAAGAAAAAAGAGGTTGGAGAACAAACTAGTTCTTTGAAATAGCTGAAATAACACATATCGAAAAAGAAATTAAATGAATTAAGTAAGGGGGGGTTGCAGACTGCCAGAAATAGTGCAACTTGAGTCCACTTTTAGGGTTAGGGTTAGTGCTAGGGAATCATGGGAATCGTTTTTTCTGAGACATTGAGCCTTCTCTATCAGAGAGCTCTGGTGCCACAATAAACTGCAGTTCCCATGGTTCCCTAACCCTAACCCTAAAAGTGGGCTCAATTTGCACTATTTCTGGCAGTCTGCAACCCCCCTAAGTGATTGTAGATGCACACAAGGAAGTCACTATTGACAGAATATTCATAATACAGAATGATTAGAAAAGGTGTACAATAACAGAACGGTGGAGTAGAAATTATGTGTAAGGTAGAGTGAATGAAATAGATGTTTTTGACTATAACTTTATTTGTAACAGGTAACAATGATTGTAGTATGAATGAATTTGGAATATGAATGTATTTGTATTTGTTGTATGTTTATGTTTATGTTATATATGTTGTTTCATGTATGTTATATATTTTTTGTAACTATGTTTTTCTTTTTAATTAATAAAATTTATAAAAAAAGAAAAAAGAAAAAAAATATATGTGCTCTTCCTGTTAATGTTTCCCACTTGGCTGCACATACCTGAGCAGAAGATCAATTAAAAACCAGTCATAATAATCCTAACTGATTCTAGCTTGATCTGTGACCTTTCATATTTGCCTTTAGAATATGAAAGGACAGAAATTGGGAAAGACTATAATTTTGCTGGAGGAAAAGGACTCTGTGCACTATTAAAGGGATAACAGCTAGCTTAAGGATCAACAAGATCAAAAATGTGCATGTAGGAAAATGTAAACCTTGGTCTGTGACTAACTTTTGTGGAAAGCAAGATAAGAGGAAGAAATGAAAAGGAAGGTCCAGTTCAAGAGCAACATTCTTCTCTGGCATAAAAATAATCTGGATTTGCATTATCCAGCACAATCCTATAAATGTAGTCTTGGAGATACCGGTCAGTCCCACAGAAGTCAGAGGGAATTATTACCAGCAATTAGGCTAATAAAGAATTGTAGCCTAAGAAGGACCATTTTGAGAAACAATGCTAAGCTAGAATTTTTGTCAATTAAGATGGATGGAAGTTCTCTCAAGCTTACCAAGATGTTAATCAAATATACTGAAAGTGGAAAGAATGTATGGATTTGCTCACTTACCAAGTATAAGAAACGGTGAATTTGCAGCTGTGATAACAAAGGGCACACCACAAAACAGCAATAATCCAAAACTGCTGATGACAGATAAGCCTGATGATATCACCCCAAAAACTGCAATCCACACTTTTGTTCGGACATTGTCTCGCCTGCAAAACATATTAAGAATTGTCTAGCCTGTAAAATAGAAGAATCTTATAGAAACCAGATTCATGTTACTGTGCCATTCTCTTTCATCTTGAACAAACCTCAAGTACCTCCTGCAGCTGCTACATGGGAGTTGGAGGGAAACTGAAGTGTAATTTTATCAAGTTTCCCTAGGCCTTAAAACATTGCCTTGTTTAGTGTATCCCCCACTTTGTATGGTGAGCCTTTGCAATTCTGATCAGGGCAAGGATATATAGATTTCACATTTCTTGAAGTGTTGCCTTGCAATGGCTTCAGTAGGCTGTGGCCTTACCCCAGCACAACTCCATTTTTTCTACAAGGTTGTAGTAAAATAAAAGTCATGCAGAACACATTCAGAAAAGGTGAAACACTCTTAATCCCCTCTGCCCCAAATTATCATAAATATAAATATATTTTTGTAAGATGGGTACATTCATATACCATACTTTTCTGGGAGTAAAGGCCCATTCAACTATACTTTGGAATAAAAATTTATAGGATTCCATTTAACAGATATTGTTTCCACATGTGCAACGGAAGAAATACAGATGGAAAAATTACAAGGTTTTTAATGGCCTTGTAACTTTGGGCAAATTTCATTGGGGGCAGATTTCCTATCTGAAGGGGAAATCCCAACTCAAAAGCTACACCGCTGATTCGAAGTGACATTGTGTGATTTGGCTTATTTTTGGTTATTTAAAAACTATGAGTGAGGGTTGAGAGCTTTGGGCAAAGTGGGAAATCTCAATGGCTAAATGTACAGCTGGTTTGGGACAGTTTTGGGGTGAAAGTCCCCAAATTGTTGGAAATTTAATACCGGTAGTTTTTTTTTGTGGGGCAGTGGGATTGCAAGGGAACTTTTAAGGCTCCAAAAGTGAGAATCAAGGGGCTCTCACTTTTCCCACCCCAGGTAAATAGTGGAGAAGGAGATTCCTTTCCATTCTGGGCTGCATTTACACTGTAGAAATAATGCAGTCTGAGACTACTTTGACTGCCATGGCTCCATCCTGCAGAATCCTGGGATTTGTAGTTTTGTGAGGCACCAGCACTTGTTGGCAAAGAAGACTACAGACCCTGTAAAACTACAAACCCCAAGATTCCATAGGATGGAGCTACAGCACTTAAAGGGTTATCAGACTGCATTATTTCTACAGTGTAGATGCACCCCTGGTTATATCCTATGTTTATATGAACGGGGGCAAAGCTATCAGTGTGACTGCTCATTTATCAACAACACAGAGGGCTATACACACAGATGTATGTACTACCATGGACTACCATGGACAGAAAGAGGAACACTTTACATCTAATCTGCAGTCCTACATACGTAACCAAGAGCAAGTAATTGAACTCAAGGAAGCTTGTTTCTGAGCAGATGGGGACAGGGCTGCAATCACTGTGTAAAATTACTAACTACCCATATACCTGATTATCATACATATATAATATATTACATGTATATCATATACCTGATTATTATTATTATTACTCATATACCACTAGAAAATTGTGGGAATTAAAGTTTCCTAGGGTGTCAGCCCTTGTTTGGAAAACAAAATATTAAAATTATTAAAACTAATTGTTAGGAGTTAGCCTTCTTTAACCGAGTGGCAAAAAGTGTGCCACAATCTGACAATGCTTCCCTGAGAACTGAAAACTGACTCAAAATAAACAAGGCAGGCAGTTTCAGGTTACAAACTTTGAAAAGTTTACTAATGGCTTTGCATTTACAAATGCATGTAGGTGCCTATATCCTAACTACGTAATGAATAGATTAGGTAAAAGAAAGAGCTTGAGTCTTTAACTCACCATCATGGTGATCTGGAAAGGTAGATGTAAAGCAGATGAAGTGAGACTAGAGGGAGCATCTGTGTGATGAACATCTCAAGGAAGTGTCCTGGGTTACATGGTCTATTAATGTGGTTAGAAAATGTGTTTATTTATGACCATGCACTTCAAAGGTTAGTAAGAATAAATGGTATGTAGAGAGATCTTGTAGCACATTTGAGACTAACTGAAAGAAAGAAGTTGGCAGCATGAGCTTTCGTAGACTACAGAAACAGAAGGATTTCACATGCAGAAAATGCTATCCTAGCTAGATCTCTATTGCTTTAAACAGCAAGGGGTGGGGGGAGAAGCTAGAGTTTATCCTAACAAAGGTATTCACCCCTTAACAAATTATGATTCTCTGGCTTCACATTTTTGATGTTGACAAATATAGATGTGTGCTATCCATAAAGTAATTATGGACTTTATGTGTGTGCAAATTTGCTTATGAAGAAGACACACAACTACATAAGACAAATTTCCCCTCCCTCTCTCAAAAACAACATACAAAGTTACCTTGCACATGATAATATTGAAAAGAATATTGTTAGAAGATATGCAACAGACACCAATGGCATCACATCCTTGGCAAGTTTTTCAAACTCCTTCTGTCTGGAAATTGAGGTGAAATGGGCTACCTGTCAGGTTCAGAATGACAGAAAAAGAAAGAAAATAAACTGTTAAGTATTTTATTTCCCACATTTCTTAATGCTCTTAAAGGTTTTTTAAAAAACCAGGCTGGCACTATTGTGTGCTAGCATTGTTGTGTGCCTTTAAGTCATTTCTAACTTATGGCATAGGGTTGTCTGGGCAGAATTTGTTCAAAAGGGTTTTTATTCTTTTAATGAGTAATGTATTGTAATACAGTCATACAGTAACACTTTAATTCTATTTCAGTGCTCACTTTTCTATGTTTTGAATGGTATTCTTTAAATTGTAAGCCAATTTGAGTCCCAATTTTTTGGGGAAAGCAGGATAATAATAATAATAATAATAATAATAATAATAATAATAATAATTTCCTTTGCTTTACTCTGAGGCTGAGTGCGACTTGCCTAAGGTCACCCAGGGGTTTCCGTGGCCATGCAGGAATTTGAACCCTGGTCTCCCAGTGTCCAAGGCCCTGTCTACATGGGTGTTTCACCCTGAGCCCACCACTTCACTGGGCTCACTCCATCGTTTACACGATGCAAAGCTAAACCCCTGAAATGGGTCTGGACTGTTTTCATGGTGCTGCACCCAATTCAGGGGTCCCTCCCCCTAACACACATTTTAAAAACTTACCTTTTGCTGACTGTTTTTGGTGTGATTTCAGAGATGACGGGTAGTTGTCTTTTCACTCGTGGTCCCCGTTTGTTGCCTGGTGCCACTTCAGAGTGACTCGAAACAGCAGCAACAACACCAGGCAATAAACGGGGATCAGAATACTCCAGGCTGCCCCCCAAATTCATCCTTTACTTTTCTCTCTTCTCCCAATGACGATGGGAGACTACCTTCCCATGTGGCCCCTATAAATTGCCTGGCACCCCTGCTGAAGTCAGAATGAGGTGCCCAGCCAGGTGATCGAAGCTGGGTGGCTCATGCTGCCCAGAAGACTTCCAAGAGAGGCAATTGACAACCCCTCTTTTTTTCAACCCTGGTCTCCAGTGTCCTAGTCCAACACTCAAACCACTATGCCATGCTAAACTATACCATGGTGTACTCCTGATTTCTATTAGTGTTTTGAACTTTTTAATAATAATAATAATAATAATAATAATAATAATAATTTGTATCCCACCTCTCTGTGTAACACAACCGGGGTTACACACTTGCCACAGTTACACTTTGGTCATGGCCTCCATGTGTCTGGAACGGCCTCCGTTTCACGGTGCCTTGTCTTCCTTGGCAGTTATGGCATCTAGACACCCTGGTGTTACCTGATATGGGCTTGATATGGAGGTGGGCTTTCAGAGGTGGCACGTGAGGCAATGGCACTGAGGTGTGAGGGGCGCCTGCGCTTGGCCTTCCTTGGTACAGCTGCATCATTCTCCTCATGAGGAAAACAAGGCTGCAGAATTGAGGTGGTGGTAGTGGTGGGGGCAACTGGGTGTCTGTTCTGGGGTGTCACCTAGTGTGGACCGCATCCCCCGCACTGCCCCACAGTGATGCCACTGAGTGGCATCCCTTGGGTTGGTGTCACCCAGTGTGGTAACTGGAGGTCATTCACACTCCTTTTTTTTTTGTTTGTTTGTCCTGAGGAGATGCAGCTTGCTGCGCTGATAAATATATTCTCACTATATTTTGGGTTCTTGAGTCTCTCTGAGTCATTTTAACCCTTGCGTTATTCGCACAGGCCATTGTTTTGGGATAATACAGAGCCGCCTCCATTCCTTCGAACGATACAGAGCGATCCAAATCGATCCGGAAGCTTATTTACACTGCCAATGATGCAGATCTTTCAGGAAAGCTTGGGGGTGGGAAATGCGGTATCGAATATACTGGGTTAAGTAGGGTGTTTTTGGTAGCCCCCCCCAAAGTGCACCCAGTGCATTCGGGGTGTGTGTGAACACCAAGGATTTAACCTGGATTCATCTAGGATTAGTTTCATAGTGTAAATGGGGCCAAAGTTTGTCACCCCTGCATTCCTGCTCTTCCAAGGCTGGGAAAGTGAGGTTGGGCATGTGACACCCCAATGTGTCACCCCACATTGACCTCCTCCCATATGGTTATTGTTGTTGTTGTGTGCCTTCAAGTCCTTTCTGAGTTAGGACTAAGGCACGTCTATATGGGGTTTCCTTGGCCATTTTCCACAAGAGGATGGTTGCCACTGCCTTCCCCTGAGGCTGAGAGACTGCAAAATTTGGTGTTGCCATGCATGTGCCTCCTAATCCTTCCTGAGTTAGGGGGAATGCTAAGGCACATCTCTTATGGGGTTTCCTTGGCCACTTTCCTCTGAAGGGATGGTTGCCATTTCTTTCCCCTGAGGCTCAGAGAGTGCAAAACTTAGGGCCTTTGCTGACTGCTAGAAATAGTGCAAACTGAGTCCACTTTAAGGGTTAGGGTTAGTGCTAGGGAATCATGGGAACTGTAGTTTTTTTCTGAGACATTGAGCCTTCTCTATCAGAGAGCTCTGGTGCCACAATAAAATACAGTTCCCATGATTCCCTAACCCTAACCCTAACCCATAAAGTGGACTCAATTTGCACTATTTCTGGCAATCTGCAAAGGCCCTGAGTTGTTGCCATGTGCCTTCAAGTCTTTTCTGAGTTAGGGCTAAGGCTTCCTGGGGTTTCCATGGCCACTTTCCCCGGAGGGGATGGTTGCCGCTGCCTTCCCCTGAGGCTGAGAGAGCGTGACTTTGCCCAAGGTGAGACCATACAGAGTCCTTAGCCACGGGGGCCCTGCTTTTCTGGCCTCGGGAAGCCCCTGGGAGCCTTACCCGGACGGAGGTGAGGTTCAAAGAGTCCAACAAGTCCGGGATGCTGTCGAGGAAAGCCTGGAGCCAGAACTCGCTGGCCTTCCGGAAGGAAGGCCGGTCCTCTTGCAAGAAGTAGATGAGGCGGAGGGCTCGGGCGGCCTGGACGGAGCGGGCCGGCTCTTGCCCCTGGCGCCCGAAGGTGACCCCTCCGAGGGAGAAGCCCAGGAAGGCCCGGCCCTGGAAGAGCGGGAAGGTGAGGTTGGGCAGCAGGGCCTCGATCCGCCTCGGG
>CM034710.1:108053341-108072832 GCA_020142125.1 Phrynosoma platyrhinos
CAGTTAACAACAACAACTAAAGTCAGATCCACAATATTCACAATGAGCTCATTGTAAATATGACTGCTTTTGTATTTCTCCTATTCAATACATCTCAGTTTGAGAAATGTGGTCTAAAAAGTGTCATAAATAAATAATTTATTTATGCATTTTACTTGCATTCATGTGCCACCTTTGCTACTTCATTGTACAAAAAACTAAACATAGTGCATTGTTTAATAAGATTTTCAGCTTTATTTATGGTTTAAGGGGAACATGTGGCCCTCAGGGGTTGGAATGCATCTCTCATCATCACTCACCATTGATAACACTGACTAGAGCTGATGGGAGTTGTAGTACAGCAATCTCTGGAGGATCAAATATCCTTACCACTAAACCTAAGTCCTTCATCTCCTGGATGCTATTATTACAGGATCAAACATTATTGGGTTAATATTATCATGACATTTATCATATTGCATTTAAACTGTCACAATTTGATGTTCTTATACCTGACAGGGTCTCTCAAGGATTGAGGAAACCCTACCACAAATGGAAAATGAATACTTTCCTCCCATCCCTAGTTCACATGGTAATTTGTTATATTTTTCCTCCTGATCCCCAGATTCCATGGCACAGAAGGTTTCCAAGTAAAAATGTGGTTATGTCCTCCTGTGAAGATTCACTCTATTAGACACTTGTTGATGTGGCCAAAAACTACAGCCCCAGGGAATAAACTTTCCTTCTCTGCTCTCTTACATTTTTGGACATTTTTTGGGGAAAAAGTGCCAGATGTCATTCACTAGATGTGCCAACAAGTGAATGACAGAAATCCTCAGATTTTTGATACAGATCGCAGTGTGGGAACTCAGAGATGGAAGGAGATTGTGAAATGAACCAAAGAATTCCAGAATGATTCTGAGAGCCAGTTCTGTGCCTGATACACATAGGTGCCATTCTGTCTTCAACTGCTTGCTTTTGGGGTAGGAAATGTAGAAATACATCCTGTAGGAGAGGGCATTTTGATGATGTGAAAGTAATTATATTCTTTGTAAGAACATGCAATTTTCCCTAGAGTTGCCACCCAACACTCCCACACAGTAGCCTTAAAATGTTAAAATACATAGAGAAAGACACGCCAACACCAACACCGCCAGTCATTCATTCAATAAATATGCCTCTCTCTTCTCCAAAACTGTTGGAAGTGCTTCCAAAAAACCCACAAAAATAAGCACAAAAGCTAAAATATGACAGTGAGGAAGATGAAAGGTAAATATACAGTAAAGTTATGCAATGGGGAGCAGAGTTATTTAAAAAGAGCACTTCTGTGACCAATTCATCCAGATCTACATCCCAGTTCTTGGCCTGCAGTAACAGCTGTGGCTTCCCTGTTAGTGAGAGAAATGAAATGAAGGTACTGAATCCATCCAACTTTTTTTTTTTGGTCTGAACTTTAAAAGGAGTTCCCCTACAGGTTGAATTCTGGCACTCAGATAGCTTCAGTATCCTTGGTAGCCCTTTCAAGTGCAAAAATAAAACCTGAAGCAGATTCACTGCCCCATGACAAGGGAGCCACACCAGCTTTCAGTGTCAACTTGCCAAACATTTTATTTGTTTGTCACCCTGTTTTGAACTCCAATCTTATAGTAAATAAAAACATCATGCATAAATAAAGCATTGTATCAGACTGCACTTCTATATGCTATGTGCTATGCAAGTGTTTTTTTAAACAGTTAAATCTGTTAGTCTAAACTTACAAAACTAGAGAAGGGGAAAAGATGCCTGTTACAGTGCATAAAATATGGGGATCCACCACACTCAACCCTGCCTCCTTTCATTGTCTTCTCTTTATTAAGTGAATCTGAAAGATGTCCTGGCAGGCATAGCTATTTTTTTTTAAAAAAAACCTAGGTCATCTCCAATATGCATTTGCTTTTCTATCATCTGTTATAATTTTTTGTTTGAACAAATAATCTGAAATTCAATATTTGGTCTGTAGGTTTATTTTGCTGCTTGGGTACTGTGGTTGAATCGATTATTTGGCCACTCATCATTCTGCTCACTCTGTATTTTTTAATCTTGTGAGACAGCAGACTGCTTCATTCTCTTTAAAGCTATTTAAAGCTCTTCTGAATGTCTAGTCTGTCTTCCTGCAAAATTTTAAATAGTCTAGCATACATAGAAAGTTTTATTTTGGGATGGATCCTATGTTAGGTTACAGTTATATGATAAATAAATTTTGGGTTTTAGCTAGAGAGCCAGCATGGTGTATTGATTTGAGCACTGGACAACAATTCTAGAGATCAAGGTTCAATTCCCCATTTGACCATGGGAACTCATTGGGTGACTTTGGACTGGTCTCATAATCTCAGCACCAGAAAACCCTCTGACAAGTTCGCCTTAGGGTCACCATAAGTTAGAAAAGATTGACCTTGAAAAGCAGACACGTCATAGTGCATTTGTGAAAAAATACTAAACATTAGTGATTATTGTTGATATATAGCCACTGTATATTTAGATAAGAACAGAACGATATGGATAGAAATCCAGGAAAGTAATGTCAAGTCAACTGTATGTTTTGGAAAGTGAATTATTATTAGATAGGTGTAATGGAGTTCACAATATATAATTAATATTTTATTTAGTAAAAGTAAGTAAATATGTAATTGAATTTAAATATGTAATGGCGACAGTCACGATTAAAAAATTACTTAATTTAACATATATATAACCGTTTTATTCTCCAGGGATCGGAGATAATTTTGTCACCAGATGTAACTTTTGTGTAAGCCTTGTAATCAATTTAGTTTATGTCTGAGATGTACAATAGACGTAATATTATGTAGTTATCGAGACTATCTGCTGTTTAATCCTCCTGTACTGCTTAGGAAGTAGACGTTTAAGATTAGATATATGTTTGTATGTTTTCTGTTGTAATTTTGTTATTTGTTTGTGTGTTTTGTTTGTTTTGTGTTTTTTTTAATTTTCAATAAAATTTATTAATAAAAAAAAAAAGGTCACCATAAGTTAGAAATGACTTGAAGGCACACAACAACAAAATAATTATTTAGTTAAATCCTGATAACTCAGAGGCACATTATATCACAGTACAAGAGACAGCCTTCTTGGTGGCTACTCCCAGGAATTCCCTTCTGGAGGAGGCCAAATTCAGCCTTCCTGCTAGTAACCAGAAGGCAAGGATCTCTTTATTCAGTTCATTTTGGCAAATGATTGATTTATAAGGGAGGGGCTTTTAACAAATGCGCGCTGTACTTTATTTGCTGATATACTTTTAGTTTGCCTTTAATTCATGATGTGTTTAAACATTATAATTTGTTTAATTGTGTTTTAATATTATAACTTTTAATTTCAATTCTATTGATTAGTTCTAATCAGAGTAGTACCAGTAAATCAATCGTTCTTTTGGGAGTAAACATGTAGGTAGATCCAACTGATTCAATGTATGTACTCTGGTCAATACTATCAATAAGATTCAGGCTGTGTATTTTTATTTGTACTGTGTGTGTGAGGGAGACAACTGGGTATAAATGAAACAAACAAATGAACAAAATATTTCATACACAAGTTCTAGAGATCCTGAATTGAACTCTGCTGTACTGCCTTGGTCTTCAGATGTAGTCTTCAGATGTAGTACTTCAATAATGGGAAACGATTTGTACTGAAATATGATGAATTAATTCCTCTTCTTCTAGAGGAGGATTGGTTTGATAATGAGGGGATTGAGTTAAGAATTCTGCTCCTCAAATGAATTTTTTTTTAAGTCCTCAAATTTCTAGCACTGAAGAAAGTGAGATACTGACAGTGTTCACATTTACTGGTTGTGTGTGCATTTCCTTGATAACATTGCTGTTTTTGCTTTGGATGCTTAAATTGCATTTCTTAAAGCTCAGCTGAAGTTTTAAATGATTAGATGCTAGAAATTTGGGGACTGAGGGAAAAATTAATTTGGGGGCAATGTCCTCATTTTATTGTCCAGCAACACTGCTGAAATGTTTCAAATGTCTCATGGAATGCTTCTCTGCCTCCTCCCATCTCCATCCCACTTTGTGCAGCCTTCTGTGATGCCTGGCAGATGATACACTGGATGCAGAATAATTGGTAAGTTTGTGTTGCCTGCACTTTGATCAAATATAGAATACGTATATGATAGTGATACTGATCTTTATAAGACTTGATATACATGAGATTATTGCAAAGGAGAGAGTTTATGTTGATCCAGGAAAAGTTGCAATACTAGGAAAAGATCATAATTAAGGTAAGAAATACATTGTAGAAAATGTAAAATTTAAATGCTGTACATATTTTAATAAAATAGATTTTTTAAAATAAAAAATAAAAAATAAAAAAGGAACTGTAAGGATCTTGATGGTATAATTTACTGAGTATTTTGTCAGCCTTGTGGCTATATCTGGTTAATAAATGGGGTGGTAAATATACAAATTAACCACATATTTAAAAATTGTTAGGATCAAGCAGTTTGAACTATTAAGGTCAGCCATTCCCAGTCTGGTATCCAATAGATGTGTTGGACTACAAACCCCATCAACCCAATCAGCAAGATGACTAGATGGTAGCAGTTTGGGGAAGGCAGATGTAGACCTAAGACTAGGTTCACATTTGAACCTATTACATATTATATTTATTATTTATATTATATTATATTATATATATTTATATAATATTACATATTATATTACATATATATTACAGCAGATATACTGAAATCATTGAGATATTATTTAGCTGTGAAGGACCTCAATACAATTAATTTCAGTGGGTCTCCTAGGTATTACTAAGTCCAACCCATCATTTTGTTTCAGTTGGTCATTCTGTGCTTCTGAAAAGGACAAAACAAATTTAATTCTGATTATCTAGGTTATTGGCATTACAGTATAAGAGAAAAAAACTGAAATCATGAAAAATATTTTATCTCCGTGTTTAATATAAACCGTATGCATTGTTCAAAGCAGATCAATGCTACAGACCTGATGAACTATGTACTAAATAGAGAACCCTGCTTATTTTGGAAGCACTGTGTGTGTGCTTTCAAGTCGCCTGTCGACTTACAGTGACCTCATGAATGTCATAGAGTTTTCTTAGGTAGAGAATAAGAAGTGGTTTCCATTGCCTTTGGAAGCACACAAGGAGTAAATATCACTGGCTTTATCTGTAGCTTGCCTCTTAAGGAAAAGTTATAACATAAGTATTTGCAAAGAATTAATTAGCATTTATTGATTGCTTTTTAATCCTATAGTAGCCAGAGATTTCGGGGCATCATGGTGCAGGAAATCAGAAGAGATATGTCAGGCCTCTGGAACTGTTTTTAAGGTGCAGGTTTCAACACTGGAATGCAGGTTGTTATTAATTTTACCTACCTACAGGTACCTTTTTTTTTTTAAAAAATGTAATTATCATAGAATTAATTGCATTAAAAAACCCCAAACTTAGCAACAACCACATGAAGCATGAAAAAAATCTGACTACCCTGAAAGCAATAGCAAAATAACAAACTAAATACAGATAATACCCTTATCTGAAATGTTTGGGACCAGAAATGTTTTGGATATCCTATTTCCCCCCCAGATTTTGAAATATTTGCATATACATAATGAGACATCTTAAAGATGGGACCCAATTCTAAACATGAAATTCATTTATAAGACATATAGCAGGCAAACTTTATCTTTCATGGGAGGGATTAACAACAACAGATGTCTTAATATTTCTTAGTGCTCAATCATTTAGCGTTCTTCTGATTGATAATGCTTGAGGAAGCTCAACTACATAGGAGTCTGTATGGTCTTATTTTGTCAGGTCTTGGGGGGGGGAAATAAGTCCTCTCACCTGCCGTCTGGAGTTCATGGTGATATTCTTGGTTGTCAATAAATTGATCCCATTTACAAGATCATTGGAATTCTCATTGGAATCTGCAAATAAATAAGTACATGTTATACTCTAGCACTAACCCTGATCCTAAACCCAACCCTGATCCTAATCCTAATGCCCCATACATGGGAATTTTCACTGGGGGCAGAAAATACTTCACAACTCATTCAGTGCAACCCCCCTCCCATGCTTGAAGTAATCTTCTAGAGGCATCTGTTTGTGAACTGCATTCAATAATGATGTCATTAGAGCATTTTGACTGGTCCCTTTATTTTTCCTGCACTTTCCTGCTGAAGCTCCTAATGCGAACCAACTTCTTTGAGCTTTGATACTGAAACCATTGCAGAGTTGTTCAGTTGGAAAACTGTCAGGTTTGCAGACCTGAGCCGTCTTGACAAATCGATTTGTCTTAACACATTACCTGGGCATGGCTCCATGATGTGAGATTACGAGATGTCAAACTGTCAACATATATTTAACTTTGATCAGTTAGCACCTTGCTATTCAGAGGAGTCTCAAATTTGTAAATTTAACTTTTGATTCTGTCAGGAGAACTGATTGGACAAGGGTTTTTGGCATTCTAGTATGGAAAACGGGACGTACCACAGTATAATATATTAACTTTATTCAGTAAAACTGGTACCATGGCTTTGATTGACAGTTTTTGAAAAAAAAAATCTGTACTGTATTGTAGTAAGTCAAAGGTGGGGAATAGCTGGCCCTCCAGTCATGTGAGTCCTAGTATACTTCACCATTGGCAATACTGGCTATGACTGATGGGAACTGTAGTCCAATAACATCTGGTGATAGAGCCAGCATGGTGTAGTGGGTTGTGCTATGACTCTGGAAACTAAGGTTCAAAATCCTGCTTGGTCATGGAAACCAACTGGGTGACCTTGGACAAGTCACATTCTCTGAGTCTCAGAGAAAGGCAATAGTAAAACTGCTCTGAATAAATCTTGCCAAGAAAACCCCCTAAGGTGATGCTTTAGGGTTTTTATAAAGAAAAATGTCTTGAAGGCATACAACAAAGCATCTTGGGAGTATACACTGCCTTCCACTACTACTTGAAACACTGGGTGGAGAAAGAAGGCAAGGATATTGCAGAAGAAATTAGGAGGTGAAAAGCTTATTGTGTTCTCAACCTTGAAATGCATGCATTTAACCTTGACTTAACCTGGATTAAACCTCCTTATTTATCTGGGCAGGTTAATTATCTGACACACACACCATTTCTGATGTCACTAGACACTTTTGCTAAACCAGACAACTGGCTAGCTGAATTGGAAACACATTGCATAAGGAATGATAATAATTAAAAATCAGTTAGAAACAAAAAGATACATAGCTCTAAATGCACAGATTTCCTGTAGTTTAAAAAAGTTGGGTTTATTTTCTTATAAACAGTTTTGCTGTTTGTTATAGGAAAACAGAGACGTAGGAAGAAACAAAGGTATTAGCTTTGTCAGGAAACATTCCACATCACTCACAGCTAGGTGTTTGAAAAGAAATGTAAAAGCATAGCAGAATGATATCTTGTGTGCATCCAAAGTTCCACATCCATATTAATGGGTATGGATGAGATGTTGCACGATAGAATATTTCGATAATATTATTAATGCTAGTTACATAGAGCTATAGCCCTGAATTTGTAAAGTTTATCCATAGCACCATAACATACCTAAGGAGATGTACAGCTTTAAAGCCCCCTTTCCCTTTACTCCACATGGACCAGGAAGAAAGGGCAACCTTAAACCTTTCCCCCAATTCTGATCCTTATTTAGATTCTGTAAATATAACCCACTAGGCTCTATTGCTGTGAAATGTCCTCTTATTTCCATGAAGACTGCATGAGATGCCTTTGCACAAGCATTACTAAAATGGTCAAGAAGCATCACAGTTGCTTTGATTGAAATACAGTTCCTTTTGGAGTCTGGTTTCATTTCAAAATCTTATCATTTAAAGCAGTCCTGTATCTCAGGGATTGTTCATAGGATGAAAATAATCCAGGGTGAATCCAGGTTGAATCTCCGTTGTTCGCGTGCATCGTGAATACACCCGATTAAAGGGTTTTTTTTGGGGGGGGGAAGGTTGCCAAAACTCCACTTAATCCAGGATAATCGATATTGGGGTTTCCCCTGAGTATTTAAAAAAGATCCACATTGTTGGTAGTGTGAATAACTGATGTGAGTAGAGCCGAATAGACCTGGAATAAAACACTGCACACCTTGAACATATTCTGAATACATTTGCATCGTCGACTCCATCTTTCAAATGCTTGAACATGTGAGCAACCAATCTTGCAGAGATATGCATCAATGTGGTTCCATAGTGTAAATGACAAACCTGGAATGTGTAAGATTATTCACATGTCACGCTAAAAAAAAAAAAGACATCTGAATTACCCCTCAGTTCTTCTCCTGACCAAGAAAGAATGCAGTTTCAAAGGGGGGAGGTGCCAGACACAGATGTGTTTCCTATTGTGAGCACTGTGTCTCTTATACAACAGAAGATGGATCACTGCTATGAGGCACTGACCTGTTCCTTTCCCTTGACAAGACTTTGCTCAACAGTTTTTTCTGTAGGGGGCATGAGACCAAGGGCCAGATTATCAATGGTGACATTGGAAGAAATACTCCAGGCCCTTAGTGACTCCTATACTGCTGTTGGAACCATGTACATACCCACAAATGTTTTGTACTATGAATATGCCAAAACAGAAATGCTCTGGGAAAAGATGGGCTGTAGATCTCTCCTCTCATCCTTTCCAAGTGGATTTACCACCTCCCCTGACCTCATTTTTCATCTCTGGAACAAGTGAAGAGTCAGGAGGTGCCCTGGTCTCAATGCCTTTAAGGGGTCATTCAGATGTCTTTTTTATTTTTTAACCAGAATGATGTGAATGCATTCTGGGTTTGTTATTTACACCATGGAACTGTATTTCTTCCACACCGTGGAAGAGCCCTGGTGGCGCAGTGGTTAAATGCCTGTACTTCAGCCACTCACTTACAAACCATAAGGTTGCCAGTTCAATACCAGCCAGGGGGCTCAGGCTTGACTCAGGCTTGCATACTTCCGAGGTTGCTAAAATGAGTCCCCAGCTTGTTGGGGGCAATTAGCTTATACACGGTAAACCACTTAGGGAGTGCTTAAGTGCACTGATAAGTGGTATAGAAATGTACTTGCTATCTATACTCCACAAATTGCATCTCTCTGTATCTCTGCGAGTTTAGTTGCTCACACATGCAGGCACCCTTCCCTTGTCCCCACTCCCTCTGCACCCCTCAGCTGGGCAGAGGCCCTTCCTTGAGTGGGTTAGCATCCCTTTTTCTCTTCTCCCTTTTCCTCCCACTTTCCTACTTGTCTCCTCAATGGTGGCTGTTCCTGCTGGAGAAGGGGCAGAGCTTTCTCAACCTCGGGGTGTCAATGATGCAAATGTATTCAAAATGCATTCAAAGCATTCAGAGTTTTATCTCAAATCTATTCGGGTCTATTCACATTAGTTATTCACACTACTGACGGTGAGAAAAACTTGGGAAATACCCTGTTATCAATTATCCTGGGGTCAATGAGGGTTTTTGCAGTCCTCCCAAAACTTTATCAGGTACATTTGGGATGCATGTGAACAACAGAGATTCAACCCAGATTCATCCTGGATTATCTTCACCATCTGAATAACCCCTAACCCCTGGATCTGGTCTTACCAGCTGGGACTCATGATGGAGGGATGCCACCATTCTCTTAGGCCACCATTCTCTTAGGCCACCATTCTCTTAGGCCTAAATGTAGAATTTGCACTTGTGCCCCAAAAGAATCCTGATTTTGGATCTGTGCAAGGCCCTGAACTAGGCACTCTTAAACCTGAAAAATATCCTGTAATTAATCTGTCTGCCTTTAGCTTTGTCAGGTTGCTGTGAAATGTGAGTATATAATGTAATTACTAGTTTAGTCTTTTCAAGAAAACGGACTTCTTTTGGCATGCAGATTAAGATAGTGTATCTGAGTTTCCTTGCTTAGTTCAATCCTTCAGTGTTGCTAAAGTTATTGAAAGTTTCTAGTTTATAGAAAGATAGTGGACATTTGGCTGAGCAGAGTTCTTTACAGTTGTCCCTTTCCCTTAACAGAGTTCATCTCAATCAGCAGTTTTATTCACATTTTGGACAAAAGTGCAAAGCATTTTTTGGAAAATGCTTGTATTGGCTAATGTATACATTTGATAGTGTACAATTGTACAATGAAACTAGTACTTTTTACTTGTAACTATAGCATCATGACTAATTTACTCATAATTCACTATTTACTATCAAGGCAAAAGTTTAGAATAAATCAAGGATATAAAGCATGCCACATACATAATAACTGTTCAAGGAAAGAGTGGGTAACTATGTACTGTGAAACTGTAACACAAGAAATCAGGGTCATTTTGTGATGATTCTCCTTGCCTCCACAAGTCTAGTGTTGTCTATTCTATTTGTCTTGTGGCCAGTATTTTGGTCACTACTGCAAAATCCCAGTATTGCTGTCTGCTTTATTGTAGGTAACAAATGTGTAAAGCTAATTTCCTAGGTATTACAATAACAGTGGCTTGCTAAAAAAAAACAAACACAAAAAAGTGAAAGAATACCAAGCACTTTTCTTAGGACAGCAATATTTCAGCAGACATGCAGCAAGGGGAAGACCCATATGGGAGAAATGAAGAGTGCCTTCCAAAACAGCCGCTCTCCTGCCTCTCCATAAGGATTATGAAGGTACCTCTGAAAGAGATGGCAGGATGTTGTTGGTGTTTGTTTTTTTACCAGTGCCTACCAAAATCATCAAATGCTTTGGGAGGGATCAAAGCAGATTTTAACATTTACATTGATGGTAAAGCATCCTCTCATTAAGCCCTTATTGAAGCTGACTGTTGCTCCCAAAGTTTGGTCCTCCATTTGTTTTGGACTTCCAATTCTAGAAGCTCTAGCCAATTTAGTTAACAGTGAGGCTTATGGAAGCTGATATCCAGCACATCTGGAGGACCAAAGATTGGGAACCTCTGCTCTAGAGGGACAGTGCCAGGAGAAAATCAGAATGAATTGCCAAGACTAAGCAGTCAGCTACTTTTAAAAAATTGCTTTCATTTTTAGGAAACAACAAATGTTATAGTGGACATAACACAAATATCTCAGAATTACCTGTCAGTAATCTGAGGGGTTACTTCCACAATTTGTATCTATTGTGACACCACATTTTATTTTGATATGTTAAACAACAATAACAACAGCAACAGAAAGTTACAGGAATTTTTTGCTTTCCTTGTATAAGTCCATTGGAGAGGAGTGGTGGTCTGGATTTGTGGATTTGTCTTTGGGGCCATGAGCAGAACAGATTGGATCCAGGCTGTTCCATATCAAGTTGGACTCAGATCAGAATACCAAATCAGGCTCTGAATCAAATTGGGGGCCACATGCAGAGCTCAACTGTAGGCATTTTTAGGGCAGGTATGGAATTGTGTGGCCCTCCAGATACTGTTGGACCATCATGCCTCATTGACTATGTTAGTTAGAATTGCTGGGGTCAGAAATGAACAGCTGAACTCATGTTTCACATATACTCTAGGTGGTGCCTAACCTATGGCACACATTCTAGAGATGACGCGCGAAGGCATTTTTCAGGGCATACGGAGGGCGGGGAAGAGGAGTAACAGGCACGCCTGTCCAGAGAGGCAGCTGAGGGCCCAGGAGGGCAGGGGGAAGAAGTCCTGCCATAGAAGTCCTGTCCCCAGAAAGCAGATGTTCTCCCCCCCACCCAGATGGCAGAGGTCCCATTCCCCTGGTGCTGGAACACCTTTAAGTTTGGACACTCGGTCCCTAAAAAGTTCTCCATCACTGCTCTAGGACGTGCCTTCAATTCCCAATTAGCTTCTTGCTGCCCTTCCAAATTAAGAAAATGTGCCTAGACAATATCCCAGAGGTTTTGCTAGGGATAAAAAGACTATTCAAAAATATTTGGAAAATGCATTTTAAAATAATGTTTTTTGTGTGTTCAGAAACCCAAACCTGGACTGGTGAGAATCTTTGCAGTTCAGGACTTATTCTGTCCAAAATTAGCAATTTCCACTGAAAACAGCCTAACTGGAGCTGAAAATATTATTTCTGTGCACAGAAAAGGCTGTTTTCAATGCAAATCAAACACCTAACATGAACTGCAGTCCTGAACTGCAGATAGGTTTTCAAAGTGGTTTTCAAAGACTTTCTTGTAGTGGGAAAATATTGCTAAAATAACTCATTCAAGAAGAAAATTAGTGAAGAATTATCTCCCTGTAAAGGAATCAATGGCAAAACTGCTCTTAAGAAGATTCTTTCCTGAAGGTGGAAGACTGAAAACACTGACTGTCATCTCCTGAGACAGAGAGAGAGGAGCTTATTGCTTGGCATTTTAAATTGAATTTAACCCCGGGCTGCAGCCAGGAGGCAAGGATTATTGCATGGTAAATTGCCACTGAATCTCCAGCCGCCATCAGCCTGGGTCCCAGCTGGCCTCAGCTGGTGCTTTTTAGAAGCCAGAAAGTGTTCTGATTTCTAAAAAGCACCAGCTGAGCCTGGCTGTGACCTGGGCTGATAGCAGCCAGCGATTCAGCGGTGATTTAGCATGCGATAATCTCTGCCTCCATCCTGCCTCTCAGATGCAGCCTGGGAGGCTTAATTCGATTTAAACGCCAAGCAATAGTCTCCATAGTCAGTCCCCAGAAGACGCTCAAAATCTGTTCAGTTTTTCTGCTCGTCCTCTTTTGCTTAGAGCTCAAACTTACAGTACATCAAAAGTTATTGTAATCAGCTCCTTTCAGTTAGAATAGAAATCACTGATCAATATGAAAAAATACATTAGGGGAAAACACAACTCAGCACCGTGTAGAGATGCATTAAGAGAAATAAAAACAAAACCTAGTGAGTACCTAATTTCTCTGGCAGATGTGGAGTTGAATAACTAGATTCTTTTTTTTTTTTTTTTGAAAAACAAAGCTACATCTAAGTGAAATGTCACTTTATGTTAAATAGTAATCTGAAGAAATCCCCCATTTACTGTATGCTGTTTTTATCTTTTCATCTGATGGGAAAATCTGCCCTCCTAATTTGACCAATTTTTACCTCTCCAGATTTTAGCCCTGTCAACACCTTATACTTGAATCCTAGAATGGTTGCTATAAATATATTATTGGCCACATGTAAGTGATTAGTATTAGTGCAATTTCTGAGCATGGATGGTGAAAGGTTCCATGTCTCACTTGAAACAGTAGTAAAAAGTTATTAAGGGTAGGAATTATCTGGATGATCTTGACACACCCTGTCCTGCCAACGGGAGGCACATAAAATGGCTGGTGCTAAGGGTTATGTTTTTATGCCAAAAGCTTGATCAAGATGTATACTTTACACAGTCCATTGCACAATATTATTTACACCCATGGACAGAAATAGCAACATAGGAAGCTGCCTTATACCATGCCAGACCTTTGGTGTGGCTGGCGCAGTAGTGTCTACATCAGGAATGGGGAACATGTGGCTCTCCAGTTGTTCTACTGCAACTTTCACCATCTCCCACTATTGGCTATGCCAGTAAGTCTGATGGGAGTTGCAGTCCAATGGCATTTGGAGAACTGCATGTTCCCTACCATGGTCTGCACATATTATCTACCAGAAGGTGTTCAACATTTCAGACCAAAGTTCTCTCTAGTCCTTTCTGCAGATTCTGTGAACTAGAACTAGGACCTCTTGCATGCAAAGATACCATGGAGCTCTAACTCTTCCTTAGGAAGGAGTAAGCCAGGCAGGGATTATAATGTTCGAAGAGGCTGGCTTGGGGAGTGGGAATGGAAATATTCTCTCTTATTCACTTCCCAGTTGAAGAATGGGTTTCCTACCAGCTGGGAGACCCCCATGAGGAAGCGTAATAGAGCAGTGAGACTTTTGTGCAGTTTTCTCCCAGTATTTGAACATTCTGAAATATTCGGGATGATTTTTCTGTGCAGAAAATGCATTTTTGCACATGCATGCACACACACAAATGTGTCTTTCTATACAGAAAAGTCCTTTAGAACAGTTTGGGAAACTAGAATATGGGGAGAATGTTGTGCAGAAATAGTAATATCTCCTACAGCAGGGAGAAAGCTGCTGTAATTATTTGTCTACGCATGCAAATATATGGGGCTTCCCATCCCTATTGGTGAGTACATGAGACAGGGCTCTCTCTGTAGTGGCACCTGGCCTTGGAATTCCATCCTAAGGGAAGTATACCAGCACCATCCTTTTGACCTTCCAACAAGGAGCTGTTTCAGTGCTGTTTCAAACAGTCTTTGGCCCTTCAGATAGGATATTTTTCTGATTGTTTTAATTTGATGTGTTTTTGAAATCTTTTTTTTTTTAGTTTAAGTTTGCTTTTAAAGAATGTTTTGTCTTGTTTGTCTGTTTGCATTTGCTGCACATTGTCTTAAGAGCCCTGGTGGGCTGAAAGGTGGTTAGCAAATACTAAAGAAATAAAGAAATAAATGATAAAAATCATTGCTGAAACTGTCAGGTGTGTCAAGTGAACTGACCTGTATTCAGGTTTTATTTTGATTATCTTCTGTGTGCCTGCCATAACTATACTGTTGTGCCTGTACACTGCTTTCCATCTGTATTGCCATGTGTTGAGGGGTCTGCACATGTTGAGGCACATGCAGAATTTTGTAAGATTGTACTACTTGTCATTCAGCAGAAACACTTCAAAGGTGCAGTGGTATGCAAGAGACAAGATCCACAGTTTAGCAAATAGGGTTTCTAGGGGTCAGCATTGCGAGATGGTAACTGCAGGGACATCCATAACATAATTCCACTGGTCTCCTTTTCCTCTCCCCCACTGGCAGTATAATGCAGAGAGAGGGGTTCAATATTGGAAGGAAGGACTCAGTGATGGAAACCACATCCCAGCCTTTGCAGAACCTACTCTCTGCAGCCTTACCTCCCTGGTGCTGATGCTATTGAGACCTGAGAAGGGGAATGTGGGCAGGTATGCTGGGAGAGGCTTTGGTCCTGTAAATCTAGGGTTACCATTTGTCTCGGAAAACCTGCAAAATCCCAGATTGAAGGGACAAAAAATGTCCCAGATGGCTGGGCCAGTTAAAGCAGTAAATCCTGGATTTCTCCCTCACAGATCAATGGGTGGGTTCAAATGTGGCAGTGGTGATGAAGCAGGAAACTGTGGAAGAAGACTGACACTGGTGAGAGCCTCATCTGCCCTGCAGGCTCCAGTTGCTACTGTACAGAGCTAGCACTGCCACCCTATTCTTCCACTTCTTCCCCTCTTCCCCCCACAGATCCAGAAGGTCCAGAAGAAAAGAAAAGAAGAAAGGAAGGTCCCCAGGTCCTGAAGAAAAGGGAGTGGCCTTTTGTTGTGTAGTGATTGTGTTGGCAGGTTGAGTCTTAGGGCTAGGTAGTATGGTGGAACTTCACTTCCAAACAGCCTTTACTCTCTAGGATTATATGGAAGGCTTCTCTTGGGGGGGGGGGGGAAGAAGAAAATAAGACTCTTAACTTGGTACTGGTACTGAGGTTGAAACAATGGTAGAAAAAGTGCAGTGATTAATGTGTTGCATTTGCTCAAGCAGAATGCAAATTAATAATATGCATAATTATAATTAGCTGCCCAGATATGAGGTACTGGAATATGGGAACCCTGTGTAAATCCAAAGGCTCTCTCAACATGCCCAGGGATGTCTCTCTTAGTCCACAGATTAGCATTTGGAAAATATACCTTTTTGACTTACAGCTCCTTAAGTGACTTTCCCCAAGATCTGCCCGAGATATGTTCTCAATAGAAAAAGAAATATGGCATAAAGAATTTCTATCCCTTTGCTTGCAATGGGAGGGAGGGGAAAGTTAAAAACAAACCCTCAAACCAATCAACCCTCTCACCATTACATCTACCATTTGTTGTTGTTGTTGTTGTTGTTGTTATTCTGGGCTTACACAAGTAGGGTTTAGGAATGGATATATCAGAGGCACCAACACTAGAGTACTCAAAACTGATTTATAGGATTGCTCACTTAGAAGATTATCGCATCATGGTTAAAACAGGCTTACCTGAGCTGGCTTAAAATCAGAAGCGGGTGGCATCCTGATATTATAAGATGCATTTAGCCACTGCAATCACCACCTGGGTGTAGCCTGGCTCCATTGCCACTCAGAGGGGCGCTCTGGTGGCCATTTTTTCAAGCCGGAAAACTCCTGCCTTCGAAAAGAGGTGTGAGGAATACCCCTCTGAGCAGCAATGGAGCCGGGCTGCACCTGGGCGGTGATTTCAGTGGCTAAATGCATCTGATAATATCAGGATGCCACCTGCTTCTAATTTTAAGCCGACTCAGGTAAACTGGTTTTAATCATGATGCAATAATCTCCTTAATGTCATTTGTCAAAATGCCCTATAAGGCAGAGTGAGTTAAATCAACAAGCTTGCTTAAACTGGTTTTTACTTGGACTGTCTAAGGCTTTGACTAGAATTTTCTTGCTGACATATGCAGGTGTAACCTCTGTTTACACCTGCCCATGTATTTTTATGACATTGTAAAAGGAGAAATCATGTGCCACCTTGCTCAGCAATCTTTGTCAATGGGTGCTCATGGGCACAACTTTGTCCTCTCAGCCACCAAGCAGCTATGGGAAGCCACCTGGGCATATTCTGGCTGCCTTGTGAGCTCCTGTTGTGACTTCAGGAGGCAGTGAGAAAGAGGGAATCCCTTCATGCCCTCAGATAATGCTAGAAGTACATGCTGGAAAATGTGAAAGACAGTGAATCTCACAAGTACAGTGATCAAATTGGTGAGACAGAAGCTGAACAACAACCAGTCCCATGCCCTCCTGGTCTAGCAGACAAAAGAAACAAGTTTAGTCTTCTTTTGTAAAACATATAAAATAGTTTTATTTACAAAAATATATATCAAATACATGATTTAATGAAGGAGAAACAGAGAACAGAAAAATGACTGCAAGTTAGAGTGATGCTTGAAGAAAGTGGATGTAGAAAAGCTAACAAACGGGAAATCACCATAATGCGAACTAGCAACCAGCCTGCTTAGTGGATCTCAGCCTTAGATTGCTATGCCCAGTTTTGCACTGATGGAAACATAGCTCAGACACCGAGGAAAGCCAAGCAGGATTGGTGTTTTATAGGCTCTACTATTATTCATGGGCATTTGCACATTATAGACAAACTTATTCATGTTCAAGCCTTTAAAGTAGTTCTGGTGTTTGCATACACTTTACTCTTTGTAGCTCTATGCCTCAGGAAACTTTCATATGAGCATAGTGAAGACCACTAAAGCTTGGAGCAGTCTTTGCCTGTTTTCACGCTTTTATCTTTAAAAAAAGAACAAATGAAAACATACCCCAGTGCCTGTGTAGCAATGATTTTTTTTTTTTTACAAAGTCCTGTCAAATCTCTTAATCCCATTTTGGTGCTCTGGAGCAATTTATTTTGCCCCAAATTGCTCTTTTCATGTCTGCCAAACAAAACATCGGGCACCGTGGAGCCCATTTCAAACTGAAGTTGCTGTTCAGAGGAGTCTGCTGGGTAGTAAAGTTAAAAAGGACAAACTCAACCTGGTTTTCGTATCTCAAAGAAAAGAAAAGAAAAGAACAACCCTCTATTGTTAATACCCTGATTACAAAGCCAAGGTGGAGCCTGAGACTGAAATTGGTTTCCTTTCTGAAACGTTATACTGCCTTTTAAATACAGGCCCCAGCATTCACTGAAATTCTTTTTCTTTCTCTTTTAAAAAAACTCCCACAATATTGAACACTGTTGTAAAATGCTGGTGCACATGAATGCACTGTAAAGTACATAGATGGCTTGTGAGAAAGTAACGCTGGATATGTCCTCTTAAAAGATTCAAGAGGGCTCCTTCTACAACTTCAGAGAGAACATCTGGTGCAAATATTTGTGGAAGGGAATGATTGAGAATCCAGATGGAGGACTTTGACATAGGTGTATTACCTACCTGTATTTTTAAAAAGCCCCAAAGAAGTAGAGTTTGACACATGGGTGGGTCTCCATTAAAATCTCTAGAGAAGTAAAGCTTAACATTTGGGCCTCCATTAAGCCAGCCTGGGGCAATCCATGCTGGAGATGTGTCCACCATGATATCTGCTCCAGAAGACACTTCCCTGAATTTCTTCCTGCTATACAGCTGAAGAAGGCACAGCATTCCTCTCTGGTTTTGAATCTCATACCTGTAATTTCCCTTTTTAAAAGATCAAATAATTAAAAGTATAAAAAGTTTTAAACTTTCACATTAGGAAAATAAACATGTTTTAAAAACAACAGCAGCAACAACATAATTTTCTTTCCCTTGAATCCACATTGCATATCGCTGCTGATACGAAGATGAGGCTATTGCTATTAATCATGTTATTGTTTAGCAATATCAGAATTATCCACAGAGCTGAGTAGTTTTGAAAAAGAGTGTTTTTCAAATGCTCTTCCATAAGATGGCAGCAATTCTTTAGGTGAATTCATGAGACAGACATCTGAAGATGACATAGAGATTACCAGTAGTCATTTTAGAAAAAATCCAAAACCAAAAAAGAGGCGTTTCATTTTCATGGATTTTACTTTCATTTGCTTCATGACTTTCTTGCCATCAATCCATCAGATATCCGACTTTTTCTCCATCTCTTTCCAATTACAATCCTTGCCTCATGTTGCAAAAGATTCAGACTCTTGTAACATAACTGTTTTTATCATCTCTTGTTGACATTGATTTATCAGTTATGGGAACAATCAATAGGACAGAATAATTTGATATAGTCAATTGTTTTGTATTTCAATTTCTGCAAAAGGAAACATTGACCTATACAAAGCAGTATAAAAATAATGGTCTCTTCTTTGTGTCCCTGTCCCTCACCCAACAACAACAACATCATGAAGATAAAATGATCTCCAATTATGATTTGCGCTCATAGTTAAGGATATTTTTAGGAGCAGTTCAAGAAATTCAACCTTATTTTGCAGCCATAATTTAAAGATTTCTTTTAATATATCTTTCCTACCTCCTTCTCCCCCTCCCTACATATGCTGTTGTTACAGATAAGTGCCCTAACATTGACCCTTACTCATGGAGACCCAGTAGATGAGACATCTCCAAGATCTGTCCAGGGTGACCAGATGTCCTAACTGAAAAGGAGGACAAGGTATCATAAAAATATAGGACATTCCAGAAAAATGTAGGGCACAACAAAATAAAAGCTAAAAACACTACAGTAATATAAATATAAATTCATGCTTCTTAGCCATGTTCAAAATGGAGGACATTTTGAAATTCCTCCTGGAGAGAAGGCTAAAATTCAGGACATACTCTGCAAAAGGAGGACATCTGGTCACCCTGCCCCTAGTCCTCCACTGTTTTGCTTAGGTCTTGCAAATCCAGGACTGAGGGCTTCTGCAGATTGGCCCAAAGGCTGGCCTGGATGCAGAGTTGGGGTGGTGCAGCGGCATGCCGGCCACCTCAACCCTATGCCACCGCTGACCTGATGCCACGTGCCGTTACACTTCTGGCACAGCTTTCAAACATGCTGCACTGAAAAGGGTGCTGAAGAGCTG
>CM034710.1:108093562-108111233 GCA_020142125.1 Phrynosoma platyrhinos
TGTGATAAAATACGTTCAGTTCTCATCACATACTCACTACGTTCCGAGAACACAGTGCAATAAGCCTATATGT
The DNA here is from genome assembly GCA_020142125.1 of Phrynosoma platyrhinos. Classification (NCBI taxonomy): domain Eukaryota; kingdom Metazoa; phylum Chordata; class Lepidosauria; order Squamata; family Phrynosomatidae; genus Phrynosoma; species Phrynosoma platyrhinos. The sequence continues at coordinate 108,093,636 of CM034710.1, forward strand.
TTGGCTTCCCCTTTCCACTGTATGTCAAGCTCCAGGAGAACATGGTCACTCCCATCTAATAATCCAGCCACTTCTACCCCATTAATCAGGTCACCACTGTTGGTTAGGATCAACTTCAAAATAGCGGATACTTTTATTGCCTCTTCCACCTTCTGGACAATGAAATTGTCTGCAATGCAAGTGAGGAATTTGTTGCACCTTATCATTTTGGCAGAATTTGACTTCCAACATGTATCAGGACAGTTGAAGTTTCCCATTACTACTACATCCCTCCTTTTTGAATGTTTGGTCATCTGTTCTAGGAAGACATTGTCCAAGTTTTCAGCTGGGCTTAGAGGTCTGTAGTAGATCCCCCACAATGACGTTGTTTCTGTTTCCCTTTTTATCCAGATGCTCTTAATCTGGATCCCAAGATTTAAGTCATGGATCTCTTCACAGGTGTTAATATCATTGGTATATAATGCTGTTCCTCCTCCTTTCCTGTTTGGTCTCTTTCTCTGAAAAAGGTTATACCCCTCTATTACTACAATAATAATAATAATAATAATAATAATAATAATAATAATAATAATAATAATAAATTTTATTTATATACTGCCCGGTGGCGAGCCAATCTAGTTTTCAGTGATGCCTATTATATAATATTTGCTTTGCTATATTAATAGTTCAAGTTCATCTTGTTTATTTCCCATGCTATGTGCATTAGTGCGAGACATCTAAAACCATGGAACATTCTCCCTAGCTGCTAAGATTTCCCCCTGCTCCCACTGTTGGTTTCTTTTTCCATTTGCCCAGTTCTCTCTCTCAGGTTATTATCTCCAGCACTTTATACACTCAAGAATGATGCCTCCATCCCCATCCCCAGGGATTGTTGGACTGTTACTAACAACATCCCTTTGTAACAGACTATGCTGTTAGGGCTGCTGAGAGCTGCATTTCAAGAACATTAGCTCATTTATTCTCCTGCCCTGATGATCAGGTCAATTCTTTTTACTTTGTTTGAATAAATGCCATTTTATTATGGCTTAAGGAAGACCATAGGTTATCCACTCCTGCAATAAAGACATATGTACCTGAATCTCATGGTTGCTTTGTCTACCTCCCCCTTTTTTCACGGAGCCTTGCAATGCAGAATTGTCCTCTCACACACCCCTGCTAAACATGGAGGCCTCTCATTACCTTAGAACAGTCTGGGGAGCCATCTATCAATACCTCCCCATCCACCATTGGCAACCACTGCTGCATGTATGCAGTCAAAGCAATTCAAAGATCATTATTGTCTATTTTGGAACAACAGGAGCAGTAATAGCAAAAGTTCTCATCTTTTTTTCAAATCTGTTTTTATTTATGTACATATTTGTGTACATAATGTCTCATTTGTGGTCTAATGTATCATTAGCTACTAAACATGCAGCTGGATGCCTGTCCACAGCATTCAACATTTCTAGGCATACGTTATTGTTTTCTTGTAACTAGATTATTTTGTCAGACTGGAGGATAAAGTAGAAATTTTTCTATCTGTTCAAATTCACAGCTATATTTTTGAGTATATGTTTAGAAAATGAAGTGTGCAACCCTCGTGCTTGTTTTAGTGACATTTAGGAAATAGTAGATGGTCTGCAGCATTTTTTCAAAGCATTTCTTGCTCCATAGAGAATTTTAAAAGTTAAATCACTTGTTTGCAGTATCACCACAGAAACAAAAATAACTAATTTGAGGACCTATCTGGTTACATGTGGGCATTCAAAAAATTATAACGACAATGAAAAGTTAAAAATTGCAAACTTCAGCTAACTACTGTTGGTAATGGCCAAGATCCTGTGACACAGTCTATGTTTTGTAACTTTATGAATCCATAGCTACATTGCATAAATGCAACAAACCCCCTGTAAGTGAATTGTAAAGTTGTGTGTCTGGGCACTGTTTAATATTTTAAATTGATTTTGTTGTACTCTGCCCCGAAAGGTTGAGATATAGACATTTTCATCACTACCACTACCACTGCCTCTGCAAAAAGAAAATAACCCTGTTTTCAGTGGTGGTAGGTGCTCTGGGATTGATTCCAGAGAGACAGAAAAAAAATTTCAATGAAATAAGGGTAGTCACAGCAGCACACTTGCAAAAGGTGACACTATTGGACCATGCGACATAATCCAGTGATGCCTTACTGATTCCAAGATTCTGTAATCAAACCTGAATAATCTATTATTCAAAACTCCAGTTTCATCAATTACGCTGTGAAACCAAGAATAATGATTCTGGTTGCAATATTTGCAATTATCCTGAATGGTAAATCATTATTATGATCTCCCATGTTGCAGATAGGTAGGCTGGGACTAAGGTGGTGATAGTGGGAAGCATGAGAGAGGCTTGCCTAGGGTATATGGGGCATTTTTCATGAAAAAAAACCCATGTATTTTTTTGCACCAAAAATGAGTTTCCATCACAGAAAGCACAGTTTCTTGCACAGAATATAGTGTCTTTGTGCAGAAAACATTGAGGTAGGTTGCACAAAAAAGCATTCTCCACAGAATAATTTCTCTGCAACATTTTGAGATGTTTGAATACAGGGAGAATGCTATGGAGGAATATTGTTTTTCTGCTGCAGTGAAGATAAAATTGCCACAATTATTCATTTCTTCTTCTTTTTTCCCTTCTTCTTGTGTGCCTTCAAGGTGTTTCTGATTTATGGTGACCTTAAGATGAACCTATCATGGCAAGATTTCTTGACAAGATCATGGCATGCTTCCTTCAGAGTGGGTTTGCCTTTGCTTTCCTGGGGCTGAGAGATTGTGACTTACCGAAGGTCACCCAATGGGTTTCCATGCTAGGTAGGGATTGGAACCCTGGACTCAAGTATCATAGCCCAATGCTCAAACCAATATACCATTGGCTTTCTAGGACAAAGTCTTTTCTTTTGTTTTGCATGATTATTAATTTTGTGGCATACTTTTTGAATTATCATCATGACTTATGGAAGACTATAGTTCCCTCACTACCTATGCTAAATCTTCTAGTCTGCAGACTTACAAAGATAGGAGCATGACTACCTCCCTTGGATTGGACAATAGGTCTGGAGAAATCCTTAATGGGGACCTTTTAAAAACAACAACAACAACTTTGGTTCCCCTAAATATTTGGGATATCCCCCTGCTGACTGAGATAAACAAGGTTCTCCAGTGTTTTCTCTGGATCAAAAACTGGTGTTGTGTGACACGATATTATCATTCCCCTCACATACATAGACAAAAACACTCTGACTAACTAAAAACTGAACAAATGGGATCATTTTGTGGGGAGCAACTTAAAACAATGTCAAGATTTCATCATGAAGAAGGAAAGAGATGGAAAAGGCTGTGGTGTGGCTTTTCTAATAACATCTTGATCCTGTAATTCTGCAATATTGTCTTTGCCCCATTAATGAATTCCTTATTGTAGAGATGGCCTTGAAGTAGAAAATGGAAGGAAAAGGCAGCTGTATCTGTGATTCCTTGACTCTGTGGTATTCATTATGCTCACTTTTTTATTTTTGCTTTCCAAGGTATTTTTGTGATGCAGTTAATCATGCTGCTTGCAGATCAGAGAGGAGGGGTTCAGTATCCCTTCGCTGTCTCTCTCAAAATGTTTCCACTATGACATTGGGACATCTCAGAAGGAGCATAAAAATGCCTCAGAAATAAACACAAAGGCTTTCCTTGCATAAGGCGATTCATGTGGATAAAGAATTCTGCCACAGATAGGCAACTTGGAAATGTTAAATGATTTAGAAGAGACTACAAAGAGCCACTTACCAGAATTAGAACTGATGCCAGAGCTTAACTAATGAAAGCAGAAGTTGCTATGTTGTCTGCTAACCAATTAAACTGGAAAGTGTGAGCCTCACTGATAGACAGTTCTAGGTAGGTCTACTCAGAAGTAAGCCTCATTGAATTCACTAAATAAGTTTTATTCCAGGACTGGGCAATTAAAAAATAAAATAAAACACAAGACATGTCTATAAATGAAGTGGTTTCCCCCCATCCTCACGGTGACCATGATGCATAGCCAAATCCTGATTCAAGAACAGGCTGTCTTCACAACATAAGGCCAGTTCCACACTGAATCCAGTTTTTGAAAAATGTACTTTTTGCTCCGGATCTTACAGACGGATCCTCAAGAAAAGTGGCAAGGGCTCATCAGAAACATTTCCAGCACAAACTATCAGATTTCAGGATCAGTAACAGCCAAATCGGTGCCCGTGTGTGTTTTTCCTTTTGCTTCTTCAGTATATGCTAATTTCTGCAAAACCTGTGGCACATTTGCAGCTCAAATTGTATTACTGCACATTAAGGTAAGAGTGTTTATTTATGCAACCTCACTTCCAATAAAAGCTTAACTTTGTAGAGCATTATACAGAGTGCACTGTGGATACTGTGTATTGCAAGGTCACACCATAGATCAAACCTAAGCTGCCAAACACCCAGTGAGGAACTTTGAAGTAAACTGTAGTAAGAGGCTGAGAAGAAAAATGGAGCCAGAAACAATACAGGTTAGAAAAATGTTTATTTTAGTTAGCAAAAGAAGAAAGAGTTGGACTTACTAGATGTATTTTTCCTACTGTATTAATTCTGGGTTCTGTTCCTGGAAATAATGACTGGCTCAGGCCTTCCTGGAGCTGACCCAGGTCTGTCCTCAGATCACTGCATGCCATTAAAATGGGGGAGCGCTTGGGTCTGAGGGTCTGCTCTGAACTCCCTGGTCTCCTGCTTCGCACACAGACACAGGCACATTGAACAGGAGTGATAAATGAGCTCTTCTTTGGGGATGAAGGTTACTTAAAAGTGGAAGCTTTTGCCAGTTCACTACACCAAGGCATTTCAATGTGACTTTGGTGGAGCAGAGCGATGAGAGCATGTAAAGTGAAAGAAATTATTTAAGTCCACTCCAGATTTGGTGTACATTTTGTCCCCAAGTTGGGTGTGCCCTTGGGAACTGGGAAAGCATTGGATTTGGTAGATCCAAAGTCTCTCTAGGTCCACTCACACCATACCACAAACACCTGTTACTTCTCCTGATGTGGGGAGCCCATTGCTGGAGGGAGTAATTGAAACAGAATTTCTTTGGGGACTGGAAGAAGTGGTACAATGTTAAATCTCCTATTCCAAAGGAAGGAGGAGAGAGATCCAATATTATCTATCTTGGTAGAAGATTCCAATACTATACACCCTTTGTATATGCAAGGATCTGTTCCAGACCTCCTCCCCAATGTAAGGGAAAAAAACATAGGACTTCAAGTTCCGTTGTTTTCTATGGTGGCGTGCTTCTGTGAGCCATGCTGTGCACACGCCACAAACACACACACCATTAAAAGTGCTGGGGCTCACCATATGTGTGATCTTGAGTTTGCATATAGCAAGCCCTATGGCCTGTTGAATATTCTTACTAAAGGCCATGAGAGTTGCCGCCCAAAGTCCAATTATTCAAGTACTTGTATTACAAATGTCCGGCTCTGATAATTTGTTTCCCCCCTCAAGATTACACATCATGCTTGCACAAAACATGTGCTTTCCAAACATACTACCACTATTTCTTCACTAGTAGTCAATGTTATTGATTGCTTTACTAACAAGCAATTCTCTGGCTGCTGACTGTTGCATTAATCAAATAAGGCTGAGATTCAGTTTACACTGACTTGGGAGTAAATCCCTTTGAATTCAATGGAACACACTTCCATTGTAGATGTATATGGGATGCTTCCACAGATGTAAGTGTGGACATCTGCTTTAGCATGTGAAAGCCACATCACATGGTCAAAATGAACATTATGGGGTGACCTCATGAGAAGTTAATGTAAGTGGTAAGTTAATGTAAGTGATATCTGAATATGTGGCCAAGAGGTCTTTTGATCACTTTGTCCCTCACGCAGATTACTTTTACATATGTAATAGAGTGATTTCATTTTTCCACTTGCCTCATTATGTACTGAACACTGATCTTAGTGGAAAAGGGAGCAATCAGTGGTGAAAGTGACAGGAACATACAGGTACAGAATACTGGCAAAACATCATAGACCTCTGGCAAAACATTCACAATTTGAGGATCTGGTACAACCTTATGGGAGCTCCAGAAAACCCAAATCGCTCTAATCCACTTCTGTCATGATCAGCTGCCACACATTTTGTTGTAATATACACTTGCTTTTTCTACATTTGCTACATGATCACAATCACTTGTCCTGCACAGGCCTTGGATTAGGTAGTTTCTATGTAATAAGTCCTCATTAGTTCCACCAGACATGGACAGAAAAGCTAGCTTAGTTTCAGGGATTACATTTTATTCAGCAATTACTGAAGTGTCCATGCTTACCTTCCTCTCTTCTCTCTTCTGCTTTGTAGAAATATTGGTTATGACCTATAAAGCCCTATATGGTTCATGTCCAGGCTATTTGGAAGACTGTCCACCATCAAAAGCATAGTTGATGGGGATGCAAGAGAAGGCCATCTTGGTGGCTGCCCCTAGACTCTGGAATTCCCTTCCCAGGGAGACCAGAATTGCCTCATCTTTGTTGTCCTTCTACCAGCAGGTTAAGATCTTTTTCTTTAGACAGGTGTTTAAAACAGAAAGTTTTGAAAGAATGTCCTGGGGGTGGTGTATTGTTTTAAAATGCATGGTTTTTTAAGTGCTTTTATCTTTTTTAATTGCATTCTATTTTTAAACAAATGATCTATTTTAATATTGTAATAGTTTAATACCATTTTAATTTTCAATTTTGTGTTTTTAATTGTATTGTGTTTTTAGACTGTAAGCTGCTTTGGGTCCCATTTTTAGGAGAAAAGTGGGATATAAAGAAATAACAACAACAACATAATAAATAGTAGTAGTAAGTAGTAGTTCACTACAGATGGCATAAGAAGCCATCTGTTTGTTAATGTGGCAGCACTTAATTAAGAAGGATAATACACTATCTCTGTAGGAGTTTGACGGAGCTTTATCAGTTTGTGAAGAATCTCATCTGCAGGGCTTCTTCTGCCACATAGCTGTCTATATTTCCAGTTGTATCCCTAACCTCTCCAACACAAGGTTGTATCTCCAACCTCTCCTGATTCAGCCCCAATTGTCTGTTCCATCACCTAAAGTTATTGCCATACCTGAGAAATCAGAGACTTCCCCATGAGATTAAAAGCATTCTTTCATTACACTGTCTCTTGGCCTCAAGCTGGGCTGACACTAATACCAGTACATTACTTGGGGATGAGGTGCTTTGTAATTTGAAATGAAAAAAACAACTTTATTGTTGTGTTCCCACTTAGCTTATGGTCATGGAGGAGGTCACTTTTCATCTACACATATTTCTTTTACCATTCAAAGCAGAATGGAGATACTGGGACCAAAATTCCATCTCTTTAGTTTAGTCCTTTGAACATATATTCTTTAACCATCTCTCCCTGATGAAAGAGCCTGACAAGCTTCAAAAGCTAGTGTAATATATTTTATATTTTTTAATGGTTCCAATGAAAGCATAACACAGGGTAAATTAGTCTTAATTCTTTTTTAATGGTTATCATGGCTGTCCGAACAAAGTCCCACCCTAAGAAATACTTCTGTACTCTTTGAGTCAGGATGAGAATTTCATTACAGGTTGTATTTGAATAAAATTGACCAAAATTCACAAAAATCAAATATGAATGAAAAATAATGGATTTGTCCCTCCCATAGGGATGGGTGAATTTTTTGTTTTATTAGAGTTCTTTTTAAAAAAATAATAATCAGATTTTGCAAAAAAAAAAATCTAATGTAGTAGAAAAAGATACATTTGTGTACAATGAATAAAATAGTACAGTTTTCAGAAAGAGCACTTTTTTGGCTCTGGTTTTTAGTCAATGGACATTTTAGACACACATATGGTGACCTCATGGGAAGTGAATGTGAGTCAGATCTGAGAAAGTGACAAATAATTCTTTTGATCACTCTGTCACTCATGTAAATCACCTTCAATAAATACATAGGAAATAGAAATAATTCTGGGAACTATTTATAGATTTATATCACCAAAAATTATGGGACAGCATTGAATGAAAAGTTGACTCACTAGATTCATCTGGCTAAAACAAGGGCAGGGATCATAAAGCACTCTAGATGTGCTGGGAGTATAACTCCCAGCGTTCTTCAATGTTGGATATGTTGGTTATTGTAAGGTTGCATAGCTCCTTCCCCTGGAGCAAAGGAAAAATTTAACCAGAATTTTTGTTCCCTGTTATGTACTTTTATGTACATGACATGGCCTGTTGTGAAAAGAGATAGGTTGATAAACAAAGCCTGCTGTTGTGTAACCTTGAAATTAACTTGGTATATCTTTTGCCAATCTTTATAGCCAGATCATCTCATTGTAGGACATCTTTTTGAGATATCTAGTGCTGTATTAAAAATTTTGACAAAATAAAATGACGGAGAGGGGGCTTCTTGGAAAATTCTGTCATATTCTTTTATTTTACACAGTGGCAGTGGGTGCCTTCCATGTCAATGGGGTTGCAAATCCATGCTGGGTTTTATTCCACACTTTAAACAAATTATCCAAGATGCTGAACCTATTTTAGGATGGCTTCATCACCTTTGATAGCACCTTTAAATTCTGCTTGTAAAAGCTGATAGTCACAGCTTGATTTATGCCAAGTTCACCCCTGGCATTTGTTTTCTGTATACTGAGCCTACATTTACCTATTACTAGTCTTACTATGTAAATCTCCTCTGAACTCATCTTAACAGCCAGCAAGCACATTGGGTGAAAATGATCTGTTCAGCAGCTGATTGGGGACACAAGAAGGATAATTCTCCAGCCCTCTTCTACCAGCAAACAAGGCCGTGACAAGAAATTGTGATGGGCTCCTAATTCTGATTGTTACCATTCTCTCTCACTGGTGGGAGGGGGCCAGAAATGTCATCCTTCTTGTGTTCTAATTAGCAACTAAACAGACCTGCTTCATCTGATGCAGCTGCTGGCTGTTATGGTGGAGGTGGCTGAGCTAGGAGGTATTACTTAATTATTTGTTGTTGTTGTTGTGTGTCTTCAAGTAATTTCTGACTACTGGCAACTCTATCGCAGGTTTTTTTTTTGGCATGTTTCTTCAGAGGGGGTATGCCATTCCCATCCTCTAAGGCTGAGAGAGTGTGACTTACCCAAGGTCACCCAGTCAGTTTACATGGCTTGAACCAGGATTCAAACTCTGAGCTCCAGTCAAAGTCCACCACTCAAACCACTACACCACACTATCTCAATTATATCTAATTATACTTAATTATGCATACAGCAAATCTTCCAACACAGGTTTATTATTTATTGCATATGCTATTGTTGTTGTGTGTCTTTAAGTCATTTCTGACCCTATGGCGACCCTAAGCTGAACTTATCACGGGGTTTTCTTGGCAAGATTTCTTCATTGCCTTCCCCTGAGGCTGAGAGCATGTGACTTGGGACGTTTTCACACGGGGCTTTAGGAGGACGCTAGCCGGCCTCCCTCCGGCCCCACTCCGGCTCCACTGTCAAATTTTTCACACGACGTCGCAGGAAGCTCCGCCCCATCCAGCGCCATCCCTGGCGCTATCCGGTGTCCCTCTGGGGTCTTGCTGCGCGTGTTCATACGACATCGCAGCAAGCCCCGCCCCATCCAGCGCCATCCCTGGCGCTAGCCGGCGTCCCTCCGGGGTCTTGCTGCGCGTGTTCATACGACGTCGCAGCAAGCCCCGCCCTATCCAGCGCCATCCCTGCGCCATCCCAGGCGCTGGCCGGCTTTAGCCCCATTTTTCTAATTCCTTTTTTAAAAAGGAATTACGGGGCTGCTGCCGAAAGCAATCAGGAGCCACTCCGGCGGCTGCTGTTTTCACCGCCGGAATGGCTCTTCTTTGCTTCCAGGCAGCTTCCAGCCGGCTTTAGAGCCGTGTGTATGAAAACGTCCTTGCAGTGGGTTTCATGGTTGAGCAGGTTATTAATGATAGATTACTGGCCATTGTTAATTCTCTCTCTCTCTACACTACTATACTGTTTTTGGCTTTACACTGCTTTTATAGTGTGTGATTTCATACGATTTTTTGTTCTGTTTTACATTTTTCTGTAAGCTAACTCTGAGTTTATTTTACAAAGAAAGGTGGGGTGCAAATGTTAAAATAAGTAAAATGAAATATCTTCTAGTTAGTTTTTTAAAATCCTGTTCAAAACCAAAAGGAAAACTATTTTACTTATGAAAGAAAACCTAACCTCTATATCAGAGCTTAGGGAAGTTACTTTCAGGGAATGCAATTCCTGGAATTCTTGGACAGTGGCAGTGGCAAATATTTGGACAGTGGCAAGCATGGATAGTGGCAAATATTTGGAGATTTCTGATCAGTGTAGTCCAAAAAAGTATTTTCCTCCCAAACTCTGCTAGGGACTGAGATAACCTCAGAAAATCTAATCTGCTGTACAAGAGATGGACCAAACGGATTATGCTAGTTCTCATGTATTCATTTATAAATCAATTCTGTCCCATTCAGAAATTTTTCTTTAAAATCTATACAACAATCCATATTTAAATACATGTTTCAATATACGTTTCATTTGTATCAAATGTGATGCGTGGAGGAATATGTCCCCATGTCATCTTGATGGCTATGCCACAGTGGTTAATGGCATTAGATGTAAAGATGTGCCTGTCAACCAAATGGAACAGAATACATTTGGTAAGCAATGTTGCGATTTAATCTCATACCAACTTCACAAAGCTTTGGAGTGCTTTTCATTAAGATGCTGCACATTAAATAACCAAAGAGAAAATGTTTGTTTAATTCTTGCAACATAATGTCATGAAGAAAGAGAAATTCTTTCCATAATGCAGCTTTGGATGAACTTTTCACTCTAGCATATGTCAGGAAATATTGTAGTTGTAGGCTATTTGAGCACTAATGCTGCACCAACTGTAAGTAGCTGCAAGGAGGGAAAATACTACATGAATTTTCTGAAAGCTGAAACAGGAGGAAAAAAAGGGGAATTTTGACTTCTTGAGCCTTAAGAGATTGCTTTTCAGGATCCTGGAGCTGTTGGTATCAACAACTGCTGTGGTAGCTTAAAATGCATTGTCCATGCCAACAAATTCAGAGTCTAGGCTGGTTAAAAGACTATATGTTTACTTATGCTGCTCCTGTGGGTTTTTAAAAAGCAGCTGAGAATAGCTATAGTTCTCAGCCCAAAATATGAGTACCGGTTACTAATCCATAGCATGAGGAAAATTCATCCCTGAGTTTCAAATATTTAGTAACATGCAATTGAGGACTAAAAGAAACAGCCCAGTTGGTTCAAGCAACTCAACAATGACAAATAGTGAAGGACTGGAGTGGAAATGTCTTGAGGGATTGAGAAGCCATTTTTAGCTCCTCTGGACACTCGGGGGGGGGGGCTGCATAGTAGAACGGATGTTTGGGTGACTGAAAGTCATGTCTGATAACTTTTATATCTTCCGATGCATTTGGAAAGTCTACAAAAGCTCATGCTGCCAATGTCTTTCTTTAGTCTCAAAGGTAGTACAAGATCCTTCTACACACTGATTCTAAAAACTAACATGGCTATATCTTAAACTTTTAAAGCAGTTTCTTTGCTCTTTCAAGGCAGAGCCCCTTGAATTTACAAGCTAAAATTGGGTCTCATGAAACTATTTTGGGCTGAAAAGGCTGGTTGTTTGTTTTAATAAGATTGATTGTTTTTAAAAATAAGAAAAGAGTGCCGGGGCCTCTGGAGGGGCAAGAGCCACATGAAATCTGCAGTGGGTGCATGCAGCCCATGGGTTACACAATTCCCACCATTGTAGCGGAAAGTAAGAAGCAAAATGAGAATACTATGGCAAGATCCCTGACCTGGCCTTGGCATTAGATGGAGTGAGGGAACTGCCTCAAGCAGCAGATGCAAGGAGGCAGAAATATTGGCAATTCTTCTTCCTGAACTTCTGTTTCTCATTGTTGTAACTCCTCTAAACCCCACAATAGGTTCGCTTTAGGAAAACAAGGCACACAACAACAATAACAAATCCTCTAGAATAGGCTGCTATCTCTGGTGTAGTGGAGGACACTGTCCCATTGTCAGTATTGATGTACGGTACTCTTCTAAACATGGACCAGAAAGGAGTCTTTGCAATGTCCTTTATTTCAGGGCTGGCCTCAGGTTAATGCTCTGATGTGCTCCCATATCCCAGAAGGCTTTCTATTCTTGATACCAGTGTCAGGAACAGCAACAGAGCACTTAAAAATAATCTGGCAGGAGTAATATCTGGTTCCATAGCCCTTCTGCTCCTTTCCCATAAATTCCCATTATGTTTAACTTGTGGCAGATATGCTGGAGGTTGGTCACCTGGAACTTATTCTATGACTGCAATTCAGATGAGCACTTTGTACAGGCTAACCATTGTAACATAGAAAAACATATAGATGCATGACAGATATACCTTCAGAGGTGCCCTCAAATGTCTCAGAGATCTATGGGCTAAATCTGTTCACTAGTCCCAACTAGAGTAACCCATTGAATCAATGGGAGTTACATGGGTGTTGTTGTTGTTGTTGTTGTGTGCCTTCAAGTATTTCTGACTTACGGCAACCCTAAGTAAACTTACCATTTGGCAACTGATTCAATGAGTCTACTCTACTTCGGAACTAGCAGCAGGATTTAGTTTTTTATCATTCTGATGACACCATCTGTATGCTTTAAATTGTTGTCATTGATTTAATTGTCTTCATTTGGTTGTAAAATTTTGTTTTTGGAACATAGGAGTTTGGTCTTCATTGTCAGGTGTTAGTTATTACTTCAATTGTTTGGAAAGACCGTGAAAACTGGCTGTTCATACAGATTTCTCTCTCCACCACCTCATCCACTGCTTTTCTGGCTATGATCAAAGTTTATTTTCATATGAGATACTCCAAAGAACAGATTTAAAAGCTTACATTGTGTCATATTTTGTTTAGATTTATGAACACAGTAGATCTATTTACATGTGCGCATGTGTCTGGAATATGTATATGACGATCGGATAGTCCTAGTAAAGTTCTCAGTTCCCATCAATTTGCATGACACAACAGCATCATTACATTACAGCTTCCAGATGTGCAGAAACAATAAAATCACACGTCATGTAAGTGTTTTTAGTTTCAATTTGCAAGCTGTTCAAATGCCAACATGATTCTCAAGGAAAAACACAAACCTTGAAACAACCAAAGATAAATATATGCACCTTTGTCACTTCCCATTTCATCCTGTCCATATTTCCTTACCACTTTACTGTCTGCCGTCACTGCTGAACTTTAGAAAATGGGAAATGAGTCACCATCAAACCTTTTCTCAGATATCCTGTATTAATTAATGCACATGAAATTCCATCTTAAATTTAGTAACAATCAGGGGAAAACATAAAGCCACTGTGGTGTAGTGGTTTGAATATTGGACTATTACTCTGGATACCAGGATTTGAATCACCATTCAGCCATGGAAACCCACTGAGTGACCTTGGGAGAGTCACATTCTCTCAGTCTCAGAGAAAGGCAAAGGCAACTCCCCTCCAAACAAATCTAGCCATGAATTAAACAGATATTCAACCTTCCTTGAGAATATGGGGTTAACTGCAGGATTCACTGGGACATTTGCCAACTTTTAGTCCCTGTCATTAGCAATCTCTAGTAACAAGTAATAGTACTAATAGTAACAACAATCTTTTTACAGTGACATAGACACAGGCACACACACCTTTCTGTTAAGTATCACTGGATTAAAGTCTATAAAAATGGATATTTAATTTGTCTTATCAATTTAAATATGGTTTTCAATGGGCAATTCGTATATACTTTTAACCATCATTTTGTGTTTATGTGTAAGGCACTGCTCTTTGTATAGTTTGGTAGTCATATGTTTAAGAAATATTTTTGTGTTAAAATAAATTTATTTTTTAAAATAATAATTGTAACTATCATGTTCCTGGATGGGACATTTTAGTTTTCCAGTCACATTTTGTTGCACAGTTCACACAGAACTAGACACAGGCTAGCATCCTGTGACATACAAAATAAAGTCCAGTGGATGCCTGCATATGTCTTTTGTTGTTGTTGAGACTTGACTTGAGACTTGGGGTTAAAGATTTGAATACATCACTGCTGGATTCCAAGACAGCAGAAACACACAGGCAAGTAAGCAAACAATTTCATTTCAGAAAGTACTGGGTTAAGAAGCAACCTGGAAAGTCTTTGATAGTGCCTAGAGTCCACTGGGTATACATCAGGACAAACAAATCCTGGATATCAGACATAAAAATGGGTTATCCAGCATTTCCTGAGCTTTTGCTTCATCTGGAGGTTCTCCTAGTTTTGCTGATTATGGGTTGGCCCCATTCCATGGACAGTGAAATTCTCTGTGGTTTTAGGAAATAAAAAAGGGTTGATTAAATTTTACTTCTCTAACCCTAACTACAATTCTCAGTCTATGGGAATTCCAATCAGATCAGAAAATACCCCAAACTCAGTACAAGCTTTGCTTCACTCTACATTTTGTGTAGGGTAGGCTTGAAATGAAAACAGACAAACCAAACAGAGTTCTCTCAAATGCTTTCCTCACTGAGAACAAACCATAAAATATTCAATGTCTGCAGATGATGATAAGTTAAAAGGCCAAAAGGTCAGCCCTTCATGCCAGGCTAAACATGGATATTCTCTGAATCAGAAGTCACTGGCTCACACAGCAATGTTTATATCTCCCCTAACCTCAGATTACTCAGTCACAGTCATTGCCAACCACAACATCTCAGCCTCCTCTTTCCTAAATCATGAGCTGCCACTCAATTCTTTATTCCTAAACACATCCTCACTCAATGGGATTTTCTTCTGAGTTAGTGTCTTTAATAACTAGTACATAATTGCCCTGTTCATGGCAGTTGCTTTCTACTCCTAGTCGGTGGGTCTGTTCTTTGTGAACAGGCTGCTTCACATGCAAAGCCATTCCGAGGTACAAAGAAAGCTAAACTATGCTTTCTTCCTATGGCAAATAACTCAGATGCCACACTGATTAAACAAAAAAGGCAGTAGCCATGAATGGTTAAATCTACCTTCGCTTCTGAAAGCAATATACACATCATGGTACACAGGCTGCCTTAGACAAGAGGACAGAAATGGACTAGTCAAAGTGCCCCTGCTATGATAAACCAAAAACAACCCCCCCCAGAAACAACACTGTCACACTTATTAGGATTTCACTTCTCAATATCCAGTACATCC
The DNA here is from genome assembly GCA_020142125.1 of Phrynosoma platyrhinos. Classification (NCBI taxonomy): domain Eukaryota; kingdom Metazoa; phylum Chordata; class Lepidosauria; order Squamata; family Phrynosomatidae; genus Phrynosoma; species Phrynosoma platyrhinos. The sequence goes on from CM034710.1 coordinate 108,108,882, forward strand.
AGAAAATGTACAAAAGACTAGATGTTGTTTTCATCAGTTGTCAATCAGCAATATCGTATTTATTTTTCATAGTCATTCTGTGTTTCTGTGAAATATATCCAAGGCCAGAAAAGTATTTTCCAACATTAATAAATAGCTTATGTACAACAGCAAATATTCTACTTCTTGGAGAACGTGCAAGGGAATAATCAGGTTTGGTACTTTGAAATGAACAGTTTGAGCAATACAGTCCTTTTGCTGAAAACAATACAGTCCTCATTATTACATTACAGACAAAAATTACTTACACAAGGTCAAAATCAGCGCCAGATTGGCCAAGTGCAGAATCACTTTAAAGACAGATTTGTGCCATGTGGCAATTACATGTTGCAATGGTGATCAAGACTGAGAGAGAAAGAAAGGGAGAGATGCATTCTGTTCAGATTTTTGTAAAGTGATTGCCTGGATCCTTCTACCACTCAATTACTATTCAGGCTAATTTTCTGCACATGGGATGAGTATATATGATATGAACTGGAATCCAGTTTGCTCTTCCTTATTATTGAACCAGAGCAAATGTTGTATATTGTCATCTAAGTAATCTGTGGTGCTTTGTTTGCTTACCTGATTAATACAATGTGGGTATTGTTGTCCAAAAAGTGTTGGACTAAACCCTCTGAAGGAAACTATTCAGGGATTTGCAGAAAATTACAGCAGAAAGTTGGCCACATCCTCATTCCTTCTAAAACTGAACTCAGGTGGTTGCATGTGTATCATTGTGGAACTGGGTCATCCTCAAAGAAATGTAAATGTCTTGGTTCTGGAAAGTATATATGTTAGTACAATCTTTCTTAATCTATCAGTCTATAAATCAGGGGTGGGCAATTGTGTAGGGGGCCAGAAGCCAATTCCCCCAACCCCAGCCAGTACCCCCACAACAAACTGAAATACCCCATTTTCCTCAGTCCCTCTCAAAATAGTGATGGGAAGTGATGTCATGTCACTTTCTATCATCATTTTGAGAGGGATTGAAGAAGAAATTAGGAGGTAAAACATGGTTCATGTAGCATGGTTCCAGTGTTGGTTCAGTGACCAGCAAACATGTTTCTAGAATGCTTTGGGGAATATGGTGGGGTTATTTTCATGTGTTTGGGGTGCTGCATGGGTTAAAAGGCAGTGTTTTTTCCAGAGGCAGAAGTTGCTACACTGATGGAGTTCTGTGACTGTATGAGCTATGTCTAGCAATGCAAGACCTTTTACCTCATCTTTACTTTCATGCCTCTTAGAAGTGATTAACACTGACATTCCTTTAAAAGAACATATCTGAATGTTACAAGCTACTGGCTGTTGGTACAAAACTTACTCTCTTCCAGTCTATCTTGCTGTTGCTCCAGGACTCATAACAGAGCACAAGGACCACAACAGCAATGACTTGGAAAAAGGTTTAGGAGAAGTAAAATGGAGACTGGGGCCTGTATTGTATTGTGAGTCCCAACTAAGTAGACCCATTAAATCATTGGAATTTACATAAGTATTGACTCACTATTCAACGCATGATTCAGTGGAGCTGGTTAGTTGGGGATAACCAATAGAACATGCACCTGAAAATATCCATTTATGAGTGAAAAAAGCACTGGAGCAGACAATAGCAAAAGGATACATTTCAGCAAACTTCAAAAAAAGGCTTCTCTCTAACTCTCTTTTTCTCCTAGGAGTTTATCACACAGTGAAAATTGGAAATTTAAATGGGTCAGAACCCTCGGTTATCCAGTATATTAGGCTCAATTGCGCAAATGGTTTTCACATGATGTTGTGCGCAAACCGCAATTAGGCATTTTCAGGAATATACCGTAAATTTATTTCCATTTCATTCACGAATTCACTTTTTTTGCACAATTCTCTAGTGTTTAAAGCCATTTGTGGGATTCTCCCCATTTCTGTACTTCTTGCCAATTTCCTATGGTTCTTTGGGGCGAGTAGCCAGGGCTCTTAAAAGAACAGTTGCTGAGGCAAAGGCAGGGATACAGAGAAAAAGCTTGCTTCTCCCTAGTCTGTGTGAATGTCTCTTCTCCTTCATCCTTCCCTATTAGCCAGGGCTCTGAAAGGAACAGCCGCTCAGTGAAGGCAGGGACACTGGTTGCTGAAAGGGACCCAGACTTTTATGCTGTTTTTCTACTTTTCCTACTTTGGGTAATATTTTGTTCTTTTTACATAGGTTGGATACTATTTTTCAGAAAGTAAATGACACTACAGTATATTTTTATAAAGGAAATTGTGTAAATAAAATTGTTTATTTCTCTGAGTGATTTCTGGTGGTGCAGCTACTTCTTCTATGGACGTTATCACACGTGGGCCAGTTTCGTTGTTAAAGAG
>CM034710.1:108111333-108136634 GCA_020142125.1 Phrynosoma platyrhinos
CACGTAATTACAGTAATAACGGAATTAAGTTAAAAGTGGAAAAAAGACGTTTTTCACTTTCATACACAAGTGAGAAGAACCCGTACATGTACTGGAAATGGGTGTGTTTTGTGACAAGACTCCTCCTTTTCCAGGGCGAGTCCTGCATTTCCCAGGAGGAAATGTCAGACTGTCCTACAATTGGGGTCATGTCCTCCTGCACAGGTCCTAACTCTCTTCCGTTGGGGTTAGGACCTCTCAACAGAGCAGAGGAGGATGAGGCTGGAAAGGCAAGGCAAGGCAACCCGAGGCAAGGGAGGGATTGAGAGGGGAAAACTGGAGGTAGCTCCCATGCCCCCCCATAAGCATTTCCTCTTTGTAGGACCTGCAGGGCAGAACGTTATGGTGAGATGGATCTCTAAGTTGCTCCACAAGCACACCCCACGCTTGCACAGACTCTCCCTCCCTGGAGGCCCCTCCTCCTCCTCCTCTTGGCCCTCCTCCAGGTTTTAAAAGAGAATTGTCCATGCGTATTTGCTTTTCACATTACAGTAAATGAGAAATTACTGTAATTTCGCAAATGCATTTCCTCTAAACTCCCAAAATTAAAAAGATCTAGGATAATACCAGTTTCTGTCCAGTTTCTGACCAGTTTCTGTGCGATGTCATGTGAAATTGTGAGGCACAAATTCAGTTTTTGTTTGGGATTTGTGTGGATTAACCAACAGATATCCCCCGTGTGATAACGTCCTATGACACATGCAAAAAAAGTAATCCCAACCATTGTTGGGATTTGGACACATCTGTGTGAAAACCAAATGCACATTCTACCCTCTTTCTTGCTTTAGTAATGAGCTTCTATGTGTTATTGTGTTCTGTGTGTGAAAATCATTCATGCATTGCATGCTTTTACAGGTTGTGGCCACTTTAATCATTATCGGGATGGAGGTACATGTGGTCCCTGTGTGATAAACCCCTAGTGCCATATAGTCACTTGTGTAAGAGCAGTTGCACCTTTTTCCATTTCCAACAATAAAGAGTGGGAATCCCCTGCTTTTCCTGCAATCTACTGCTGGAAGCAGCTGCTTCACTCTGCCTAATTCTTGGGCCAGTCCCGGCTCCGGTTATTAGCCATGGAAGCTTCTAGCTAATGCAATTCACTTCTTTCTCTTATCCTTATCATGCTTTGTTGAGCTTTGATACTGTCATCAGAAGTTTAGGATTTCATGGTATGTCTTGTTTTGTTTGAGCTGGGAAGTCAACAGTAATTGGTGATAAGTGGATGATCAAAAAGTGTGTGAGAGAAATTGAGTGTCATCTTTGAGTGATTCTCTGGTGATAGATGCCTTTTTGATTGCAAGATGTTGTTGATATGCCCCAGTCTGCCCACTTTCCAAACAGATTCCATTCCTAAAATGTAGTCAAATGATTTAATTTCAGTCTGCTATGGTTTCAAATAATGTGGATGCCAAAATCCTCTTAATCCTTCTTTGGAAGAACCCAAGCAGCCAAGTAGCCAAACTGGTAGTCACAGTATTCTGATGGCATTCAGGCTCATGCTTTTCCCTTCTTGGATCCACAGCGGCCTAAGTCATTTTGTATTAGCTCAGCAAAGCACAGAAAATCATAACAATAAAAACGTTAAATGTACTTTGGAATTTCATTCTGCTTCTATAATGAGCTTAGCAAACCCCCTAAAGCAGAAAATACATAATCTTAACCAGATTTTAAAAAGCATTTTTGCCTGCTTTCTTGGAAGAAGAGCAAGCCAAGTTGACCAGACTTTTTTCTTCAGAAGCAAAAGTAGCGGCTTTATTGGTCTGATGCAACAAGGCCCAGAGCGGCCTTGAATCCCATTAAAGGTATAGGCAGTCAACACCATATGCAACTGTATCCAAGGAGAGTAAAAGTTAACAAACTGCATGTGTGCTATTTGCCGTTAGATATAGTGTAATAGTCTGGGTTTGGGTGGCAACGAATGGAGCTCTTGGTGCTCAGACATGGAGACAGAGAACTGGACTTTTTAATAGCACCAAGTCCTTTCTTTTATTGCAGGACTGTAATACACAGCCCAGCAATAACTCTTAAGTTCAATAATGTCTCTCCATCAAGTTTCACTTGGTGCTCCTTTAGTAAACGTCTCTCACTTCCCAGCTTGGATGGAGGTGTTTCTCCAATGCATTCTTCAAAATGTTCTTTCCCCCAATTTTTTTGAGAGCTGATGGTGGTGTGACAAAACTACTGCTCTTTCTAGTATGTGTTGTACACTCACTTTATCCAAGAGGAAGGGCTGGGAGTGTAGAATTTTTAGAGCCTTTACAGAGCTGCCCCTGGGAGCAGCGGATCAGGGCCATGGCAATCGCACTCCGCGGTCCTGATCCTCCCTTTTGCTGCCCCCAAGAGAATGGCAAAATGCCACTCCTTTTAGGGGCGGCAAAAGATTGCCCTAAGAGCTGGCACCGCGGCTCTTCCGTGCCCTTTTGGCGCAGCATGTGTACATGCTGAGCCAGGAGGGCGTCCTGATGCCATGCGCCATGCGGACGGGCACGGGGCATCAGGATGGCATTGGGGCTGAGTTGGGGTGGATGGCATACGGCTGCCCCACCTCAACTCCCCCCCCCGGCCTGCCTTTTGCAGATGGGAAAAAAGAGGTGTTTTGAGGGTGACTTGTAGGCATGGTATTTAGATGACGTATGCCTAAAAGTCTCCAGGAAAGTGCCCTCTAGCCATCGTATGCCGAGAAATACCACTCCAAAAAGGAGCTGCTTTTTTCTCTCCTTCGGTGAAGATGCGCACCTTTGCATGTACGTATGTATACAGTGACACTGGTGCACCAGAAAACAGTCATATAAATGCACTGTCACACGTGCAGCAGAAATTGAGTCGGCAATCCAGAGCATGCACCCTACGATGCAGGCTTTAATTTAAAGCTCCCTATACTTCCAGGCGTGGATACACTGCCGCAGATGTGATTGAGTATTAGAACCCTAACCCTAGCCTTAATTGTAACCCTACGCATGCACCCTAGCAACTGTTCTCTATTATGACAATAAATGCATTCCATCACATTTACGCTTGCTGTCAGAATGCTCAGTAGTTTGTATGAAAGAGGCTTTTGTGGCCTCTTCTGTGCAGGTGTGCAGGTGTGTATAAGACCTGCACATAACTTCCTGGCATGCTGGGGGGGGGGGCTCCTGGAGTAAAGTTTGCCTGTGTGTCCTGTTGCCCATGTCCTTTGCATGACCACCAACTGCATGTATCAAATCTGTCTACACAAACCTCCCTTGTATGTACCTCTCCCCTCCCCTTTGATCTGTGTGGGACATGTTTTGTGGAGGATGATGGAATAGGTGTCTTTTCGGTTGACAAACTCATTCCTTCGCCCCAAGGGTGGCACAATCAGACAATGGCACTTGTCTATGGCACCCACTATTTGGGGGAAGTGGAGGTCAGTGAATCCTTGTATGATCTGTGGGTGTATGACAGATCCTGTGCACGTGCACAGGCATGCCGAACTTCAGTCACCTTTGTACAGACAAAATGATAGATTGTATACCACCCTATAACAGATCCTGTGCAGGTGCGCAGGGATGCTGAAGTTCAGTCACCTTTGTACACAGAGAGTGACAGACTGTATACTAGCCTATGACAGTTCCTGTGCAGGTGCAGAGGTGTGCAGGGATGTGTCTGCCCATGTGTCTGAGAGAATGAAAAAAAAAATTAAAGCAGCCACTGCCTGCCCGTGCGGTTGCTCTATCTCCTTTTGTGGTATCCTTGGGGCTGGCGGTGCGGTTGCTGGGGCTTCAATACAGCCTTGGAAAAGCTGCATTGATTCCCCCCAGTGTAGTTGCTCCGTCCCCATTTAGGGCATCCTCGGGGCAGGCAGTGCGGTTGCTGCAGCTAATGGAAAAGGCAGCTTCGGGTCACTTTTTCCTGCCCGTCTGCATAGCCCTTAAGTTGGGAAAAAAGAATTGAAAGTTGGAGGAACTCCCTGACACAAGATCTGAGGCCCAGCTTGGGTGTATTAAGTTTGCTAATTTTAGTTAATTTGTTAACCTGAGTACCTCTAGTTAATTGGCTTGGTGTGGAAAGTAAATATGTAAATCCCTGGGGAAAAATATGGGGATAATAAAACCAATTGTATAATAAAACCAATTGATAATAACGCCTATACCAAAATCTGGTACAGCAGTTATAATATTAGCATGGTATAGTGGTTTGAGTGATGGACCATGACTCTGGAAGAGCAGGGTTTGAATACCTGCTCAGCCATGGAAACCCACTGGGTGACCTTGGGCATGTCATAATCTTTCAACCTCAGAGGATGGCAATGGCAAACCGCCTCTGAAGAAACTTGCCAAGAAAACCCCATGATAGGTTCACTTTAGGGTCACCATATGTTAGGAAAGACTTGAAGGCAAACAACAACAGCAACAACAACATATGAATGATGAGGCCCAGTGTGGTGTAGTGGTTTGAACATTGGACTACAATTCTGGAGACCAAGGTTAAGATCCTGACTCAGCCATGGAAATCCACTGGGTGACGTTGCATCAGTCACTCTTTCAGTTTCAGAGGAAGGCAAAAGCAAGCCCCTCTGAACAAATTGTGAAAGAAAACCCTGTGATAGGTTGACTCAGAAATGACTCGAAGGCACACAACAACAATGTGGGAAATCCATGTTCACGTCCATACTGGGTGACCTTAAGCCAGATGATCTTCACATCCTGGCCTACAAGTGGAGGAGAACCATTTGTATGGGCAGAACTGTACATACAGGAATAAGGTACATTGTAAAAAAAGCCTGGAATTGTATATAACAAGCTTCAGTACAAGGAACAGCAATCTCATTTCTACAAACATCTATGCCTTTTGGAAAGATAACACATTTTCTGTCCCTTAATAAAGATAATTTTAGTTGTGAAACCATAAACTAGTTGCAGTGCACCAGGTCCTCTATTTCATGTAGTTGTGGTGCTACAGAGCAGACAGGATAAGAAGCACAATTGTAAATGTCAAAATTCTCTGCTCAGAGTCTGCCATGTGTACAAATTATTGTTAACACTCTTATGCTGAAGCTGCAGACTGAAAGAGGAGAGCAATCTAGCTCCGAAGCAGCAAAGAAAGATCTGCCATATGTACTCAACTACAGTTGCCCCTCTATTTTTGCAGGGGATCTGTTTGGACACCACCACCACCACCACCCCCCGCAAAAACAGAAAATCGAAAATATTCAAGCCCTATAGGCTTGAATGGCAATTGGTTGCCTTCCCTGACTCTTCTGAGCTGGGCTGCCCCCTCTAGAGGCAGCCTATCTGGGAAGAGGCTCAGAGGACCACTGTATTGCCCCATGTATAAGTTGGCCTAGTATTTTAGGCTCAATTTTGGGGCATACATTTCTTGACTTATAGCTGAGTATATATGGAACCTTGCTCATGAATTGTTATTCCTTCTCAGAGCAATGTATACATTTCTATTGGAATTTTTAAAATAGTACAGAGATGAGCTCTTGCTACCATCCCCCAGCAAACTGGGAAAATCCACATCGGATTAACATCATATGGTTGGATATATTAAAGTGCATGTTGATCTTATTTCTTTTCCTGCCATCAAAATGTTGCCATCTGTCAGTATTGGTGGGGGGTTGAGGAGTAAGCATGACCCACAAAATGGAAATAAGGTAAGAATAGGTTAGGATCTTTTGAGAAACTTTGCTACACATAAGTCAAAAGGAAGAAGGATGAATAGAGGAACAGATGAAGGCAGCAACTGGCATCTGTGGGACAAAGGACAATAAAAACTTATTGTGTTTTTTTAGAGATATTCCCATAAGTGGTTAAAGATGTCTGTCTGTAATAGGACATGACTTTCTTTACCAATCAATCTTGCATTTAGTGGACTGTTATTTGATTTTAACTTTGGATTTTCCTCACTAGGTATACCTGACTTCTTGGCAGCCCTCTGTTTTGACCCTGGTTCTTTCCTCAGACTCTGACTGTGCAAAATCCTTGATCAGTCTGGCTGCCAGCTGTGGATGACTTTATTAGCATTGACTTTGGACTATCAGATCCTGCTAATAAGATCTGCCTGAGGATACTTTTTGGTAATGTGTAAGTGGGCATCCTGAAAGTGACAGAAGCAGAGAATATTTATTTTATTTCTATTTAAATAAATTAATGTTTAACTTGCCCAGCCACAATTGACACCTAGACAGCAGACTAAGGGCTCATTCCCACTATGATTTGAAGCTATTTGCTGATTGTTATATATATGCCTTGTTCACAGTGGATTCAGTTTCAGATGAGGCTGTGATCATTCTGACTCAGTTTGTAACATGACAAATGCCAAAAAAAAATCACACTTTTTGAAGAGTAGTTTTTTGGTGGTTCTTTTGAAAAGAATCGAATAGGAAGTGTGTTCAGCAAGTGGGAAGGATAGATCTGATCCAATCACACTGGAAAGAAAGCAGTCCTGGGAATCCCTCACCCAGCCTGGCTGGGGCTGAGTGAGAAACTGAGGGGGCACTCGGTTGAAGGAAGGAAGGAAGAAAGGAAGGAAGGAAGGAAGGTGCTCCATTGCTGCTGCAGCTGTTTGATGGTCCCAAGGAGGAAAGGCAGGCAGGCAAGGAGGGAGGCAGGAGTCATCGCCATTGCTAGGGGGAAGCTTAGAGGAGCCAGGGGGTCCTCCATTGGCGGTGCACCCCTTCCTCTCTGCCAGACAGCTTGGCAAAGGAGGAGGGCCCTGGATCTTCTTCCCGCAGAATGCCTGCCTTTCCCAGCTCCACTGGGCTCCTCCTGCCTCTGCTGCTGGGGATGGGGCTGGTGGTCTCCTTAGCTTGGGTGCAGAGCAGCTCCTGCTATTATGACACCGCGATGAGAGGGACACCTTTCAGACTGCTCTCCTGGACTCTGAGGGAGGGAGGGAGGCCAAGAGGATTTTTTTTTTTTTTGAGGGTGGAGAGGAATGGTGGTGGTTCTCCAAAGACCTCCGTTCCCCAAATGCTGCAGCTCACTCCCACTAGTGGGAATGAAATGGATTAAGGAAATAATTTGTTTCCATAGTGGGAACTACGCATCGGCCTAAATTGAATCCATGACCCAGTGTCAATGCGACTCGCAAACCAGTTCAATTGCAAGTGGGAGTGAGCCCTAAATAGACAGGAATATAGATCATCTGATCAGTCTTCCTCACACTGATGATATGTATGCTCATTTAAATTACAGTCATGATTCCTAAAGGACATCTATATGTAGAACCCATGTCCTATTCTTTTAATCAGGGGTAGGAAACCTTTCCTCTTTAAGGGCCGAGGGACTTCAGCTCCAAGAAGCCTCAGCCATGTTGGCCAATAGTCCCATGTTGGCCAATAGCTCTTGGGATTCTGGGAGCTGAAGTCCTTCGGCCCTTAAAGGGGAAAGGTTGCCTACCCCTGATTTTAATGATGTCTAACAGGCCATTCAGGCTTTGGTTTTTTTAGTGCAATTGTGTGAATAATCTCACTCAATCATTCTGGGTTTATTGTACATGCTATGGAACTGCATCTCTGTACACATCTCTGTGTGTTCTGTTGTTCATATGTGCCAGCACTCGAATAAAGATAAAAGTAAACAATGGGGATGTATTTGAAACACTGGATCTATCCACATTGGTTATTCACACAGCCGACAGTGCGAATCTTTTAGAAAGATTCGGCAGAAAGCCCAAGATCTATTATTTTGGGTTAAGTGGGGTTTTTGGCAGCCTCCCCCACCCACCCACAACTTAATTTGAAATGCATGTGAACAACAAAGATTCAGTCCGGATTCTACCTGGATTATTTTCACTATCTGAATAACCCCTAAGTGGTCATCCTATTCAGGCCAGCCCTGAATGTGCTGGTAGAAATGGTACAGACATACAGCTTTTGGAAACTTCCCTGAAGTTCCAGCTCTCAAACCTTCCAGTTTCCACAATGGAAAACTTGTTTCAGCTCTGTGTGTTTCTGCAGGTGGAAAGAGCCCAAGTATATTCTGGGTGGCTAGCCATCTAAGCAAGCTGAAGTGAACTGCCAATGAATTACTTAATTACTGCCATTATCCTCCCCACCCTCCTTGCCACCGCTTATGAGCGGGAGATGCAAAACTAACAACCACTTTGGTATAGTAGCAAAGTATCAAAGCACCACTCTATTTAGCCTGGACAGGCGATTCCAATTAAGTCACCATGGGCGGCCACAGCAATGTGATCCCCCTTGTTCCTTTTCGCCAGTCTTCAGTCTATTTGTCTTGCTTATCTTGCCCTGATTAGTCATTCTGAAATTCAAAAATGTGTGAGTTCCTACTGTGTCTCCCTGCTCTCTGAAAACAAAAGGAGATATAACAGAAACAAGTCACTCTTCTCTCCTCTCTCTCTGTTGTAAATACAAAGGGTCAAGCTGCGAATGGAACACTTGAAACCGATAGTCTGTTTCATGTGAAAAACTCTTGCCTGAAGAAAACCTTCCTACAGCTGCTGTTCTGTACCAGGATGACAGATTAATCTCCTCGCCTCCTTTTCACCTTTTACAGTGATGCTGTGCAAATGGCACCAGGCTGATGGATAAAGTTATAAATAACACTGGGGCTGTAACATCAGTACATTAATCATCTAAATTTAGTAGTTTTAAGATGACAGAGTGTCTTCCATTAAGGGCACAAGCTGACAGTTTGTAAAATACCTTGAGGGCACGTCTCATCGTTCCTCTTTCTCAGGCCATCTCTTACTTTTCTCAGCAGAAACATCTGGTCATCCCAAAGCCATAATTTGCAAACACTTCAGCCCAGGATGGAATGTCAAAAAGCTGTTCTGAAAAATGTAGCTCTACTCTTGTGCCAAGCTAGTTGGCCTAGAAGAGGGAGCAACTGTTCTTATAAATCTGCCTGTTGCATTTCCAAACACTCTGCAAATGATGAAATCAACCACTCCTCCATACGGCAATGTTTCAGACTGTCACGGGGTTCTGTCTACAGCAAAAGAAAGAAGAATCTTGACGCCACACTTGATCTTAGCCAAAAGGCCAAGAAGCGGTGAACAACACAGAAGCTGGCTTAAACTTTAGGAGGATGGCCAGTCATCGCTGCAAAGATTTCGTCTACTTACTGCATGTATCATCTCTTCTCAACAAAGCAAAATAATCTCAGCAAAGCAAAAGTCCTCACAAAAAGCTGAAAACAACCAGAGTTTTCAAAGTTAGCTTTGAAAAAGAACTCGTTTGTGTCAATGTTGGAAAATGAGAATTTAATTTGTTGACTTTTTGTTTTGTTTTGTTTTTCACACGGCAAATGTGAAATATTTACAGCAAAGGTTCAGGAAGCAATTACAGTACCCCATGGCAAATACATTATCATTAAAGCAGCCCCATACCATCTACCATAATCTACAGATTTTCTTTGGCTTAGTCCTAATTCCTAACTCTTACCTCTTCTTATTCCCTCAAAATAGGACTTTATCACATGGGGAAAATTGGAAGTTTAAATGATTATCCCATGAAAATCACACACTCGCAATTAAGATTTTCACACAATGTCGCAATTAAAGCACCATTATACTAGAAATATCCCATGCATGATTTTCATCGGATATTCCTAGGATAATGGTGCTTTAATTGTGACGTCGTGTGAAAATCTTAATTTCAATAAAGGTTTTCACATGCTGTCACGATTAAAGTGCCATTATCCCGGAAATAACCAGGCAATAAACAGCAACAAATCATTCACAGGGAAATCCCATGGATGATTTGTTGCTGCTTATTCCCTGGTTATTCCTTGGTTATTCCCAGGATAATGATTCTTTAATCATGCTGTGTTTGAAAATCTTAATCACTGTGCGAGTTTTATGGGATAATCACTGTTTAAACTTCCAGTTTCCCCTCATGTGATAAAGTATAGGCTTATTAGAAATGCATGCAGCAATTCTGTGCCTATTAGCTTGAGAATAAGCCTCACTGAATTCAATGTGAACTACTGTAGTGATTTGAACACTGGATTATGACTGTAGAGCAGGGTTTGAATCTCCATTTAGCCATAGAAACCCATTGGGTGACCATGGGTGAGTCACATTCTATCTGTTCAGAGGAAGGCAATGGCAAACTCTGAAGAAACCTGTCAAGAAAACCCCATGATAGGTTCACATTAGGGTTGCCATAAGTCAGAAAACTACTTGAAGGCACACAACAACCACACACACAGAGGAGGTGATAGGTGTAGATAATTGAATCTTTACTCTAAACTTACCTTCAACTTCAAAGTGTGGGATCCATTGAAACAGTGGGTGGATTGCGGAACAGGGGTGACGAGGAAGAGAGAAAGTGAGAGAACCAAACAGACGAAGAAATAGAGATGGTTTGAAGAAAAGTTTTCATTTAATTTTTCAGCTGTCCAACCTTGTGGGTGCAATGAACACATTAAAGGAGGCAGAGGGGTTCACTGCAGCTCACCACAGTTTTCAAAAGTGATGGGATATAAGCAAAAGCATCCTTGTGCTGAATGAAGTAGGTAGGTAAAATTCTATGGGTGGAGATAATCCTTTAATATTCCTATTTCAAACTGCTTAGTGCTGTGCAGATAAGAACCAGTGCACTGAATTGCAGAAGGAAATGAAATGGAACCTGGAAGAGGAGGGGCAGCTGCATGTTCAGCGCCCCTTCCTCTTCCTGAGGTCGCCCCTGGAAGCGCCGGCCATCCGCACGGCCGGCGCTTCCGGGTTGACCTCACGCCGCGGCAACTGCACTCGCCGCAGTGTTTGAGTCAGGGAAAGTGCGCCCGCCGCTTTTGGGGCGCACTTTCCCTGAAATCTAAAAGGAGTGCCAATTTGGCGCTCCTTTTAGATTCGCCAGAGGAGTGCCGCAGTGAGGCTGCCATGGCCCCGCGGTGCTCCGGACCAGGGCGTCCTGGACGTCCTGGTCTGCAGAGGCCCTAAGTTTTGATGATGCAAAATTGCAGCAATGTGGCTGGCAAACTGGGCTTGAGAAAGCAGCAGAGCCTTCTCTGTGGTGATGCTCTTGTTCCTGATGCCCTTCCACAAGGATCAATTTCTTTTAGTCTTCACAAACTGTCCAAAACTCTTACATTGTTATTTGGGAAGACATTTAAAATAGTGAGATGATACAGCTGAGAAAAAGAATTTTGGTGCTACCGTTTCTGCTGCATTCAGCAGTTATGTTACTGTTTGTTTTTTGTTTTGTTTTGTTTTGTTGCCTGTTGTGTTGCAAAGTGAGTGTACAGTCAGCCCTCCAAATTTATGGCTTTGACTTTTGTGAATTTGATTATTCATGGATTGGATTAATATGTTCTCTCTGGGAGTTTCTAAGTCCTCCAGATTGACTCTATGGACAACGTCTGCAGAAATCACACTGGAAGACAAAGAGATTCCCAGAGAGAACACATCTCTAGGCATTTGTAGGTTCTCCAGTGCAATTCTATGGTCAGCTTCTGGCAGATATTGACAACAGAGTTGCATTAGAGGACCTACAAATGCCTAAAGAAGTGTTCTCTCAGGTGGAAAATGAGACTGCCCTGTAGACTCAGGCAAAAGCAAACTGCTGTAGTCTTTCCTAGCTTGTGTGTTCTTCCTCATTAATAACTTTTATTGTCCTGACCACATTCTGATGTTGCTTGGGCACATGTGTCCCAGTTTTCATTTGTGAAATGTTGCATGGTAAGATATGTTGATTACATTTGGACAAGATATTTGTTCCCCCCTCTTTTTTTTTGTTTTGTTTTACATTTATGGCTATTTCACCTTTCTAGAACAAGTGCACTCTGCTATTGCCTTGGAATTAGGGTTCCAAGCCTTCATTCCATGGACTAAGTATAGTTTTCAGAGCCAAGACATATTCCTCCTCTCTCCACACACAAACTGATCTACAAAAAGACTGCATGTGTTGCTCAACTTGAGAAATGAGCGAACTGAATTTTTGACTGTCTTAAAAGTAGGCTGCTTTATTTCACTAACAGAAAAGATACTCTGGCATTCTCCCCAGTCATTTTCAGGACAAAACTTTATTAATCCACTCTGTACAGACGCTTGTGTCATCCTGTGAGCAAATCACAGATATTTCACCTTTTTGAACACGTCCTGGTGTTCTGTCATTTCTACTAACTGGTCCCAAGAAAGGCAACAGATTTGCCATGGAATGCCACAGCAAGAAAGAAAGGGCTGTGTGTAGAGAGAGCATTAAACAGACGGGTTAACGTACATCTGATATCAGTAGCACAACTTCAACTTTTACCCATAGTAAGACATCTTGAATTAGGTCTAAAAGCTTTGTTTGCTTTTGTTATGTACCTTTACGTCAACTCTGACTTATTGCAACCCTATTATAGGGCTTTCTTGGCAAAACATATTCAGAGGAAGCTTGTCTTCCTCTTAAGCTGAGAAAGTGTGATTTGCCCAAGGGCAATCACTGGGTTTTCATGGCTGAACAGAAAACAGTGGGAACCACTGTGTCCCAGAGTCCTAGTCCAACAATCAGATCACTATACCATGCTGATTCTTGACCAGAAGTTTACAACATTCCATGTAATCTTTCATGTAACCACCTGGCTTTGTAGTTAGGTAGATTAACCTGTGTGATTTCTTTGGTAGGACAACAGGGAGGAGAAAGGGTAAGAATCAGAACTTTCTGGAACCCATGCTTGATCCAAAAGGATGGGCTTGTGGAGCAGAAGAAGAGCAGAGTTAGGTAAGAAAGAAAAAAGCCTGCCTCGACTTATACATGAAGTTGAATAATACTTGGGTATATAAGTACGTGGTTTCCCCCTTGTCCTGTTCACAGCAGCCTGGCATTGAGAAACTGAATAAATGTATGGGGTTCCCCCCACTAATTCTGAATGCCAGGAAAAGCTTCACTTGCTTTACTTCTGTTGCCGCCAAAGGCAAGGGGGCAGAACTAGTAAAAATGTGGCAACGCTAGCTTGCCTACTAAATTAAAATAAGCAAGATTAATATGCTCAAAGCCCATCCACCAATCAGGGAAATGCAAAAGAAAGAAACCTTTCTTATTGGCTTGCCTTCACTAACCAGTTTGGTTCAGTAGCTGCCATGGCTTTGACTCCTCAGCACACCCCACCCTTGTGACATCTATAAAAAGCCATATTTTTAACATTTGCTGTACCTTGTGCAGACTTGTGGATAGGAAGCACAAGTGCAAACAGATGTGGCAGGCAGGCGAGTGGAGAACCAGATGTGTGGACTTCTTTCAAACAGGGGGAAAATTCACCCACCCATAAATTTTCACACAATCATTGAAAACAGAAAGAAGTAAAACGTATCAGGTGCATTCCATGTTGTTTCAAACATATGTTTAAGCCCTCAGTTAAGTTTACTAGGGCTTATTTTCTCATTTAAGTGCTTATAAAGTAGAATGCACCTTATATTGTACTGAAGGTTGTGGGGTGAAATCCTGCAACACATATAAACAAGTCAGATCAGAAGGGAAGACGCCACCTGTCTGAAAAAAATGCATTTGAAATGCCAAGGCCAGGGATACTTCTAGCCAAACAAAGCAGCCTGAAATGTAGAGCAAACTTTCCTCAATTGCCATCACTTTGGTAATCATATACCTTGGGTCACATCCAGCATGCTTTAATGAAGTGAGTGAGCCAATGTAAAGTTTTCTTCTATGTGCTGCTAATAGTAGTCTGACACATGTCAAATGCAACTGAAGAATGACAATATCTGAGGAGAAGGAGATGGTGGTGGTGATGGTGGTCGTGGAGGTGGTGATGATGATGATGATGATAATGATGTTTCCAAAACACCCTTTTTAAAAAATGGTGTTCAATCCAGATATTCTTTTTATATGTAGTTGTTTCATGGATGGCTTCACACGTTCCTCTCATTTTGATAGCACTCTGTGCCATATACAATGGTTTCTGGCCTGTTTCTGAACACAGTTCAGAGTGATGGTTATGACCTATAAAATTCTATATATAGGCTTAGGTCTTGGCTATCTGAAAGACTGTGGCTCCTGCCACACTACAGAAATAAAGCAGTTTGACACGCTTTAGCTGCCATGGCTCAATGCTATGGGTTTCTGGGATTTGTAGTTTTCTGGGACACCAGAGCTTTCTGACAGGGAGGGCTAAATATCTCACAAAACTACAAATCCCAGAACCCCATAACATTGAGAGCCTTATCACACAAGAAAACAAAGCAGAAACTGAGCTGGAGAGTAGCAGCTTTCTCCATATTTTAACGTATGACATTGTAACACTTCAGTTCTCTTCCCATAGGAGATGGTTGTAAAAGCGTGTCTTTTGTTGGACAGATTTTTCCAGCTAGAAAAAAAGACACACTGCAGGAAGAGAATTGAAGCACTATGGAATCTTTGGATTTGTGATTTTAGAACATATTTAGATTTCCCTGCCAAAAAGTGCTGGTGCGTCACAAAACTACTAATTCCAGGATTCTGTAGGATGGAGCCATGGCAGTTAAGGCAGTGTCAAACTATAATATTTCTATAGTGTAGATGCACTCAACATTCACCTTTTGTATGACTTTAATTATATGGTAATCATTTTCATTTGTAAGCCATCTTTGATTGCAAATTTCACAGAAAAGGTGGGGTGAAAATAAAGAGCAGCAGCAGCAGCAACAACATCAGCATCACAGGAACAGCAAAATACATTTTTTTTACCAAAGGGAAAGGGGTATTACAAGATGTCGTGGTTTGAGTGTTGGACTATGACTGGAGACCAGGGATTGATTCTCAGTTCCTCCATGAAACCCACTAGATTACCTTAGGCAAGAAGTCACATGCTCTCAGCCTCAAAGGAAGGCAATCGCAATTGTCCTCTGAACAAATCTTGCCAAGAAAACCCCATGATAGGTTCTCCATAAGTCATGAAAGACTTGATGGCACACAACACACACACACACAAACAGGGATATTCCCCTTTCCATTTCCCATATAGACACTGATGGAAGTGACAACTGAATACTGACAGTGGAACAAAATTGTCTGCCACATCTGAGGATAGTAGTCCAGTTTAGGGAGACAGAGCATGCTGTGAGGCACACACAACTCTCCTCTCCAACAGAGGCCAGGGGGCTCAGAAAGGACAGCCAAGAAAAAGCACTTGGGCTTCTCATCATCATCTGGGTCAATGGCCCCCATTTGCTTAATTGGAGGGCTGGCCATTTCTATGCACTGTATTTATTATGAGCAGACCAAACAGCAGGCAAAGTGTACTGAACAGTTGCTATAACCCCGGTGAACTAAAGGGCTTATCTTGGCCTGCTTGCTTCTTAACAGAGGATGTGCATATGTGAGAGTATTATTATTATTATTATTTGTATCCCGTCCCTCTGCAGATGCAATCTGGCGCTTACAGTAATAAAACATCACAGACGTTCAATCCCCCAAACCCTCCCACCCCTTAAAACAGTATTAAACATCATAAAATTAAAACAACAACAACCAACAAACAATTAAACAATTAACAAGAATCATAAAGGCAGAGCAGATAGCCAATAGCAGGTATGGCAATGAATAAGGGAAAGGCAAAACTCGCTCCTTAGGCTGGGAAGACTAATCAGGAAAGGCCTGCCGGAAGAGATCCGTCTTCACAGCTTTTTTAAAGCTGTTTAGATTGGTAATATGATGGATCTCGTTTGGCAGGCCATTCCATAGTCTGGGAGCGGTTGCTAAAAAGGTCCTCTGGGAGGTTACAGACAGCCTAGTTTTAATAGGCTGGAGCAGATTCCTCTCAGAGGACCTGAGAGCATGGGGTGGATTATATGGACGGAGGCAGTCCTGAAGATAGGTTGGACCCAAGCCATGTAGGGCTTTGAAGGTGATAACCAAGACCTTGTACTGAGCCCGGAAACTAATCAGCAGCCAGTGTCATGATTTTAGGACCGGTGTTATGTGGTCTTTCCTAGATGTACTGGAGACCAGCCTGGCTGCCATGTTCTATACTAGTTGGAGTTCCAGACTAAGTACGATTTCCATGACAGAAATCAAGATGAGATGTTACCAGTGCATGTACCACAGTTTCAAGGTCCCTTACTTCCAGGAAAGAGCACAGCTGGTGTATTTACCTGATTAGTCATCTGGAGCGACGGATCCAGGAGCACCCCCAAACTGTGAATACAGTCCCTAGCGGAGAGTGTGACCCCGTCCAGGACTGGAGGTTGTATCCCAATACCTAGTTTCAGGGGTGCTACTGTTAGTACCTCTGTTTTGTCTGGATTCAATCTCAATCTGTTTTTCCTTATCCAGCCCATTACTGCCTTAAGACATTATTAAAGCAAAGCAGCTTCATTTATTTACTGCTTCATATCACGCTATGGGATGTCTAAGCGGTTTACAACTGTAAGCTCATTGCCCCCCCCACAGTTGGGTACTCATTTTAGTGACCTCGGAAGGATGCAGGCCTGAGTCTAGCCTGAGCCCTGGCTAGTATTGAACTCGCAACCTTGTGATCTATGAGTGAGTGGCTGCAGTACAGGCATTTAACCACTGTGCCACCAGGGCTCCCTATTAAGAGGAGAGATGCCATTTGCAGTCATAGCCGATGACTGAGACATGGAGAAATATATTTGGGTGTCATCAGCGTACTGATAACACCCCGCCCCATGTGGCTTCATATATATATTGAACAATATCGGGGACAGGATGGTGCCTTGAGGGATGCTGAAATTAAGCTCCTTCCTAGTGGAACGACTGTTCCCGAGCAACACCCTCTGGAATCTGCCCGAGAGGAAGGAACAGAACCACTGCAATGCAGTGCCTCCAATTCCTAACCTTCTCAGGCAATCCAAGAGGATGTTGTGATCTATTGTGTTTACGCAAAGGGGAGAGGATGCTTGCCAATTCATCAACAACAGCTGAGCACCTGCGGTCTGATAATTTAAACAGGTGCTGGACGGCAGCATAGTTGTCAGAGATTATCTGAGCTTCCTAATGAAAGCACGCTTGATCCTGACTCTCCTTGTCTTCTCAACTAGAAACCTTGATGCTCAGATTGCTGATTTGCCTTGTCTCTCTGGACTCCTTGACCCTGGATTGCCTACACAACTTGTCTCTCTCTGGAACCCTGGACTTTGCCTAGTTATATCCTTGGTTTGTTGCTATAAGACTTTTGCGTTATGGCTGTTTGTGTGCACAGAATTCTTGACTGCCTTAGCTGTGCACACTGTGTTGTTTTGTGACTACGGCTATCAGCATACTTGGCCACTTTCCTGGACACATATTAACATACACTTGAGAACCTAAAGGTGCTTTCCAGTGGGGTGTCAAAAAGCAATTGTGCAATTATTCCCTCCTTAATGGATTTTCCATGATAAGAAAAAAAGATGGAAGATGTGGGAAACCACAGGAGGGTTGCAAGTGGGAAACAATGTTTTCTGGACCACATTCTAAAATTCTATGCAGGAGACAGAGCAATTTCAGGATGAAAGGTTCGCCTGGAAGCCCCCTAAGACCCCTTGTTTTTGCTGGATAGCCTTCAGGTCTGGCAAACATTTAGATCATTAGAAGGCTGAGGAAACCCCTCAAAATTTTGGTATCCATTCAATTGGCAGTGATTAGTTCTGTGTTAGTCCAAGAGAGAAGTCATTTTGGTTTTGAGTTTGAACTAGCTATAAAACCTGCAAGATATTAAACTTACCTTGGGACTGAAGACTTAAGTATTTTACATCATACCTTCCTACCATCTTTTTCCCACCTCTGTGAGCTTTTACAGAATAGCTGTCATATACAGCTTATCCAGTCCAGCACTATGGACCTTATCACATGGGGTCTAAAGCAGACAGAACCCCGTCCCACCCCCGTCCCATTGCGGTTCCTTTTCCCGTGTGTTCACATGACGTCGCACAGAACCCTGTCCCATCCCCATCCCACCCCCGTCCCATTGTGGTTCCTTTTCCCGTGTGTTCACACGACGTCGCAGAGAACCCCATCCCATCGCCATCCCAATGCAGCATCATCCCCGTTCTTTTGAATGCCGGTTTCCTGGGGAATTACATTTGCGCGACCAGAATGATACCGGAATGATGCTGCTTTCGTTCATTGCGCAATGATGCTAGTTGCGTCTGATAGCAATTTCCGTCTTGTGGGGTCTATACCGGTATAGTTCTGGATTGATTCCATACCGCTTTCTTGCCACTTTGAGACCCGCGTGTGATAACGTCCTGCGTTGGGTATACAAGGAATTCCTTTTTAACAAAGGCCATGGGAGCATGGACAAATATACGACGTCAAAACAGATAGATTTCTAAATAATGCAGAGTCCAGGGGCCCTTTCACACTACGCAGAGAGCTTTAATATCAAACTACAAGTCCCAGCATTCCATAGGATGCTGTCATGGAGTTAAAGTATAATTCTATAATTGTGTAGTATGAATGGGCTCAAGCTTCCGTTGAAGATGCTGAGCACAAGTTGCCCAAAGTTAGGCACTTTTAAGCCTGCAAATCTATGCTGATTTATTCAGGAGTAACTTCCACCAAGTTCAGTGGCACTTATTTCAGAGTCCACATAGGATTCAGGTGCATGTTTAATTGAATTAAAAGGAGGTATTTTATATTGTTTCTTATTAATTTAAGAACATTTTATATGAATTTTTGAAAAAGAAGTTTACAATAAATATGATATGATAAAACCATTTGCTATGGTACAATAAAACCAACAATAAAGCAATGATAGGATAATAAAATCAAGGAGGGGGAGCATTAAAAACAGGGTGCAGGGTACCTGCTTTGTGAAAGACTGTATCTCACTATGTAAATTTACATGAGCTTTAAAGATCCCCAAGAAAACTCTTTTTCACAGGTACTTTTGGTGAAGCCACAGAAGAAAAACTTTTTGGTGGCTGCTCTCAGACTGGAACGCTCTTCCATAGGAGACTAGGTTGCCCCCCCTTCTATTTTCATTGTTGGTTGTTGCTGTTGTTGTTGTTGTGTGCCTTCAAGTCATTTCCAACTTAGTGACCCTAAGGTGAACCTATCGTAAGGCTTTCTTGGCAAGATTTGTTCAGAGGAGGTTTACCATTGCCTTTTCCTGAGGTTGAGAGCATGTGCCTTGCCAAGTTCACCCAGTGGGTTTCATGGCCGAGCAGTAATCTCCCTGTTGGGAGATAAAGATCTTTTTAGTTGGACAAGCATTTGGTAACCAAGTGGTTACACACAAGGGTATTTTCTGAGATTTGTGTGCTGCACTTTTATTGTTATTGTCATGATTAAAAAATATTTATATTGTTTTAAAGTTTTGGTTTTGTTATAGTATCTTATTTGATTGGTGTTTTAACCTTTTTTTTTTCTGCCTTTTAATTCATGTGCCTTTTTAGTGTTGTGAGCTGCCTGGGTCCCCATTTAGGTGAAAGGTAGGATAAAAGTTAATTAAATAAATAATACTAACAATAAAAGGAATAATCAGAAAAATACCTGAGTCAGCACAAATGCCTTCAGTTGACAGTGTGAACATTCATCACTAGGAACGTGGTTAATCTTGGTGGGAGATTATTCCTCATGATAGGTGCCACCATAGTAATATTTTGCTATACAAGCTGTAACTAACCCAACATAAAATTTGGTGAATCAGATAGGTAGGAACAGCTGGAAACCTAGTTTAAAACTCTTGATCAGTTCTGAAAATTTGGATGAATTACTGCATTTCATTCATCATCATGGTATAATTTTATTATGTTTTTAATTGTTTTGTTTATTTTTGTTTGTATTGTGTTAACTCAGTAAGCCACCTTGAAAAGAAATAAATGAAATGCTGAATTAAAAATATTATTAAATGCTGAATTAAAAATATTATTAACAACAAGGGGCTTACTGCTAGTATGAGATAAAATGCTGAATTTTGTCTGTCATTCTGCCTATTCTGATTTTTTTTCCAAAATAGATATTTTTTTATTTTGTCTACAATTTTGTTCTAAAATTGGATTTTAAAAATATAAATGCAAAGAAAGAGAGGGGGGAAAGGAAAAAGACGAGAAAGGGAAATAGGAGTAGAAATACATAGAATATGACTGTGGTATAGGGACATATATTAATATAAGCTGCCTACATGCCCCAAAATAAATTTTCTTGGAGCTGACATCTGTTCATGCTTGGCTAAAGTAGTACAATCTTCTGACCACTGAATGATGGATGGTGAATGTTTGTCTTTCCAACTCTGGAGTATGAGATTCTTAGCTACAGTAAAAACATGTAGGATCCAAGCACGCTGACTATCTCTTAAAGGCCACATCACAGAAATATAATTTAAAGGTTCATATGCATCTAGAAATATCAAAGATTTTTCTAATACAAAATTAAGACATTGCAATACACTCAGCCAGAAAGGAATGATCACTGAGGCCACATCACATGCCACAAGGAAGCATGATCTCTATTACCACCCAACATTTAGCTGAAATAGGCAATTTCTCTTTTAAAAAGATGTTGTGGTATCCTATATAGTTGATACATTAATTTTTGCTGAACCAAGTGGAGTTTTAAATTTGAAGAAGTTTTATGTGTTGAAGTTAAGGCAATTTTCCACTGATTGATTTGCACAGGACAATCTCTTTATTCCACTCAGTTCTAACTTTATTGACATCAAATCCAGCACCTACAACATATTAACTTGTTGGTATTGTGTTCCATTTCTATTGATGATTAAAAAAACCAACACTTTCTAGACTTTTCTAATAATTAGAATATTATGATCTAAGTAGATATCAAATTTAGCTTTTTGACTAGTTACACTAATGGTAGATTTATGGACACAATAAATAATCTTTAATATGTCTCTCTCATAAAATCCTGAGCAGCTCTTAATTCAGTTTCAGATTTGATCATCATTCCTGTGTAAGCTTGCAATTTCTCATTTCAAGAGCATGGAATATGTGTCCCTCTTTCTATCTTCTGATAATAAGGATACTTTGACTTATTAGTCTTCCAAGGCTGCTGTCACACTGCAAGAATAATACAGTTTGACACTGCTTTAACTGTCATGACTCCATCCCATGGAATCCTGGGATTTGTAATTTGGTGTGGCACCAGAACTCTCTGACAGAAAAAGCTAAATATCTTACAAAACTACAAATCCTAGAACCCTGTAGCAATGAGCCATGGCAGTTAAAGCAGCGTCAAACTGCATTATTTCTGCAGTGTAGATGCAGTGTGGAAGCCAGGGTTTGGTGCTCAGCTTGGCCATGAAACCCACTGGGTGATCTTGGGAAGTCACACTCTCCCAGCCTCAGAGGAGGACAATGGCATAACTCCTCTGAACAAATCTTGCCAAGAAAACCCCATAATAGGGTCACCTTAGGGTCGCCATAAATCAGAAACAATTTGAAGGCACACAACAACAAGATGCAGCCCAAACTGTAGCTCTTTCCATGGTGAAGATTAGTACCTTAATAACTGTGGGAAATACTTCAAGTGAGAGCCAGCATGATGTAATGGTTTGGGTGTTGAACTATACCTCTGGAGACCAGGGTTCGATTCCCAGCTTGGCCATGAAACCCACTAGAGTTTATTGCAGGGGTAGGCAACCTTTCCCCTTTAAGGGCCGAGGGACTTCAGCTCCCAGAAGCCTCAGCCATGTTGGCCAATAGTCCCATTTTGGCCAATAGCTCCTGGGATTCTGGGAGCTGAAGTCCCTTGGCCCTTAAAGGGGAAAGGTTGCCTACCCCTGGTTTATTGGATTCCCTTTTTTGCCAAATCTGGGCATGGGCTGGGGATGCGTGTGAATGAGGGGAAACAGATTTTTATCACACTCGAAACAGTCAGCAAGCCATTGCCATGCCGTCGCCTGACCACCACCCATCCCCAAGCTGCACTGACCCAGACGATTTTGCTTAGCCTGAAAGCTTCCATCTTTGAAAAATCGTCCAGCTCAGCGCAGCTTGGGAATGGGTGGTGGTCAGGTGTCAGCATGGTGATGGCTTGCTGACTGTTTCGAGTGTGATAAAATCCATTTCCCCTTGTTCATGTGCATCCCCAGCCTGTGCCCAGATCGGGTAAAAAAGGGAATGCGATAAACTCCCAAGTGACCTTGGCTACCTCACATGTCTGCAATCTCAGGGGAAGGCTATAGCAAAACTCCTCTGAACAGATCTTGCCAAGAAAACCCCGTGATGGGTTTGCTTTAGGGTCACCATAAGCCGGAAACGACTTGAAGGCACACAACAACAACAACACCTCATGTGCAAATTTGTCATTGTGCATTAGTGCCCCAAATCCAATGCCAGATGACAGAGCTGGCCTTGGTCATTGGTGGTCAAGACAGATGATGCTCTGTCGAGTGACAGGTCTTTCTTTGTTTCTGAGAAAAATCCTGGCTGGCCAAAGACTTCAGCTGTGGGAGCAAAAGGAAATACAGTGACAAAGGCCAGTAGGAATAGGTGTGAAAACTATAGTAAACATCAAGTGACTTACACTGGCTCTCTATGGCTCTTTGCCTAAGAGAATAGAAGTGTGGGTTTTATTATCACGTGCCACAAATTCATACTTCATGGAAGAGAAACTCCAGTAGCTTATGAAAACCATTTTTCTCTTCAGTGTATTTCCTGTCATTACGGGTTTTTATAATTAGGGTCAGAGAACGAGGTTGCAGATGTTGCCAGGTGTAGAAATTAGATAAATATATTTAAGCAGGCTGTCCCACCACCACCACTTTAAAGCTTTTGTAAATACTGTGCAGCTCTGTGGTGAAATAAATCTACCACCTTAATGTGCAATGCTTCACGAGATCCACGCTTCCTTATTTTTCAACAGGGACTCTGCGGCAATGATTCCTTCTGAGCCTTTGAGAGGCTTGACAAAAGTGCATGGATTTATGTTTTTTGGGGGGAGTAAGCAATTCGGCAGAAATTGAGTAGCAAGAGTTTATAAAAGCAAAATCTGTGAGTCCTGGCTTCTCAATGATTTCTTTAAAAAGCTACAGAATGTGAAATACCTGTCAACAAGGAGTATGGTAGAACTATAAAGCCCTGTACAGCTTGAGTCCAGGTTATCTGAAGGGCTATGGCTGCATCTGCACAGGATAAAAAATCCAGTTTGATTCTGCTTTAACTGTCACAGCTCCATGCTATGGAATCCTGGGAATTGTAGTTGGTTGTGGCACCATAGATTCGCTTTTTAGAAGCCATTTCTAAATTATGGAATTCCTCTTCCAATCCTGTTCCCCTTCCATCAGCAAGTAAAGCACCTTTATTCAGGCAGACTTTTAATATGGGTCTAAAATTTAAATGCTAAAGATATATATTGAACTTTTAATGTTTTAATATATTAATTGAAGTAGCATTTTAAAGTGTTTTAAAGACTGCTTTTATTAATGTATATTTTTATATTTATAATTCATTGTGTTTTCTTGGATCTTTTAACAAACTGAAGTCTGCCTTGTAACTCAAGCTTCAGAGAAAGGCAAGATACAAAACAAAACAAACAAACAAATATCTTGTTATAGTCAGCCTGCCATATCCACAGATTCTTTAGCCACAGATTTAGCCATCCACGCCTTGAAAATGTGTTTAAAAATGTATATAAATTTCAAAAAGCAAACCTTGATTTTGACATTTTATATAAGTTGTTGTTGTTGTTGTGTGCTTCCAAGTAATTTTTGAGTAATGGAAACCCTAAGGTGAACCAATCGTAAGGTCACCCAGTGGGTTTACATGGCTGAGTGATGATTTGAACCCTGGTCTCCAGAGTCATATCCAACTCAAACCACTATGCCATATTTGCTCTCCTTTTAAAACCTTCTAAATTGAGAGTCGCCATATCTTGCACTAGATTAGAACCTGAATCTCATCAATTTAGAACTTTAAAAGTGAAAATCAGCATTTCTGTCTGGATATGAAAACAGTTTAGTATAGATGTAGCAGAAGACTAATGTAATATTATTGTACTATCAAGCCTGTTATTAATCTTGTTGGCCTAATTTGGATTAGTTGAAGTTCCTAGAATGTTTTCAAAGGCAGCTTCACATTGCAGGGATCCAACCAAGAGTTTACTAGAGTGTGGATATTTGCAGCAAGGCTAAATATAATAAGACTAATAATGACTAATAATGACATATTATTATTAATAATAATAATAAATAAGTCTAATAATGCTATGCTCCTAATGCAGTAGATTACTTTGTGCTGATGCCCAAGACTGCAGAAAAGGAACAATATATTTCTTTGTCTTTCCCTATTGTAGTTTCATTGTCTTTCCCTATTGTTGACTTGCTAGTTGATCCATTTCTTCATTTCTTTGCCAACGTTACTAGACCAGAAACTTTGCTGAGAGTCTGAGATCAAGAGCACTACTGCATTTCCCATCAGTCCCTGCAAAAGTCAACAAGATGGTAGCACCATCTCTGCTCAGTTCTGAGACAAACCAGTCCCCTTGCCTTGAATGTTTTCACAGCCATTAGCAACCCATAAACAGTAAGCCCCTTGATCTTTCAAAATATGTTGTAAGGGAGCCAAACCCCTTCTATAACCACCCAAGCTTTTTTCTCCATCTCTAATGGGAATGGTTCCTCCCTATGTTGTAAATAACCCCCTGCCCACAGAAAGCTGTTTTAGAAATTAAGCATCTCATTTGATAGCTTCTAGAGCCAATGCTTTACAAAATCCATAGATTTCATTCACACTTCTTACATGGTCTTTCCATTATTCTTTCCCACTGGGAAATTCCATTGATGGCCTTTTTCTCATATTCTTCAAGCTTCACCATATGAAAGAGCTTGTGAGTAACCTTGGCAAGCATAGGGCATGGGTTCCAATCACCCTGCACTTTGGGTAATCATTTGCACCTGTCCAAAACAAGGGTAAATTCACTCGTTATTCAGTTGGCTGCCATGTCTAGGGGGATGAGCAAACGTCTCAGGCAATTTTAGAGCAGTTCTTTAATGGCCAAAGTATTTAGAGCCAAAAGACTATTGAGAAACACTGATCAACTTCCTTCTTTCTACTGGAGAACTCAGAAGTGAACTGAATGGTCATCTCAGCTCTATGGAAAGGAAACCAGTGTAATGTGTCCACAACTTGTATGATTTAGTTTGTGCTACATATCCCTGTTTTCTACTTCTCCAAACTATCGCACTTTCTCCAAACTTGATCAACATAGTTCAGGTGCATTCATACTGGATCTAGGTTTGAGTGTGAGGCAACTCACATATACCAATAGTCTTACTTAAGAATAGCACCCTTGCTGTTCAGTAGTTGATTCACTTCACCTTTTTAAAAATATGTAAAACCATCCAAGGTTGTAAGTTGAATGCTGATGTGTAGCTGGTCTTCTGAATACTTCACTCTGTTAGAAAACTGTAGTATATTATATCTTAGGGCAGGGGTAGGCAACCTAAGGCCCG
>CM034710.1:108146090-108160841 GCA_020142125.1 Phrynosoma platyrhinos
ATCGGGGACAGGATGGCGCCCTGAGGGACGCCACAATTAAGCTCAATTATGGATGAGCAGCTGTCCCCGAGCCTCACCCTCTGAGAATGCCCTCTATGGGTGTAGAGGGCATTCCCACTATTGTGGAGGCCTCTTGGGCCCTCCAAGGCTCAAGAACAATTTTTGCAAAATTTCTCCCCCATTTTGGAATGCTCCAAAATGTCTACTAGGCGGCATGGGATATATTTCTACCACATTTTGTGGGTTTCTTGGGCCAGTTAAGCCCAGGAAATACCTTTTTTGAAGCCCTGAACTTCATGGAAATAGAGGTATTAGGGGGCTACGCACAAGCACTTACAGCCCTACAGGGTTTCCTGGGGGCTTATGTGCCCCCTAGCCTTTTCCATTTGCCCACCCATGACCTATAACAAGGGTTGAAACCATACAGTAGTTGCTGGACTGCAAATCCCAGCAGCCCTAGTTAACATAACCAATGGTTTGCTATGCATGGAGCTGTACATCTAGAGGGTTGAATAATTCCTACCTCTGATCTATTACTTTCTAATGGGTTCCCAGATTTTCTAGTTTCCAGTTGTTATTTTAGGTGTTGGTCACCAGCAAAGACTTGAATGGCTTTTTTGCTTTTCCGATTCAAGATGTTTAACATATAGTAATGTCTGTGGGCCCAGCAGCAATGCTGGATGGCCTAATAGGAAAATCTGCGTGGCTTGGCCAATTTGAAAGTATTCAGACAGCTAAAGAAGCCATAGCAGAGGCCAAATTTTACAAATCTCTTGTTCAGTGAACCCAGAGCATTCCATAGTACTTTTTCTTAATTTTAGGAGCCTCAGCTTCTTAGGATCTCCATCTCTACTACTTTACTACTACAATACTGCATACTTTAAAAAGCTTTTTCTTCATTTTTTAAAAATGTAAAGTGTAATGACAGAGTTTGTCATAAAGCCCCACCAGAAGTTTAGAACATAACCAAGAATAAACTTTATTTCACCCTCAAAATACTGTAACATTGTGTTACCATAGAGAGGGAGATGTCTCTCATTTGTGGTTATTTACAGCATTCGAAATTAAGCACGTACCATCAAGTCCCAATGAAAATTAGTTTTAAAACCAGCTTTAAATAGCTAAACTCTCAGCAGCAGCTCATAAAATGAGTCTTGGCAGGTATTAGGTAGTTATGGTTAGAATGACAGTCCTTCAGGGAGTTAAGATAGCCAAAAGCAGTAGTAGTTAAGTACAGAGTGATAGATGAGAGCGTCCGTCAGTTGCGGTGATTTTGCAGCAGCACACATGCACACAAAGTCTTAACACCCCAAGAACGGTGTTGTGCTTTTTAAGGCCAACAATGAGGAGTGTGACATAGGAGCTGGGAGAAATAAACCTTGTTACCTGCTCCCGTTCCCTCTCTTTTGCTGTTGGGGAACTAGTCTGAGAAAAGAAAGAAAGCCTTTAGTAAGGTTAAAAGAAAAAAAACAACCACCGTTACCACCCTGAACTCTCAAAGTAACAGAGCAATATATCACAATGAAAGTGAAGACAAATACACACTTTCATAGTCGTCACAGTGAAACCTAGGACTCTTTCAAACTACACAATTTTATAGTGCTAGGATTCCACTTTAACTCCCATGGCTGTATCCCAAGGTTTGCAGTTTAGGAAAGGGTACATCGAATTTTCAGCCAGATCATTCTAGTGTCTCCCCAGATTACAAACCCCAGGATTGTATCGGATTTTGCTATGGCAGTTAAAGTGGAATATAACGCTATAATTGCATGGTGTGAAAGGGCCCCGATGTGTTTTTGTAAGTTTTGTCATACATAAGTATATCAGCAGCAAGTCAACCTGCACTTTCATTATTCCATTTTACATCTTTATGTGACCCATCTGTTTTTAAAGAAATGTAGGCCATACCCTCCAAGTGTTCCAGTTTGGTATGAACAGTCCCAATTAATCCTCTGTTGTCCCCCCCTTCCCCCCCAGCTGTTTTTAAAATGTCCCCATTTCTTTCTCCTGTTCCCACTTTCCCCTTTTTTCCGCAGCATACAGCATTTGTTGTAATTTGCACTCAAATAATTCTGCAGGGAGGAGAGAGGCAGAATCTTGCCCTTCCCAGCAGGTATGAGCAAATGTAAATTGATGTGGCCTCTCCTAGCTAGTGTGTTTTCTCCATTAATAGCTTGTGCCATTTTTTTTTACCAGACAGAACACCTCTTTAGGAATCTCCAGGTCCTCAAGTGCAACTCTATGATCAACATTTGCCATAGGTTGATCACAGAATCATGCTGGAGGACCTACAAATCCCTTCCTTGGAGGTCTTTAAGCAGAGGCTGGATGGCCATCTGTCGGGGATGCTTTAATTAGGAGTTCCTGCATGGCAGGGGGTTGAACTGGATGGCCCTTGTGGTCTCTTCCAACTCTAGGATTCTATGATTCTAGAGCAGGGGTAGGCAACCTTTTTGAGCCGGGGGCCGGCTTGCTATCCCCCAGTCAATTGGGGGGCTGAAGCACCAAAAATAAATAAATAAATAAATAATTTTTTTTTAAAAAAAATAAAAATTTAAAAATATATGCATGCACAATCTCTCAGCCCCAGAAAAGCCATGGCAAACCCCCTGTGGAGATTTTGCCAAGAAAAACCCCAAGAACAAGTAATACCAACAATAATCAATATCATCATGGTGGGCGGCGGCGGGGGGGGCGGCGGCGGCAGGACTGGCCTGAGGCCGGTCCAAAGGCCTCAGTGGGCTGCATCCGGCCCCTGGGCCTTAGGTTGCCTACCCCTGTTCTAGAGGATTGTTTTCTCTAGGAATCTCTAGATTCTCCAGAACAACTCTATGGTCAACTTCTGGCAGAATTGCGCTGGAGGTCCTAGAGATTCCTAGAGAGGACATATTAATCAAATCTGCAAACAATCAAAGCCGCAAAAGTCAAAGCCGCACATGTGGAGGGCCTACTGTGCTGTTTTTGCCTCCACCCTGTGAGGAAAGAAGACAGTCAACATGAGACACTACTAACAATTGCTATGTGGTCCTATGGTAAAACTGGACAGAAGAGTACCATGAGTATCATGCAGTGCTCTTTGGCAAAGGTTAAACAAAAAAAAAGTAGCATGGAGGGATCATGCTTTTAAAATGGGCTGAACAGGAAAGTAAAAATACCTGAAGAAGAAACCAATAAGACAAATAGAGAACATCCATTAAGAAACCAGACCTCAGCTGCTTAAATAGTCAGGTGTGTGAATTATGGCTGTCTTGAGCCAGGCCTAATATCTCCTGCCAACAACTCCATCTATTGCCAATAAGCCAAGCTGACATAACAGTTGAGTTGGTGGAGGGGAGGCTGAGGATGGGGGCTTTTATGAATCCCTGCTTTTTTTCTTTTTCTTATTTAGCCCAGTTTTCCATTATGATCTGCTTTCTTGTCAAGCACAAGGTGCCTGGCAATGGGGCCAAGATTGGGAGCAGGGGAGGATCCTACTTCTCCAACTCTTTATTTCCACTATGTACCAATTGTTACTGACTAGAGCTTTGGACTGTATGTGATTTGAATTTTAGCCAAGAACCTAGGAATTACTGAGGTATCATCAGATAATGTGCCATGTTCCAATGTACACTTTTTTAAAATAAAAAATGATGACAATGATGATTTACAGTTGGGTTCATAAGCATTGAAGTCTGAGGAGTCTTTGCTATCAGTTTACATCTGGATTCTCCAATTGCTTACAGATGACAATAATAGTCTCTGACTCACAGTATATAATTTATAGACAAGCATGGTGTAGTGGATTGAGTGTTGGGCTATGACTTTGGTGACCAAGGTTCAAATCCCTGCTGAACCATGAAACCCACTGGGTGACCTTGGGCAAGTCACAATCTCTCAACCACAGAGGATGGCAATGGCAAACCCCTTCTGAAGAAACTTGCCAAGAAAACCCTTTGATAGGTTCACCTTAGGATTGCCATAAGTTGGAAGCCACTTGAAGATGCACAACCATCACCATAACAAATCTCCAACCCAGGGCAAGATTAAAACATTCTGAAGATCGAAGCTAGTTTGACAGCTCCCACAGCATCAAACAAATTATATATAATCTGGAATTTGATGGATGTGCACATGTGTATGTATTGTTCAATTTAGAGGAAGCATATAGTCTGAGGCCCTAAATTAACTTGTGCACGAATTTGGCATTGGACCCAGGGGCCCACACTGCACTGGCAAGGAGATCCATAACTAGAACTAAACATTTCAGAGGAGCAGCTGGATGCCGGGTGCCCCAACCCCTTCCTGAGGATGTCATCGGAGCGCCCGCCATGTGCAACGGCGGGCACTCAGATGACGTCCTTCCGGCTCAGCATCCGGACAGCTGAGCCGGAAGGAGCATGGAAGAGGCACTATTTTAGCACTCCTTTTCAGAGGCGCCATAAGGGTGGATCAGGGCTGAGGCATGGGGCAGCCTTGGTCCCAATCCGCGGCTTCTCGGGGTGGGCCATGACCGCCTGTCTGTAGAGGTCCTTGTCATTTTGTTACACCAATTTTATTAGCTCTGTTACTATTGCACAGAGTTAGAAAAGTATTTCAGGTCCATTTTCTCCTAAAGTTGCCTCTTGTCCTCTGCAACAAGAGGACTTTGGAAACTTGGTGTTTGATACAATAGAGAGTGTTGAGAATGGAGGGCATTCAGTGCCAGCTTTTTTTTAACACTGGACGATGAAACTAAACAGACAGTGAACATTTGACAGCAAACTGTGTGTCTGTCTAGCCAGAACTATATACCTGGAACAACTTGGAGGTCAAAATAATACAAAGCGTATGTGCACTTATAGTCCTTTTTAAACAGCCAAAGGGTCTGGCATTGTTTTGTATTATAGAGAATACTGACTATTCACTATCTTTTAATCGCTTGAGCACAGATCTGATCTTGCTATGCATCTGTTATTGCAAAAATTCAGTTGGCTGCTACGTGCCAGGTCAATGCTGTGAGTTCAGGTCAATGCTACCTCCCATTCCTTGTAAAAAATTATTTTCTCACTTTTTACATAACTCTTGGGCCTCAACCCAACTCAGAGGTGTGTTTAAACCCCTTGCAAGCAGTGGGCTTGGGAGGGCTTAACTCTCTGTTGGATGGTAGCCCTGGCATTGAGAAACTACTTAATGTGAACAGAACAAGCACATGAAATTGACGATCTATCATTTTATTTCCAAAATGTTAAGAGGTTTCCCCCCCAAAGAAACAGTTACTTATTAAAATGGTTACATATGTTGAAGCATCAGTAATTCTAATGATGTTTGCTTTTCTACATCATAAATAACTGAGACTTTGTTAGTTGTTGGCTCAGTACTAGACTGTGCCTATTTTTGTATTTTTTAAAAATGAAAACATATAAATCTGTGTTTCCAGAAACTATGCAGCAACAAGAAAAGTAAATTAAAAGGAAAATTGACATTAAAAAACCCAAATAAATTCTTTACTAACTTTAAAACCTATATGTTTACTTGAACGTTCGATACATGAATTTTTGTTTCACTCTATCAACTGGCACTTAAAAATGTTCACCTAACAAGGAGCTTCAGGAACTGGTGGATATGTGCATACTCTCCAACTTTTCACAGATAAAAACTGGGCCAAACGTGGAAAAGCAACATCAGAGTGCAGTCAAGAGGACAAAAATTATGAATGAAGAATATGCAAGAAAGAAAAATCTGCAGCAGTTTGCTCTTGCCAATTAGAAAGGGCAAGATTTCTCCCCTCCACTCTTCTCCCTCTGCTGGCATGATAGCTATGTTTGCTCTTTTAACTCAGGTTGTAGCTGCTGAAGTAAGCTGAAGACAACATTTGAGGAGGGAGAAATGGGGACCTTTTAAAAGCAGCTGAAAAGTGGGATAAGAAAGGATTAATTGGGACTCACCTTGCCAAATTGGAACAGTTGGCAGGTATGTTTGTGGGATCAAGCTTCGGAATATTCTTTGTGCATAGAAAAGCATCAGCACCTTCCAATTTTTCAGACCTTTACTCAGTCCACTTCTGCCTACTACATTAGGGCTCTAGCCTCCATCTTAAGCTTTAGATCCCTGGACTAAAAAAAATATGCTCTGCAGGTCTGTATTTGGGTACAACTACATATGATCCAAACCTGATTCTTGACACCATAAGGCAGAAGTGAGGATTGTGCAGCTCTTCATCTGCTGAACTACAACTCCTGGCAGCCCTAGCCAGCATAGTCAAAAGTGAGAAATGCGGAGAATTGTAGTCCAACATCATCTGGAGATACAGTTCCCACCCTGCTCTAAAGATTATCCAAAATTATTTCACACTGATGCAGTAATCCAAGGCAATCCAAGAGAAATAGACTGCAACTCCATGATATATAGGCTTGCCTGATCTTAAGGCCTCGTCCAGAGTCTTCAGTTTTCACCATTCATCTCCAGCTTGGAAAGAAGAGGGCAAATGCTCAGTTTTAATGGCTCAGCTCTCACCAAAAGGAAAGTCCTGCATGCAGATCAACAGCTCACTTAGTAGAGCTGCATCTCACTATAACCTGCTGAAACTTGCAAAGATTCTCGGGGTGGGTCTGTGTACAATGGGGCCTAGGTATCACCTGAGGTTTGGTTCCAGAACCCCCTGTGGATACCAAAATCTGTGGATGCTCAAGTCTCTTAAATACAATGGAGAGTAAAATGGTGTTCCTCATATAAAATAGCAAAATCAGGGTTTCCTTTCTTTGAAATTTATATATTGATTTAATATTTTCAAGCTATGGATGCTTGAGTCTGTGGATAAAGAATCCATGGATAAGAAAGGTCTGACTGTATTTCCTTAGTTAGCTTTCTCTTTCCCTCCCAGTGACTGGTGTTAGGACTCATCCTCTACGCTGTTCTGCCTCAATCTTCTGGCTAGAAGCTAGTAGATCAGTGGTTCCCAACCTGTGCTCCGAGGAGCCCTTAAGGCTCCGTGTGCACTTTCCAGGTGCTCTGTAGCAGCTCCAGGAAAATGAAAGAAATAAAAATTGAATGAAATTAAAGAATAAGAAATAAAAAGTAACACTACTCCTAAACACCATTAACTTGTAAGACATAGGTAGGTCTCTTAGGGGCTCCACCACTGAAACTGATTCTAAAATGGTCTCCGCAAATAAAAAAGGTTGAGAACCCCTTTAGTAGACTAAGGAGATTAGTGCACAGCTAAAAAATAGCATCTTACAGCTGCTGAATTCAATCCTAATTCAGGCTGCATCCAGGTATTATCAGATATATTTGCTGCCGCCTCCGGCCAAATGCAACCCAGGTAATGTCCGAGTAGAATCGGAACTCAGACGGCCTCTTTTCAAAAGTAGAAAGCTCTCGGCTTTGCAAATTGGCTGGCTGAACTTGGATTCTACCCGGAAGGTACCTGAGCTGCAGCTTGCTGGTGGCGGCGGCAGCAAAATAGTTTGATAATACCCAGATGCAGCCCGAATTAGGATTGAATTTGGCAGTGGTAAAATGCTTTTTTAAAGATGCATGTTAATCTCCTAAATCAAATGTTTCTTATTCTGTCTCCCTAAGAGGTGAAGAAGAATTTCCCTTCATTTCACTCTGATTTGGAAATAGCCCCCTTACTTAAGATTTATGTCTTAATATCCCAAATGGAAAAACATGGGGGATTTTGTGTCTATGTGTGTTTGTTTGTTTGAATGATAAGCTGTGAACAATAGTGTTGATACTTAAATCATCATCAGGGCCCATCCCTAGGTCTCAGATTTTGGCTTGGAAACATCAGGCCCTGAACCAACAACCCTAAGGATGAATTATGCAGAAAATCGTGGGGCAGTACCTTACAACTTGTTTGATTTTTCACCAATATACCCCCACCAAAATAGTGTGGTACCCCTCATCCCTCCCCATGCCAAATTCCAGCCTAAATTCAATCACACAGAAAACATCTTACAGAAAGGTTTGGTAAGACAGTTTATTGTCACAAAATAGTTAATACCAGAATAACTTATAATAGTATGAACTAAAGTGAAGTTTTTACTCTGTTTTTATTTTTTTTTAAAAAACTCACATTGTTATGACAAAATCCAGTAGATCAGATCTCAAAAGTCACTGTTGCAGAGACCTCTTTTGCATAATGATGCAAGTTAATGAAAAGTGTACTTCAACTGTTCATACAGTCGCAACATATATTTCCTGCTTCTATGTCAATGCAAAACAGCCATTTTTATAAAAAGTAAAAATATATATATTTATGTACAAAATATTTTTCCATATCAAATCATTTTAATTATACACTTTAAAAACAACCAACCATCAGAAAATGCTATGTTACATCAAAATGCATTCTACATGTTATATCAGGGTTGATATCTGCTATCAAGATTATATTAGTGCAATTGGAACTGGTCATGCTTGAGGAACTTTTTTTGCATACCTGAAAGTCAGCTTTACCAAGGGTTTGATCCTTCGAATCATATGGTAGATTGCCATATACATCCAAAAACAGAGGAATGTAGATAGTGTAGAGGTATAGAAAGTTGTATTACTGCAAGCAGAGGGCTTAGAAACAGCACAAAGAAGATGCAATTCAGGCTTAAATCAAAACCTTGTTTAGTTTGATCCTAGCTGTATGATGTGAACACAACTGTTGTTAGGGATGGGGAATCTACAAATGCAAGTTTTTCCATATTTCTAATATTCTCAATAGCAAGTTTATTTTGGACTCAAGGCGCCATGATCCCATTAGTCTAGCAAACACAAACATACTGGGTTGGGGACAATCATTATCACACAGTTCTTCAAAAGTACAACAGAGTTGCTTCTGTCCTGGCCCCAGTCTCCCACATGCAGCCCTCCATAGCCTTGCCTCCCTGCCTTAAACCCTTCCCAGCATGCCTTTTGAGCTGTATTTTTATTTATTTATTTATAGTGGTTGTGTTCATGGCAATCCATTAGGTAAAAAGAAAAGAAAATGGGGAAAAGAAAAGTAAAAAGCCTGCTTGGGAACAGCTTGAGGAGCAGAATCATGTCCACTCTCACCACTTGACTGCTAGCATATCCGAACTACTTCGGGAGGGATTTATCACACTCAATAGTGAAAAAGCAGTGCAATGGGGGGCATTGATGGATTTTGCCCATTAATGAAAAGGAGCACTCCAACTACTGGTCAGACTCAGGACAATATCACGCTACACTGCTATAGTGCTAGTATTCCACTTTAATGGCTATGGCTGCCTCCTGTGGAATCCTGGGATTTGCAGTTTAGGGAGTGGCATTTAGAAGTCTCAACCAGAGAGTTCCTAGACCTCACTAAACTACAAACCCCAGAATTACAGAGAAGGCAGCCATAGCTGTTAAGGTGGAATAACAGTGTAGTATAGTATGATGTTGACCACAGACAGTGCCATGTGATAAGGTACAGTCACACATGCTGTTATCCTGCCCTAATTCCACTTTTCAATCCTGGTGTGATAAATATCCTTTCACTCAAGTTCACCTCCATTTGTGCCAAGAGCAAAACTCAGCTCCCTAAAGTCAAAACAAAAATTAAGTCTGCATTTGTGTGCACATTTTATATACATGTTTCCTTGCGTACTTATATTGGGAGAGACATATTCAAGGAAAAACTGGGCTGACTGAGACTTAGGTTCAATCACACTGCAGAAATAGTCCCGTTTGAGACCATTTTAACTGCCCTGGCTCAGTGCTAGGGAATCCTGGGAATTGTAATTTATTGTGGCACCAGAGTTCTCTGACAGAGAAGGCTCAATGTTTCACAAAATTATAATGCATAGAATTCCCTAGCATTGAGCCAGGGCAGTTAAAGCAGTCTCAAACTGGATTGTTTCTGCAGTGTGTTTTGGACCTTACACTGGACCCACTGGGGCTTAGAGGACTCATGACCCCCGTAAATCCCATTGCTTTCAGTGGACCTGCTCTGAGCATGGCTAAGTCTGGATCCAATCCACTTATTCATAATGCATGTAGTGGGGTACACTTGTTAAAGCCCTTGGTTTTTGCTTGATGAACAAAGCTATAAGACCACTTTTCTCACCTCGGCCGGGGTACATTCCTTTGTTTTTGCATGAACCAAGCAGTATTGATTGAAACAGGGATTAGCAGCATTCCCGGACTGAGAGCCCATTTACAAACTAATTTCCAAATTTATCTCAAACTAGATCCCCCTATTTAAATCAGGATACAGTTATTTAGGATGTATCATTCAATTTGGTTCAAGGGAAATAAACTAAGTTTCAACTTTCCCTTGAACTGGACCATGGACAATTAGGTTTCCCCCCCAGTTTTCTTTTACCAGCTCACTATAAAATGTATTCAGCTTTACCACTGTTTATTCAAGAGGGTGAACATGAGTAGAATATTTTTGTATGGTTGAAGAAAAACCCTGTATACCTCCATAAAAGCCTATTTTATACAATTTATTTTACTCAATGGCAGTCAAATTTGGGTTCAAAATGTTGTTTTTAATGCTCAATTTAGCATCTACTTTGACTTTGAACTCAGTCAGTGCCACAATTGTTTGGTATTTTCTATGTGCCACATGTTTCTAATTCTGGCTTTTCATTTTATACAATATATAGATTTCATTATTCTCCCCTCCCTGCCCCACTCCACTTCATTGAAATGGGGATTGTCTTCATTTGATACATTCCGTACCAAAATAAAAACATTTTGGATGCATTAAGGCAATAACAGTTTCCGTTGTGGAAAGTTATTGAGTTCCAGTATAAATAATAAACTGAAACCATAGGTTGATTTGGTACCAAAAAAGTGATCTGCTTTGTTTACTTACATAACAGTTTCAATAAGTCAAACAAAGAGCTTCAACAGAAGGAATCCAAACTGGGTTTACTGTTAGCGTCACTGACAAGTAAGCGCATTTATATCTAAACACATGAACACTATGGAGTATTAGGAGCATTAGAGCCTTTTCACATATGAGGCTTAAATCCTCTTTGAGTTTCTGTCTTCCTGTTCATGTAAACCTCTGATCAATGCAGAAGACAATCTGAAAAGAATCCTCATGTGAATGATCTGGTCATTTATTTTTAATATACATTAGAAAGTAAATATTCACATTGCAAGGTCATAGAAGCTGCTTCGAGTCTGTGATGTATTTTTCTACAGTATTGCACTTCTCAAAGTGATTGTTTTGGTAATACTGCAAATGCAGGCAGGGTAATTCATAGTTAACAACTTTTCACTTGAGCGAGAAAAACTGTCTACTACTTGGTGACAAAGTGAATGTTCATTTTTTGAGATGCAACAATTTCATTGTAGAGGTTAACCAATCTCTACCTCACATGAGGTAAACACTCGAAGTTTTAAAAATTAAACAAACAAAATAAAATCCACCTTTTCTGGGGCCAGCTTTAAACTGCTCAAGATGCATTTAGAATTACATACAAAGGTTAAGCATTATGGCATTGACACTTTGAGGCACAATTGTCTTGAGCTGTGCCCACGTTTTAGCTTATTGTAAGAAAGCAAGGCACTTATTGTTATAGCAATGCAGACGCGTAATGTGCAGTTTGATTAATACAATAAAATAAGTTAATAGTTTGATTCAAAAAAAAAATGGGAGGGTTTCTTTTTCCATAATTTACATACCCTTTATAGAACTGGTTTTACATTTTATATAACAACAACAGCAACATATATTTCAGCCTGAGGGAGTACTTGTTTATTGTCATAACTGAGCACAATTCACTGGGAAATCCTCTAAACAAGCACCCCTAAAATGGATGGAACACAGCCGACCTCTTTTGAAACTCCCACCCATTTCGATGGCACTTATTTACTGGATGATTTTTCCAGTCGGCTGGGCCCATCATTATGCTTACAAACCATTTTTTTCCAATATTTGTGTTAGATCTCTTGTCTTGATTTTATTGGGGAAACCAATGGCATGAAAAATGTCCACTTGCAAGGAAAAGAAAGGCATTCACTCTCTAAAACGGCGGTACTAGTGGCACTTTGACAGTCTTTACTTCCGATATATGTGATGATTTCTGGATGATGCAGCTGGTTGTTCCTTGCAGTTTGTCCTTTCCTTGTGCAAGGTTTGTTAAGGCCATTGCTGCATTGATCTCTTTCCAGTATGTCTCATCTTTGTTCGAGCTCTTTCTGTTAGCTGCACTAGAATCAAGCAATAAGAAATATTTCTGTGTCCCATCGTTATAATTATTACGGCCAAGCAAGTAGAAATTATACATTCACTGGCATCAAATAATACATTCATTGTTAGTGACCTAAAGAAATATATTTGGCTTGTTTTTATTGACATATTCACAAGGTCTTAGACAAACATTCTATAGCCCTTTGTTTTATCATGCAAGGTAGTCTTAGGGGACAAGAATATTTCACAAAAGCCCCAGCTTAGTCCCCTCCACCATATTTTGAGGTCCTAGTAGTGGCAAATATATATCTTTCCTGCTACTGTTTGGAAGCACTGTTTTCTTGTCAAGGAAGTGAGATGCTATTTGAGACTCCCCAGGGAATGACTCATTGATCCAAAGACCAGCTCCCAAAGCCCTCTCTACCAAATCCCCAACCATGAAACATTGGGGATGGCTGGACTGGGACCTGGAAATCAACTTTTCTCCTTGGAGGCAACCTAAGATAGGAAGGCTTCAAAAGCTCACACTTCCCTAGGAAGGTTTTGTTGCCTGGAGTACCTTAACTTTGTTTTTGAACTTGTTGGTAAGCTAGCAGGCATTGCTATGACTTTGATTTGATTTCATCCCAGTGTGTGGAGATTCATTTTTTAGGGTCTATAACTCTCAGAATCTGTCCATGGTGGCTGGGGGATTCTGTGAGCTATAGCACCAAAATAAATAAATAAATAAAAATTCCAATCTCTACATACAGGGGAGATTTAAACTTTACTAATCTCTCGTAAGGAACAGTCTTACCTCTTGCTCCAAAAACCAGTTTACTCACATGTGGGATTCCAAAACATCTCCCTATGCAAACCAGTGGAGAAACGTCTCGCAGGGGTAGGCAACCTTTCCCTTTTAAGGGCCGAGGGACTTCTGCTCCCAGAATCCCAGGAGCTAATTGCCAACATGGGACTCAGCCCTTAAATGGGAAAGGTTGCCTACCCCTGGTCCATAGGTTTCCACAAGGATTGCAGTGAATGGCTACATACAGGAAAACTGATGTGGCAGCAAAAAGGGTTACCTTACATTGAAGAGATGGTGTGAAACTTTACATTCACATAGTTAGATGACAATTATGAAACACCATCTCATCAGTGAACTGTGATGTTGCATAGCTAAATGCACACTGTGCATTGATGAGCATGTGTAATGTGCATCCATGTGCAATGCACAATGTTAATTTATAGCTATCTTTGTCACCAACATAATAACAGCCTATGTTTCCCCTCCCAAGGGTCCTGGACAGAAATAGACTGTGGTACTTCAGTCACCATTTTTTAATGTGTAGCCTGTGAGGTGGGCTTTTTCTGTTGGTTATCTTCCCCGCCTCTAAACAGATGCCTCAATTCCTCCACTTTGCAAGAAAAGATAATGGGATTGCACTCTCCCCCTCCCCTTATTTTAGCTTGCAAATTCAGAATGCTGGTTGTTTTTGGCAAGCATTTCTTCTGAGTACAGTACAGTATTTACAAAAACCCTCATATTTTTATAAGCAATCAAAGGGCATCCTTATTCAAAATGCAATTGTTTTTAAGGTTAATGGGGTGATGTTTGCTCACCATTGCTCCCTACAGGTGACAATCTAAATATGCAACTGGCAAAGGCAACATTTTACTCACCTTTCACACTTGTTAGGTGCATTCTCCAGAGTGTCTGAAAGCAGAGAATATGCTTGTTAATTTCCATTTTCATACAGGGAAATTTTAAAGTTAAGGGAAAAAGAAAATATCCTACTGGTCAATGGACTTTTATTTAATTTTTTAAAGCATAGGTTCATAGAACAGAGAATATAATAAAAGGCTAAAAGAGGGTTGAAAACATAAGCCCCATAGATTTCCAGGTATCTCAATATATCTAATCTAAATCAAGTCCAATGCTTGCAAAAGGGCTCATGCACTAGAGTTGCATAGATAGGATACAGAGTAGAAAGATTCACTTCTATTGCTGCACATTGGGGAAGCTGTGGGAAACGGGGGTTAATTATGAGGGGGACAAAATGCGGGTATTGTTCCCCCAAATAAGAATTATACCCCCAATGAAGTTTTCTTTCAGATTCCAATTTATTGCATTTGCTTTGTGCCCACTGACAAATGGAGGGCACTTTTATTCATCACTAGTAAAAGATAGGCTATGAGTCTGGGGAGAGAAAACCAACAGCA
This sequence comes from Phrynosoma platyrhinos, assembly GCA_020142125.1. Lineage (NCBI taxonomy): Eukaryota > Metazoa > Chordata > Lepidosauria > Squamata > Phrynosomatidae > Phrynosoma > Phrynosoma platyrhinos. Next base: position 108,160,399 of record CM034710.1, read on the forward strand.
CCTTTTCAGACTATATTTATTTAAAGAGTATACATGTATGCCAGCACTTAAGTGGCATCTGTGTGAAAAATGAGAGTGTGTTACACACACCCAGAATAAAACAGAAGACAAAAGGGAGACAAGTTTATACTAAATTGATGGGGCAGGAAATATGACAATCCCAGTGTGAAAAGGCAGAGAATGGCAGAACATCACAGAGGAAGCAAGTATTGCCTTCCATGTGAGTGGCGGTGGTCTATAAAGATTTTAGAGTGAACTTTAAGTGAGCCATACACAGTGCTGAACGTGTTTGGCGACACAGATTATCACCTGAAAGTGCCCCTTTAAAGTGGCGATGAAAATCCAGATTGGATTCAGTGCCCTGCTGACCAGAAAGCTACTGGACACCACTGGAGGGAACGAGGGCAGCAACCCTTACAAGCAACTCATAGGACCTTATCACA
>CM034710.1:108170178-108200786 GCA_020142125.1 Phrynosoma platyrhinos
AGTCAGGAAATCAGAAGAAGACTAAGAATGGGGAGGGTTGCTATGAAAAAACTAGAAAAGATTGTAAAATACAAAGATATACAACTCCGCAAAAAAATTAGAATCATACAAGCTATTGTATTCTCTATTATCGTGTATGGATGTGAGAGCTGGACAGTTAAGAAAGATGATAGGAAGAAAATCAATGCATTTGAGATGTGGTGCTGGAGAAAAGTGCTGAGGATCCCATGGACAGCTAAAAGGACAAACAAATGGATCCTCTGGTTTAAAAGATCACCTGGGAAAATCAGGAAGTTAAAATTATATACAGTAAAGATAAGCAACTGCTGTGCGTGTATGCTTTAAATGAAAGGAAAACAGAGTAGATTTCTAAGCCATATTTTATTCCTAATGCTGTTATTATGGCAGTAAAGAATACTTTAGCTCAGGGGTAGGCAACCTAAGGCCCGGGGGCCGGATGCGGCCCCCCGAGGCCTTTGGACCAGCCCCAGGCTGGTCCTGCCGCCGCCACCGCCCACCTGCCATGATGATATTGATTAATGTTGTTATTACTTGTTCTTGGGGTTTTCTTGGCAAAATCTCCACAGGGGTTTTGCCATGGCTTTTCTGGGGCTGAGAGAGTGTGCATGCATATTTTTTTAATTTTAATTTTTTTAATATATATATATATATATATATATATATATATAATTTATTTATTTTTGGTGCTTCGGCCCTCCAATTGTCTGAGGGACAGCAACCCAGCCCCCGGCTCAAAAGGGTTGCCTACCCCTGCTTTAGCTACATCAAGAGGATTGAGAACATACCTTTTACATACTGGACACAATTTAGAATTTCTAAAAGTTCCTCTCATACAAAAGAGATAAAAACGAAAGAGAATCTGTCCTAATTCTCTCTCCTACCAAAGCCCAACAAAGCCCCCAAGGAGGGGGAAAAGGGATATCCTTCTGAAATTATCACTCCAAAAATCAGGGGCACAATCCTACAGGCCACTGGGCACACTGAAGCATACTGAAATAGATGGACATACGTATGCTTAACGCTGTGCTGGATTACTTCCCAGATCCAAAACTAAGGGGGGGGGGGAACCAGACTGAAATGTGATTTGCAAAGCACAGTGTGCAGGCAGAGTGCTGCATTAAAAATAATAATATAATGATAATTACAGATGGGGTACTTCTGGAGTAAAGTCAAGGCCAATAGTGGGCAGAGGAGGGGGAAAAGAGACCTGTGACATATTTTCTTCCATGGGCCAAAATGTCGTTTGGGAGCTGCATGGCTACCACTCATCTTCCTTACTTCATTTTTAGTCAATGCCAAATTTTACCGTCTAGACAGCCCCCTTTGTAGTAGGCTTGCTGTAAATATTTTTAATGATTGGCTTCTTTTTGACATTGACTAATTAGACACCTCAGATGTCAGAGTGACTGGGAGGATATATGATGTTTGTTCTCTCCAGGACTTAACATATACTAAAGAAACAGAAGCGGTGATGTCTTGAAATCAAATCTCTTTCTCAATGAAAAGGACAAAACACATGAAAGAGACATGAAACAAGAGCCATTAAGTTAAAACGTGTTGTTTTTTTCATCTCTTGCCCAAATGTAGGACATGGAAAACTTAACAAAGGTTTGCCCCAAATCATTGTCAAAACTAAGGAACTGAATATCAGTTTGATCTGTGCTTTCATTGCTATTCTTGCCATGAATGTAGACATTCCAGATGCTAGATGACTCTTAAATATCTCTTGAAAAATGGTGGCACCAGCCTTTAGATCTAAAAAGTCAAAATAGCGGGCAAATGGCTATGCTGGCTGGTAGGTTCTAGGACAGGGGTAGGCAACCTAAGGCCCGGGGGCCGGATGCAGCCCAGCAATGCCTCTGGACCGGCCCCAAACCAGTCCTGCCGCCGCCGCCGCCCCCCCGCCGCCGCCGCCCCCCCATGATGATATTGATTATTGTTGTTATTACTTGTTCTTGGGGTTTTCTTGGCAAAATCTTCACAGGGGTTTTGCCATGGCTTTTCTGGGGCTGAGAGAGTGTGCATGCATTTTTTTTTAATTTTTAATTCTTTTTTAATTTTAATTTTTATTTATTTATTTATTTATTTATTTTTGGTGCTTCGGCCCGTCAATTGTCTGAGGGACAGCAACCCGGCCCCCAGCTCAAAAAGGTTGCCTACCTCTGTTCTAGGAGATGCAGACTTTTAAAAAACCCTAATTTTCCCAGATTCTAGTCCAAGGATTGTCTTGTCATTTGGGGCCTTACCTTGAACTTCTTTTAACAGAATGCTTTGTGTTTAATAGTTTTTTTAACTTAGCACATTTAAAAAAAAATTGAGGATTTTAGCTGACCTTTTTTACAAACTGTTGCAAGGTGCATTGGGTCTTTGAGAGAAAAGCTGGATATAACTTAATTAACTAAATATGAATAAACAAAAAAAAGTGTTTCCAAATTTTGAGATAAATCTCAAAATATATGAGATGAGCCTGGGAGCATTCACCTGCCTCCAATCACATCCATCTACCTAAAAGCTCTAGAAAATAGGGCTGAGTTAATATGAAGCTTCTTAAATGATTTTGGTACTTTAGTAGCTAATAAATACACATACACACCAGTCTCTTCAACATGCTTATGTTCAGTTGTATTGACGCAGTTTTAACTTGACAAAGTCTGCCTCTAATTATACATGGCAATCATCTGACCACAGATAAACAGATATTACACAAACCTTTGGAGGGAATAATATTTGGCTACTATAATTTTTGGAATAATTTATTCCACATCCTGACCTTAAAACACCAAAAATGATTCATAACTTTTTGGGGATTTGAGGGTAAATATTTTGACTGAACAAAGAGATTGGCCCCTCTGACCTTCACAAGGTTTGCACTATGTGCATTAGTCATGAAGAATAATTCTTTGTTTAAGGGCATCATATAGTATATTAGTGAAAGAAGGTGGCCAGAGAATTTGGGCCTCAGCCTAGCAAATATCAATAGCATATCTCCCACTGGCTTCCATGGGGTCCAACCCACCTTCCCCCCCATTGCTAAACAAACAAAAAAGAATGTCACAAGAGTGATGACTTTCACTCCTTTTAAAAAGAACTTCTCTCTATCATAACAGGCCTCATGTAACTATAAATTACTCTGCTATCTCTAGAGAACAGACCTTAGACCAAAACCCGTGTTAATTATTAGACATGAAGCAAACATGCTTCATTGTGCTTCAGTTCCAAAATATATACATTATACGTGCTTAATCTTCTGGCAGATATTTGTACAGGGGAAAATAAATACAATATTTTCTTGCACCCATGGATTATATAATCCAAACTAAGGTTTTCCTTCACACCAGGCAGATGTTTTGGAGCACACCAACACAGAGGGTTGCCAGCTGCCTTATGAAGGGGAACTGGCTGGTGTTAATGTGTATACACCAGCCTTCTCCAACCTGGCAGTGGTCAAGGATGATGGGATTGCCTTAAACATCTGGAGGTTGGAGGAAGCTGACATAATTAACTAATGTAACCTAGAGGAAGCTCATAGTCCTTTGGATCGGTTATTGAAATGAACAAGCAGCTGGAAGTGGTTTCAACTTGCTATGCTCCTGAAATCAGTAGCAAAATTGTCACTGAGCATAAGGGATCTCTCCCCCAAATTACATCTCACAACATTAAGTAAAGGATGAATCAATTTCACTTTTGTGTGGATCCCTCTCCTGATTTCTTATGGATAATCCAATAATGGATATTCAGTGTCTGTTAAACATAAAAGTGTAACTAATTTGTGTTGACAGTGACCATTCTAGCTGGATAATGATTTTTTAAAAAAGTAATTATTTGCCATGCCCCAGTTATGTGATCCTGACCAAATATCTAGTCTTGATAAAGGATTATCTTGATGGAAATTCTCTGTAAGAACCCAGAAAATTCAAGTTATAACATACACAAATACATAATAATTGTCTCTTCTCTATCTTACTAATGGCAGATTTAGTCCAGCAGTCTGTCCCCAGGTGTGACTCACAAACAGAAGGGCTATGCATCATTCTTTACAGAAGGGCAGCCTTCTGAAGGCTAGGCTAGTCCATGTTCATATTGAAGATTTTAAAAAATGTGATGGGAGAGCAGAGGTGATTTACTGAATCCCATTAAGACATAATACTCGAGCAGCACATTGAGCAGGCAGGCACACAGGTCTGCTAATATTTGCATTGCATCCCTGTTTAATTATAGTAAAAAACTCTAAATGTGAAAACTGTATGCAAATTACTGTCTAGTTTTCTCCCCCTCTTAAAACTGATGTGTAAACTACTCTACTCTAAACTGATCTACTAATTATTCTACTCAGAGGAGGTAGTCAGTATACCATAAAAAGAATGATATTTCTCTAAACATATAGAGGTTCCATTCTTATTCTGTTATGGCACACAACAGCTATTTTTAGTAAACCTTTACTCCATGAATTTGTCTAATAGCCCTGGGGCAATTACTTGTTACTTACAAATAGTTTTTGTTTGTCTTAAACCTGCTTTCAATTCATTCACTGAATGAATTCAAAGTCTGGCATTTTAGAAAGCAAGTTATTTCTCTCTAGTCACCTTCTCCTAACATCCAGAAATAATATGAACTGCAATTTTTCTCCAAGTTTCGCAATCTGCCTTCTTTCTAACCTTTCAATATTTGTAGCCTTTCTTTTTCATTAAGAAAGATGCACTATTTTTTGCCATTTCTACAGTGCAGCAATAGAAGTTGTTGAGGTCATTGCTAAATCAGAGAAGTGACTCATCTTGTTGGTTAGAACTGTTATTACTTTGAACAGCTTTGAGGATACTTTTACAGCTAAAAGAGGAGGGAAATAAACAAGCCAACCAATACTGAATTGAACAGTACTGTTAGATAAACCTATTTGAATGGAAATATCCAAATGTCTTACTCTAAAAGAGTTTAGAATCTGGATGATTTAAGTGGAACTTTAGGAATGCTTGGCCTAAGATGCCTCTCTGTGGAGCAGAAAGTTTTTTCTACTGATCAGCTTGTTTTAGACTGGGACTAATTAAAATTAGTGCTACTTTTATTTATTTACTTATTTTATAGTCTACCTTTCTTCAAATATGGGGCCCAAAGTGGCTTACCACAGGATTAAAACAAGGCATACTTTTATTAGAATCATAGACCAGGTTCTACAGTTGGAAAATAAACAAGGGCAAAACTACCAAGCCTAGGAAGGTTCTGACACTATGCATTAGTGATGTATATTTTAGCTAATTTTCTTCTCAAGGGAAGCATCAATATTAATTTTATGACTTTATTCCTTCTGTACGGATGCTTCCAGTTTCTAAAGATTATTTGAGAACTTATTCTGCGCAAACATTTGTGTATCGTATTTTTATGCAGAAAACAGCATTTCCTGCACAGGTAACTGCATTTTCTCTATGAAAAATAATATTTTGATGTAAAAATATTATTTCCTGCACAGAAAAGGCTGTCTTCTGAGCAAAAAAAAAGAAAGAAAAAGGTGTGAATTTTATGCAAAGTATTAACCATAGGATCCTTTGTGCAGGTACCAGCATTTTCTATAAGGAAAATATTTTTAAAGACAAGAATAATCTCTACACAGAAAATGCTGTTACCATCACAGAAAATGCTATAGTTAGAACTTTGCCTACTATTTGCCCTTTCTTTCTTTCTTTCTCTTTCTTTCTTTCTTTCTTTGCAAGACCAACACCTATGAATTTTGTGTAGAATAAGTCTCAAACTGCAAAGGTCATCAGTCCAGGATTCTTCTTATTAGGCTTTCCTGACACTCAAGAACACATTTTTCAACCATTTTCAAATATTTTCAAATGGTTTTTCTAACACTAATGTGCATATAAGTGTGTGTGTATGTGTGTGTGTGTGTGTGTTTGTGTGTGTGTCTTCAATGAGGAGTCTAGCTACTAAGAATGTTTAGCCATCTGGATAAGCTGGTACACAAAATTGTGCCACCTTAGAAGTAATTTCATTCTGATAAAAGAAAGATACAGTAAAAATGATCAGCTCTGCTTTGTAAAACTGCTAACTTGTGATAATATATAAAGAGTGGAAGTATTTGTAGTATAGGCTGTAGAGAAGCACATGTTCAGCTTTTTCAACCATGACAAATGGAAGCATGTCTGGAATAAGGGATATATATATTCCCTTCTAAGAACATTAATGGTAGAGAATTAAACAAGAAGGTGAAGCTTTACTGTATTCAGGGACCATTAAGGCATAAAGACAATTGCTCAAGGTGAAATAATAATTCCCACCTTCTAGATAATTAAAAATCCATGCCTTATCTTCTCAAAGAAGTACATCCCAGATTCTACAGTAATTTAAGAGGGCTAATTTTAGCATTTTGTATGCACAGGCATGAGAAAAAGTATCACAGCACACACCCTCTGCAAACTATATTCAACATCCTCATTATTGTCACTTGTTTCTCAGCACATACAGGCATATTCCCTTTCTGTTCTGCTTTAACATTAGCGTTGTGTTAAATATATTCGCTCTTCCCATGGGGAACCAAATGTGCCACATTTTTCTGTGGCAAATTTACCAATAAGGCATGAGCAGGAGTTGGACTCTAGAGGAAAGGAAAGGTGACCCACAAAATTTTTCACTTCTGCCATAGAGGTAAGGTGCCAGTAATTCTCTCTCTCACTCACTCACTCTGGTTCTCAAGAGATTTTGTAGTGTGACTTCCTTTATTCAATCATCCCAACTTCTAATTTTTTGATTATATGTATGTCTTTCATTCAATGCTTCCTTCTCTGCATCCTAAATCAGCATATACCATGGTATTTTGTACAGCACATGATGCTAGAAAGCAAGCAAATGTTTTGATTTGCCAAGTGGTCTACATGCAAGACATTCTCTCTCTCCCTTTCTCTTGACTTAGATTACATATCCATATTTTAGCACAGGGGTAGGCAACCTTTCCCCTTTAAGGGCCGAGGGACTTCAGCTCCCAGAAGCCTCAGCCATGTTGGCCAATAGCTCCTGGGATTCTGGGAGCTGAAGTCCCTCGGCCCTTAAAGGGGAAAGGTTGCCTACCCCTGTAAATTCAGCATATAATGTGGCCTGAACAAAATAATATATACTGTATTGAAAGCAATTACAGTCACCCCTCCGTTCTCGTGGACTTGAAGTCCACAGTTTTGCATATTCATGGAGGGGCAACCTCCATTAAAATTAATGGGTCATGTCCCCATGCGCACCTGCAGGGCACATCCCATTCAAGCCTATGGGGCTTTAATATTGGCGAATCTCTGCTTTTGCAGGGGGGGGGAGTCAGAATTGATCCCCCGTGAAAACAGAGGGCCAACTATACAGGAGTCAATTATGAAATTACAACAGCCATTTATTTTAAAAGACCATGAATGAAACTGTTATGCCAGTGTTTGCATTTAATGGCTACATACAAGTTAAGTTCTTTTTAAAAATATGTCCAAAAAGAAAGAGCGAGGGGAGGGCTGACATATAACTCAATTGACTGGGGACCTTATCCCACGCTGCTCTCAAAAGTGGCAAGAAAGCGATATGAGCATCATTGCAGTACTATAGCGCTAGTATAAATATGGCGCTAGCGCTATAATAGCGCTATGGATCAGCTCACGCTATTGCAATGCCCGCTGAAACCGACATTCAAAAGAATGCGATTGATGTTGCATTCCAAGCGGTTTCTTGCTGGATTCTGAGCGACGTCATATAATCACACGGAAAACTATAGCGCTATAGCGCCTGATTCTTAGCGGATTCTGAGCGACGTCGTGTAATCACACGGAACACTATAGCGCCTGATTCTTAGTGGATTCTTGCTGCTTTTGGCCCCGTGGGATAAGGTCCTAGGACTGTTTTTTGGGCATCCTACCTAGTGTTGGTTTGGACCATCAATTGGCTTAGGAAAAATTAATTGTATAACTCAAGGGTTATCAGAATTTGCCCCAAAGACTTTCTCATAGCAGGAAGTTCCATAATGTATCTTTTAGCAGAGTAGTTCATGAAGGTATCATGTTTCAACCTTCTCATTTGGACAGAGTTGGCTAACTGGGGGATCTAAGTGGAGGACCTTGTTTTATATTGTTTTCCTCCTCCTTCCCCATGTCTCTCCCACTATTCTTATCCATCTCTTGCCATGTTTTCTTCTTTCATACTGAACGAATAAGCTCTCTCTCAAACTGCCTGTTCTTTCCTTCAACCCTTCCTGGTGGGAGAAATGCAAAACTTAATAGAAGTGTTCATTTAATGTTTTTTTAAAAAAAAAACACTATTGTTTCAAACATGTTTTAGCAGTACTTTGTTTTATTTTGTTGTAAGCCACCTTGAGTCCTGTATGTGAAGGCAAGACATAAACCAAACCAAACCAAACCAAACCAAGCAAATCAAAACAAAACAAAACAAATAAATGTACACAGAGAGAGGACAATGTTAAAGTACAAACAAGTACAAATTTATATGTCATGAATGACAGGTCCTTTTCCCTCCCTGAGTGTGGAAGTGAGATCTGCCAGTTAAAAAATATGGAGACATCTGACTGGACCCAAGAGGTAACAGGAGAATACAGGCATTTATGTATTTTCTAACTCAGGTCCTATTCTGTGGGGGGAGGGATAAAAATTGCCCTGGCAAAGCTAATAATAATACATTGTCCCCATATCAGGTGTTGTGGTTGGGAAGTGGTAGCAGCAGGAATGTGTTGCTGTTGTTAACAATAAATAAATAAAAGGCCTGCCCATTATACAAGGCCTGTTTCTCCTTTACACACACACACAAAAGTCAATTACCAAAGACCTGCCAGAATAAAAAGTAGTTGATCTGCTTGTGGAAAGATAATAAAAAGGGTGCCAGTCTAACTTCTCTGGAAAGGAGTTCCAGAGGGCAGACACTGAGAAGGGCTTCTTCTTCCATGTTCCCATCAGATGTACCTGTAAGGATGTTGGGACAGAGAAAAGGGCTTCCCTAGCGGATCTCAAAACATAATAATAATAATAATAATAATAATAATAATAATAATAATAATAATAATAATAATAATAAAATTTATTTGTAGAACATGGGTAGACTCTTATGGGAAATACTGTTCTTCAGATAAAGTAATCTACTGCTAATATTGTAGATTAGAGGTTGAGCTAAGCCATGTTTGGATATCCAGCCAATACTGCAGAATACTGCACAAGGTGCAAGAAAGATCAATTAGTTTTGTTTGCTCCTTCAGGCTCCTTGCTCAACTTCAGTGCTCACTTGCAAGCAGAAATGCTCCATGCTCCACCGATTTACAGGAAGACAAGTTCCATTGTAATTGTTTAAACATTAAACAATCATGCAAAATAATTTTTCCACAATTAGGAAGCTATTTGCCAAACATGTAAATTAGGCACCTGGTTTAAGCAGCATTTCTATATACACTGAATCAGTCAATTTATTACAAAGTATCATGAATTATAAATTACGTATCCAGTAGGCATTTTTCTTATTTCTAGACTTCAGATGTCACAGTCTTATTACACCTTACACTAGCAATAATCAACAAGACAACAAAAACAATGGTAAATGATGTAAATGTAAGTATGTTTGAGGAATTTGACCTTTGTGAATTCCAATATGAGCTTATCGGATTGCTATTTCCTGCACTAATGTGAAATTCAGAACTACTTTATTTGGTGGCTCTCAAATATGCAGATATTCAGGCACAGGTTCAGATTTATGAAACATTCAAACATGCAATTAAAAATTAAAGATGAGGGAAAATGAGCTTAGAAATGTGGGTTTAAAGAAAAATGTTTAGGATGACAAATTAGAAGTACTTTTGCAGGGACAGAAGACGGGGGGGGGGGGAATCCCTCAGAGATGAGCACATGCAAAAGTGAAACCGACCAGTATTAGACTGATTGATCCATTCCTACATAAACATTTTATTACATCAAACAGATAATAAAACCCAAATTGTGGCTCACTTTAGGAGATAAGTTACTCAAAGAATAAAAAAGTTCCTTGAATTTGTTCTAGCCTGGTTCTAAAATGCAAAATAAATAAATAAATAATAAAATTTATTTATACCCCGCCCAATGGTAGTCCAATCCGGGCGGCTTACAGATTAAAACACTCAAATACAACATAAAATCCCAAAAAACAATATATGCAATGTACCCCCCTCCCTCCCTTAAGTAAGTAAATAGTAAGTAAATAGTAAGAAGGGACTTACGGACAGGATTGAGTAAAAATATTCAGTCTCCAACTTTTCTTTATGTTTGAAATAAAAAGTAAATAAGCTAAATGAGTTGGCAAAATATTTTTTCAAGATGCATGAAACCTCTATCGAAAGATTTAGGAAAAGAAATACCTAACTATCTGTATTTTTGAGAAGATTCTTGGAGGGTCATAGTTTCTTACTATAAAGACAGACAAAAAGGAAGCAACATACTGCCAAAAGGATTTAATGACTACCACACGGGACTCTTAGAAGGGCAAACAGAATTACTACTGTATTTTCTTCTTGGGAGTTCATTCTCCCTTCCAGCTTCAAGCAACGAAAGCTCAGGCAAGTTAAATTTCTCTACTGCAAACTGTCCCTCCCTTTCCCCTTCAAATCTCTTTTTTTCTTTTTCTCCATCATTTTTATTTCATCCGATTATTCTGCCTACTTCACCATCTTTGCAACACTTTCACGTGTTAATTGCTATTCGGTGGCTCACTAAAGCAGCACAGAGGAGAGAACCTTGGCATAATTATTTAAAGGGCACATTTGATCATCCACAGGGTTTAAGTCTTTCATGACTAGTTCCTGAGGGGAGAAACAACTCCAGAAAAACAACCTTGCTTGTTTGCTTGACTGGCATTTGGGCACTCTGTCCCTTTTGCCCACAGTTTGTAGTCTGTTTGGCAGCATGAGCAACCCAAGTGCCGGCTCCGTGGTTTAAAGAAAATGTATCTACAGCAGCTTGGATCTGAGTTTTTAAACTATTCAGTATTATTTTAGTCCAAGACAAACTGTTTAAAATTAAAAGAAAATGTTGGCTTTAATTAACAATGAAATAGTAAAGAGCCTTTGCAAAGAACGTGCTTTTCTCACAGAGCAGAGCAGCAAAGAAAAAATATTTGAAATTGAAAATCCATTCTTCTCTAGGCAGGCAGAGACATTCCCCTCCCTTCATCCTCCCAATTCTCACTGCTTTAAAACAAAAATATGTGAAAATCATTCATTTGTGGAGCAATATTTTGGATGCTTTTGCCATTGACATTGTGGATATTTGGCACAGCCGGACTTTTTCCAGAATTTTAGCAGCAAGGCTGGAATGAAAAGGTGGGGCAAATACATACTATGGTCCAGTAAGCACAAGCCCCTGCCGGAAAATTTACTCCATTTGCTGAATCAAATGATTCTCCGTACGGTATGTGCAACGTAGCATATTTCACCACTGTGCAAATGAAAATATGGGCTTTCTCCAGAGCCCCACTTTGGCAAGGTAGCAAGGTGCTACAGTAGAAGACACAGCCGCTTTGCAGGACGATTTGCAACTACAACAGACCATCTGAAAATCATTACTGCACAAGCAGTGGATTTTCCACATGTTTCAATGCTGGACAAGCAGGTTGCCCTTGAAGTATTGTTCCCTGGGGAGAGAAGGAAAACCCAGAGAAAAGTATCCTAATGTCAGATCACTATTTAGCTAGAGCCAGACCAAAAGTTAAAAAAGAAAAAGAAAAGAAAAAGGCCAATCTTTTGGCAGTGCTGCTAGCAAAACTATAGGGTAAGGCAGAAGAACAGAGCAATTAAGAAAAAAGGGAAAAGACCAGAGCTTTAATTGCCTAAAATTACAGCTCCCAGAATCCCCCATCCAGCATGGCCACCAGCTTAAAAACAGTGTTACTTTTCTAAGCAGTACAAACCATGGAGGCCTGTATGGATGGAAACAAGAGGAGGAAAAGTTGTGGGGGTTTTTAATGCTGAAAAGGGAGTAATATGTAGACATCTCTCATTTTAATTGATTCTCAAAGCACTGACAATCATTTTTATAATGCCAATGGGTATTATAAATGCCACTCTTTCTTATCTAATATCTTATTTCACTTTTCAGTTCAGATTTTTGGAAAAAAAAATTTGATAGAGTTTTAAAAAGAAGAAATTACAACTTTTAAAGAAGCAGTAAGACAGTATCTGTGATATTTGTCATTTGCTTTTGAATTAAGTGACAGTATGGGTTCAAAGGTGAAAGAAGCTGTCAGAAATGAATGGTATAATTATTGTTTTTCCCAGTAAAAGAATTTTTTTAAAAGTGACATAGAAACAAAAGTTTAATATTGTTTGTTTCTATTGGAAATGTGAAAAGAAAATCTAGATCTACCAAATTTAATGAAACCTGGAAATGTAGGGTTGGCCCTCAACATTGTGTATCATACAGTGATGGGACCAATTGTTATAACCTAGTTATGTGATTCAGTTAGCTGCAATATACAAGTGTCAAATCATTATTGGCCAGTTGTCCATTGCTCCTCTCAACATAACTGAAACATGTATTCGGATGTCATTGTGTTTCTTCTATATATGTATGCGTGTGCCTTCAAGTTGTCTGTTGACCTAAGGTGATCCCATGAATTTCATTGGGTTTTCTTAGGCATTGAATACTCAAGAAGTAGATTTGCCAGTTCCTTCCTCTGAAGTATAGCCTACAGCACATGGTATTTGTTGGCAGTATCTCATACAAGTACTAACTAGGGCTGAACCTGCTTAGCTGCCAAGACCAGACACAATTTAGTGCCTTTAGGGAATTTTAAAAGGCACATTCAATGATATATTTTATGGTCATAGCTGAAAATGTTGACCTACAGCAATCTAATGTATCTTTTTAAAAAAATAGGGGAATCGAATGGGGTGAAGGGACCTTATAGACAAACTTGGCATGATTAGGTGTTAATGGACCAGTTTATGTCTGAAGGTAATTCAGAAGTCCCTGCATTAGTGCTAACAAATAAGTCTCGTTCATCTGAACAGTATGTGCACTGCAGACAACTTTGTTGAGTTGGGCTGTCATGTTCCTTTTGGTCTAAATATCTGCATGGTCTAAATATCTACCCTGTCTGGCTCCAGATCTCATCTGATCTTGGAAGCTAAGCAGGATCAACCCTGGTTAGTACTCAGATGGGAGACTTCCAATTAATACCAAATGCTGTAGGACAGTGGTCTCCAAACTTTGGTCCTCCAGGTGTTTTTAGACTTCATCTCCTTGACTGTTGACCAAGTTGGCTGGGGCTTCTGGGAGCTGAAGTCCAAAACTTCTGGAGGACCAAAGCGTGGGCAGACTGTTGTAGAGTATATTTCAGAAGAAGAAGAAGATCTGGCAAAACCATCTCTGAGTATTCTTTGTCTAAGAAAACCCTATGAAATGCATGGGGTTACCATAAGTCAGCAGCGAAATTAAAGGCACATACATACACACACAAGATTAGATACCAAATAGAAAGGCCATTTCGTAATGATGCTGTTATATGTTCATGAAGATTCTGATGTGTTTCAGTTAAGTGCATGTGTATCTATCTGTCTTCAAAAACATTTACAGAGATTTCTGCATCACAATGTAAATGCAGCAACAGAAACATGGGTGCACAATCTGTCTATCTTGGTCTAAAATGTGCGTGTACTATGGTCTAAAATCTGCAGGTACTATGATATCCCTGTTGTTGCTATTGTTAGTCAAATTTCCCACTGATATCCTGCAAATTTTATATAGTCCCTTCTTTTCCTGTTTCTGCTAGCAATGAGGAAAAAAACAATTGGTATCAGGGTTGGAGGGCAAATGAGTAGAGAAATGCCTCTCTATTTCCAGTGAGCAAAGAAGATAATTGGGATGTGTGTGTGTTAGCATATGTGCATGCATGAATATGGGAATGGATGTGCAGAACCCAAGCCCTGAGACAGCATCTTGTGGAACTGTAGAAGTAAAAAATGTCATGCAGCCATTTTACAAATTTGATATCCACTGCAAACTCCCCCCCTCCCCAAAAAAATACAGTCCATGCAAGATCGAATTCAGGCTGCATAGGATGAACATAATGTTCTGTTCTAAGGGCTGCTCGAGCTATTTGGCACACTCAGCCTTCTGCTGCACCTGTAATGCAAATTAAGAATATTTTACAGCTCACACAACTGTAACTCTGTAGGGCAGGAAGATGTATTAGTTAGGATGTTATTTTAGATGAAACACATGCATGGGTTTAAGCTGCAACCATACTTGAGGGATCCTACTTTTTTAGGTGAGGGGATTTGTTGCTGCAGAATTGCTTGTAACCACCAATAAATTATTATATTATCCATACAGCTGGTAAACTGCATAGCTTTGAAGCTGTGAATTTAATTAAAGTACTTGGCTTGTATCAATTTTACTTCTGTGTAAAAGAGGTAGTCATGACTATCACCTTGAATTTGGTATCCTTTGGAGATTTGATTACCCTATTCCTGTCCTAATGTATCAGAACTCTCTCCTGATAATGAGTTCATCAATTCTGCCTGTAAGTGGGTCAGAAAGTATCTAGATTAGCCAAAATGTATGTTAGGTTTAGACCCACAACCCTTAAAATCAACTCTTCTTAATCTTTGAATACTTCTATTGCCACCCCATACATACTTTTTGGCTTCATTTTTAGTGATTTTTGTAAAAGCATTCTTGTTTTGGAGATGTTGACTCCATAGACATAATGCCAAACCTTGCTTTATAGCTTTGAGGTACTGCTTTTAAAATCAATGCGAATTTTTTGTTGGCTTCCATGGAATTCTGATTCTAACATAATAGTTCCTTCTGACTTCAGCCAAATGCTTCCCGCACAAAGTCTCCCTGCTGTTAAAATTATATACAAATAGCCACTTTCGGTAGAATACATAAATCCATTTTTTAAATTATGGGAAGTCAGGCACAAACCACAAATCCATAAGGGGAAACAAGATTTGTTCATTCAGATAAGAGTGTATTGGTTGATTGACTCTGGCATTGCATAAAACCTCTAATTTCAGCAGGAGATACAAATAATCTAAAGTAGACCAAGTAGATATATTAGGACAACTAGCACAAGGACTGGAAAATCAAGTTTTCTTTTAAAAAATAAAATTAACTGTAAGAGCATTTTAAAAACTTCTCAAATGCACTTGAACAAGACACTTTTCAGGGGAGAATATTCTCAATGAAAAGGGAACTATCATTCTGACCTACAGCCAAAATGATATAAAATGAAATGTGTCAAAAAATTTCTAACTTTCAAGATTCAGGGTTATAAAATGGTTATCACAGCAAAGTGTTGTTAATTCCAAACACACCTTGTGTGATTTAATCTTGCCTTTTGTAAGAATGAAAGATATAAATGAGAGACTGGGAGCCCAAATAATATTCCTGTCTGTTTGCTAAAGGATCGAATGAGAGTGCACATTCCCAGTTCCAACAGTTCAGTAGTGTCACCTCTACTGCCACAGAGGTAAAGTACCTGAGTGCTCTCTTAGGAGTAGCATACAAATAAGTGTATTGTGCACATTGTTGTGGATCTTGACATATTCACATCAATGGTTAATTGGCTCCACTTTCCTGCACAAATTTGCATCTATTTCAATCTATTCACCCTCCCTCCAAAGCACATCCAAAGCAGATGGATGTCCACGCGTATGATAATGTACATTTCTGAGGATTTCCATCGAAACTTTGGTAAAAACTGTGAAGCCTTTTTCTGCAGAGTTTAAGGAGTTTTCCCCCCAACAAAACTCTGGTTTAGAGAACTGGAGAAGGGAAGCTTAAGAGGTAATATGATAGTTCTGTTTAAATACTTGAATGTATGCCATATGAAGATGGAGCAAGTTTGTTTTCTGCAGCTCTAGGGAATGGGACCAGGAGCAATGAATTCAAAGTACTGGAAAAGATTCCACCTCAACATTAGGAAGAACTTTCTGACAGTAAGAGCTATCTGACAGTGGAACAAGCTGCCTTGGAGAGTGGTGGAATCTCTTTCTTTGGAGGTTTTTAAACAGAGGCTGGATGGCCATCTGTCGGGAGTGTTTTGACTGAGCATTCCTGCATGGCAGGGGATTGGACTTGTGGCCCTTGAGGACTCTTCCAACTCTATGATTCTATGAATCACATGTTTAATCTTGTAGGCTAGTCCTTCCTTTCCTCAACAACAACGCTTCCATTAAAAAAAATAGCCTCGAATGAGACAAACTGTAAAACACTGCACTTTTAGAAAACAAATGCTTTTTAAAAACAAAGTTCCCATTTTATACAAGGTCTGCTGGGGAAGCTATTATTTCTCTTCTTTCTTTTTCTTTTCTTCTCATGTAGCCCTACTCACTGTAAATTGCCTGCAGTTTTATTTTCCCTTCAAAGGAGCAAGAGATTTGCAAGTCCATTAATGCACAGACTGATATCATTGAGATGTACCTGCTTAAATCAATTCAGCACAGATGGGAGAATAAGCTCTTCGCTTTGCCAAGTTTCAGCCCAGACTGAATTTTTACAGCTGGATTATAAAAGCTTGGCTCTCTCTATTTTTTTTTTAAGAATCTCATGGAAATACTGATACAACTTTAAAATGCAGCAGTACGAACAGCATCATGATAGTCTAATATTACACAAGACATGGACCGATCCAACAGACAGTGAGACAGGCAGAATTTTTATCAGACTATTAGCTGCTGTTGTATTTACATCAAATGGTGGAAGTAGACTGGAACACACAAGAACAACCATTCCAGTGACAAGGTTTCAAGACAGACATTTTTCCAGAAAGAAATGAAGTTTTTATGGGCTCCCCTTTCCCTTCAGTTTACTGCCAAGAAATACAGTCTCCCCAAATCCAACCCTAACCTCCCCTCCCGCTACTGCAGAATTGGCATTTGGGGCTTTACGTTAATCATACTCTTGCTGCCTCTTGTGTATACATGTGCTTCAGTTCAGTTCAGCTGAGTCCTGATGTTAAAGCATTAACATGTGCTCGCTTGGGGTGGTTGGAGCTTGATTGGGTGACAACATTCTCCTGCAAAATGTCTTTGGTTAAAAAGAGTTCTGCTCATGAAAATGATATTAGCCACAGACACGGGCATTAGCATGTTGAAACGTTTGTACAAAAAAACATGCCTGGAAGTCAAAAGAAGGAAGTCAAGTATGTCAAACAAAGCACAGCAGAAAGCGGATAACCAACTTTTTAAAATGTTAATTGGGGGGAAAAGTGAAATCCTTTTCTCTATTAATGTTTGGATAATAGTGGGTCATAAGAAAATAAATAAATATAAAATTTGAAGGCCAGTTTTTCAAAAGGAAAAAGCAATCTCTTTCTGAATGTCCTCATGACTGAAGCAGCTTCATCAGCAGTAATCCATTAGTGGGATTACAATAACATTCACTTCAATTGTCCAAATTGGTACAGTCCCAATAAATCATTGTTATCCCATTTTTTTAGCTGCTTTGAAAATGTCCCAGTTTCTCTCTCATTCTCCCACTTTCCCCCTTTGTCTGTAGCTTACTTCAGTTAATGAGAAGTGAATTCAAAATACAAAAGTAGTCTATACT
This sequence comes from Phrynosoma platyrhinos, assembly GCA_020142125.1. Classification (NCBI taxonomy): domain Eukaryota; kingdom Metazoa; phylum Chordata; class Lepidosauria; order Squamata; family Phrynosomatidae; genus Phrynosoma; species Phrynosoma platyrhinos. The sequence continues at coordinate 108,187,743 of CM034710.1, forward strand.
CAATTAACTCAATAAGGGGAGAGGAGAGGGCAGGATCTTGCCCTTCCTTGTAGGCACAGGCAAAAGCAAACTGCTGCAGTCTCTCCTAGGTTATCTGTTCTTCCTCATTAATAACTTTTGCCATCTAACCACATGCTGATGTTTTTGGCCACATGTGTCTCAGTTTCCATCTGTGCAATATCAGACAGTATGCAGTACACAGGGAAGGGAGGTTAAATGTTTCCTTTGCCACCATGATCCTGGTGATAGTCACCAACTGTGTGCACACACACACTTCATGCTTTTTCAAGCCAAGAAAAGCTAAAATTTATACAAATGAGAACTCTTCCTCTCTTCAGATCTAATCATAGGAACATAGGGGTAGGGTAAGAAGTGTGTTTTCCCTCAGGACTAAGGCAGCAGATATTAAATTTCACTGCCATTTGAGCTGCCATCCCAACCAAAATCCCCTCCCTTCTCCCATACTAGCCCTGAGTGATGAAAAGCAACCAAATCCAGATGATACATTTAGGTGGAATGGTTGTAATGGTTGTTCGTGCATAATTTGGCCTTGGTGTTATTGCTGCTCCACACTTCCCAACTACCCCCATTCACTTGCATTGACTACACTAAAAATTACAGTAGAAAAGGAAGCCGAGAATCTCTAGAACATAAAATGGCTACACATTTTGGAGGAACAGCAAACTGGGAGTCATCAGCAAATGCCCAAATGTCCTATCAGTCAGCTGTGATAGGAATGTATTAAAATTATTATTTTTAACGGTATTATTAGGTTTTTAGATGTATCTCCCTTTTAATCAATGTTGTGAGCCCCCTTGGGTCCCAAGTCAGGAGAAAGGCGCATAAAATAAACCAACAAGTGCCTTTAGATTTGCATGGGAGAGCTTTCTCTCAGTCCCACCAACTTTGCAGGTGTGGTTGGCAAGGCCTGAAGAAACTACTGTATATACTCATGTATAAGTCTAGAAATTTTAGTCAAAATTTTGACACAAAAAACCTGAGTCGACTTATGCATGGGCCAATGTAGGTATTGCACTTTGACTATTATTTAAAAAAAAGAAAAGAAAAGAAAAAAGAATCATCACCTGGTTAAAGACAAGAATATAATCATTCCTGGAAGTACTGATCCCTCTCTACTCTCTCATCCATCCAGCCTTTAGTGTGAACATAAACAGCTATGGGGGGTTGCAGACTACCAGAAATAGTGCAAATTGAGTCCACTTTTAGGGTTAGGGTTAGTGCTAGGGAATCATGGGAATTGCTTTTTTTCTGAGACATTGAGCCTTCTCGGTCAGAGAGCTCTGGTGCCACAATAAAATACAGTTCCCATGATTCCCTAACCCTAACCCTAACCCTAAAAGTGGACTCAATTTGCACGATTTCTGGCAGTCTGCAACCCCCCTATGTCTGCTGGAATTTTGTAAGTTCTTTAACATTGTTTTCCTTTGCTTCATCCTTTAGATCCTTTCTTAAATGCTCTTAAATGTTACTCTCGACTTATCCATGGGTCATATCAAAATCCATCATTTTGCCCTCGACTTATACATGAAGTCACCTTATAGTCGAATCTATACAGTAACTCTGTGGCTGCTCCCAGGCTGTGCAAGTCTCTTCCATTGGAGGTCTGTTTGGCCCCATCCCTGCTCTCTTTCAGACAGCAAGTAAAGACATCTTTATTTAAGGAAGCATTTGGTGACACCAGATAGAACTTGTAATGAAATAAGGTGTAGTTTTTAAAAAAAAAATCATCATGGTTTAAATGCCTTTCAATGCTGTTTTAACTTGTGTTTTAAAATTAGTTAAACTGTGGTTTTAAGGTGCTGTGGTCCCACATTGGGAGAAAGTATGGACATAAATTAAATAAATCTAATAATAATAATAATAATAATAATAATAATAATAATAAATGAGAGATTATGACAATGAATCAACAGACCTTTCCATCCCCCAGCTGGTTCTCTAATAAATGTAAATAGCTATAGGAATCTTTATTTTTGTTCCCCATCAAAACATATGTTTTCCTGAGATTTTTTTTTAAAAACCGTTCCCCAGAGCCATAGATTGAAAAGAGAGCAAAAAAACCCAAAACCAAACAAAAAAAAAACTTAATGAATTATTGCCTCAGACAAATTGAGATTTGTAAATTGAATTAAATGTCCTTTAGATGAGGCTAGGCAATACCACATCGCTTTAATTTGTTGTTGTGTGCCTTGAAGTCATTTCTGTCCTAAGGTAAACCAATCAAGGAAATTTCATGGCAAGATTTGTTCAGAGGGGTAGCCTTTGCTTTCCTCTGAGGCTGAGAGAGTGTGTGCTTTGACTGAACAGGAATTGAAATCCTGGTCACAGTCCAAAGTGCAAATCACTACAACACATTGGCTCTACTTTGCTTGAAATACCATGAAGCATTTCACTTAGCACAGATGGTGAAGTACGTTAAAACAGATATACTGGGGTGCACCCAGAGAGACAAGTTAATATGTAAATATGACTTTAATTTTCTTTTCTTATACTCATGAACAACCTAGTAACTTCATAAATCCATTTACTAGGGAAATGCTAGCCATTTGGCAAAAATATAAACAATTTTTTATTATCTCCATTCTGTCCTTTTCTGGAACATTCACATCTCAAACAGAAATATAAATATAAACAATATGTAAAACAATTTGCCAGATGGAAACAAGTAGGTGTGTATAGAATCACACATCTCCTTATAAATAGTAAACCTTTTACAGCTAATAAATTATAGGAAAAATCAGATGAATTAATCCTGGTTTCAAACTGCCCACATTATTACATTTGTACTATAGATATATGGATATATAGGTATATAGATATACAGATATAGATATAGATCATTAGGATCATTGAGCAATGCTTTGTAGAGGGGCGGGATATAAATAAATGTTATTATTATTATTATTAACTACATATGAAACTGTACATATAAATGATTATATTAAAACAAATAATTTAAAACATTTATAAAACCATAATAGGTGATTAATTTGGTGCATAGAAAGGGGCAAAGCTTAATACACTATGGGATTCAAATATTTAAAAGTCTATTGCAGATGAGACCTGGAGGAAAATTTGGATTATCCTACCATATACATCAATGTCAACTTTATCCAAAGAATTCGTAATAAAAACAGTTTAGAGATGGCATTTAACAATCATTAAATTACACAAATATAATAATGAGATTTCACCAATTTGTTGGAGACAATGTGGGAGTGTAGGCACCTTGGAACACATGTGTATCTTTTGCCCTAAGGTGAGAGATGTCTGGAACAGTATTATAAATTGGTTAAATCAAATGATGATGCAAAATATTGTTTTCTCATAATCTTTGCTAATTTTGCCCACATTTGATGGTGAAAATACAAGGCTACCACATAAAGAATTGATCTCAGTTATGACTGGAGCTGAAAGTGCCAAAATAGCAAGATCCTGGAAAAATGGCAGAAGGACTGTCTTTCCAAAGCTGGCTGGACAAGTTCTGGTAGATGCTCTAGCTAAAAAATTGACAATAAAATCAATTTTATTGGAGAAATAGCAAAAGACAAACATGGAATCTGTTTATATCCCAGGCTTCAGACTTAATGATAGATTAATGTCCGTCATGAACATACAGGGTTTTTGGACATTATACATTTTTTTTAAAAAAACCAAAAGAACAATTATTATAGCACTATTATATAATACGTTATTTGAATGAAATAGTAGTAATTCATTGGTAATGTAAATTATGATTTAGAAATTCATAAAATATTTATTTTTTAAAAGATTAGATTATGATAATTTAGTTATTTCCAAGATGGGCATCTGAAAAGAAGGCTTGTCTTTATATACAGAGACTCACAGGAAACTGAATTTTGAAGTTCTTATTCCTGGGACCTTTGCTGGGATCCACTGGGAATCAGTAAATCAAAGAAAGGGGGAGGATATATATGAGTGAAAAACAGAAAGTAAGTTTGTGATGGAGATTTTAGCTTGGGAGAGATTTTCAATTATTCATGATGCTGTTTCTCTTTCTCCCAAGCTAAAGACAGTTTTGGAAGTAGCTGCTGAGTAAAATGACTGATAGCATTTTCCAGCCTTGTTCTAGTATGGGTTTTAAGGTGGGCTTTTAAGCTAAACTTAAATGGCAATTAAACATAAATGTAAAAGTTTAATTCTTCTCACTTCTCACATAAATGTAATGGAATTAGGTTTTTTTAAGCTTATTAATTATTAACTAAACACATTAACCTTTACTGCTTACTTTGCTGTCTCAGGTGCAGGATACACAAATCCATATCCTTGGATATTTATAGCACATAGTGGAAGGATGTGTGGCCCTCAAAATATTGTTAAACTACAACTCCCATGACCTCTAGACAGACAGGTATTGGGAGAAGTGAAGGGGACTGCAGTCCACCAACATATAGACCAAATTTACCCAGGTCAGGGGTCTCCCATCGCTACATTTTTCCTTGGGAATGAGCTTTGGCTTCCCTTCTATGTATATGTCCCAAATCTCAAAGTGGCCAGGGAGGTAATATCCTAAACATTTGCTACTTCTACTCATGGAAACTTCAGGCAGCCAGTCCATTGACTATGTCCAAGCAGCAGCAACCAGGGTGGGAAGAATTAAAGCAGCTGCCAGACCAGTTGTATATGTTATTGGCCCTGAAGACATTACATTTCAAATTTACTTTTAAAGGGGAGTTGGATAAGAATTTGCCCACAAGGCTTTTTAAACATTTCCCCTGTAAGACCACTGAATTAGAAGCACCTGCTACAAGAGCAGCTACATTGAATAATATCACACCAAAGTATCATTCCTCTAAGCTAAAGGGAACATTTTCAGAAGCCTGAAAGATAGGTGTGCAGAAGCCCAGAGGAGTAAGAAACACAAGGAATGGCCCACAAAATGAACCCCCCTACCTTTCAAACAGATTGAGAAATTAAACCAGTAATTCTTTTTATTGTTTACAGAAGGTCTCAATTTTCTTTTTCCAGTTTTCACACTCTTTAAATATCCTATTTTTGAATCTGTGATCTGGCTGTAGTCTTGAGATGGACTAAGGACTGGAAGAGCTTTGTGGAGGTCAGTCAGAATAACAGAGCCATATGAGAATTTCTGGAAGTGTGCCTGCTCAAAACTGGCCTAGCCATTGGTCATCCTGGATGGAGATTACAACATTTCTTGGCCCCTATATTTAGGAAAAGTGAATCATAACTCAGCCCTACTCAAGCATGTTGGTTGGCTTAGTTAAGAGAAAGAACAGCAACAGGTGTGTGAAGCTTAGCAAAGTTAGGTGCTGGACTTACACTTTCAGTGATCCTGCAGGCCTCATGGCTAATAGGATATCCTGGCTGCTGTAGTCCAAAAAGTTACTTTTTCCACACTTTACAGTTGCATATTTAAACATGATTTCCCCACAACTCTTACCAACTGGGTAATCTCCTGATGTATTGCAATACTATTCCACAGCCGACTTGGCAGCTGTAGTCCAGCACATTTAGTGCATACCAGGTGCAGAATGTTGGTTTACCTCAATACCACCACAGGAAAAATGAATGATGCACCCTTTAAATAACTTATACTACATGTTTAAACAACATATACCCTATAAATAATCAGTGACATCAATTTCTGCTCTATTTCAGATTCAAATTTTTATTTTGCAGTGCCAGGCATTTGTCTTCAATGCCTATTTCCTAAGAAAAATCTGTAATACTTTTCACAGAAATGCAGTTCAGATGTTCAGAAGTGGCTGACATGAGGATTTTCTGTCAAGCACTTGAATAATTCCAAAAGAAGAGTTCAGTTTATAGTCCCAACTTTTTTTTTTTTAAAAAAAAAGCATGTTCTATTTTGTAAAAGTTAATGGGAAGAAAGAAAATTTGGCAAGGCAGACAAGATAGAAAAGCTATAAATCTGGCACGTACTGAAAAGTCTTCCGGTTATATGCAGAGTATTCCAACCTTTAAAAGAAGGGCCACTGGGGATTGTAGTGCTTGGTCTATTGCAGTGGAAGATATTGGAGGTCAAACTCCATAAATTTAGTAATGAAAAAGGAGCAAGAAGAAGAAAGTGAAAACACTTCCAGGAGCCACAAAATTCTCCTAAGTATAAACACCTAAAATAGATCACAGTCGTCAGGTTCTAGCTTGATGAAAGCAGCTCCCTCCAGATCTTCCCAATCTGAATTGCTTCATTTTTATTTCTTTTGGCTTCCCTGCCCCCTGAGAAACACAAACTATATGAATCAAAGAAGCCAAGGACCTTCTTACCCTTCCAGCTCTCCTTTGCTTCACTTGTGGCTAAGAGGCAATAAGGACTGAGTTAGAGGACTCTGTTTCCAAATATACTCTGAACCTGAGGTGTTAAGTTCTATTTGGAAACACCAGCTTCTGACCTCAAAGCCATTCCTTCTAATCTTATAGTGTAACAGAGGCACAGGCTTTTCTTCAAGGAATACGTTTGGCAAATGACTGGTGACTGAAGAAGGAGCATTTAATGGGTAGGCACTGGACTGGCTATACCTCAGAGTAAAAACCACCTCTGAGTATTCCTTGCCTAAGAAAACCCTTTGAAATCCATGGGGTCGCCATAAGTCGGCAGACAGCTTGAAGACATACCGTACATACACACTACTGTAGTTTCCTTACTGCTATGCTTTTAATTGTTCTTAATGCAACTAGGTTTTAATATGACAGTTCATATGACAGTTCTGTAATGTTAATACTTTTGTCTCTGCCTTAGCCTATCCTGCCTTTCTCCCACAACCTGAACTCAAGGTCTCTCACAACAAAAACGTACGAAGAAAAATAGAGAAAAGTGATGAAATGTCATTATATTATTTGTAATGTAAATTTGTAATTTCTTTATATTATTTGTAATGTTAAAATGCCATTTAATTAAAAATAAATTTAAAAACAGATCAGCCAAAAAGGAGAACACCAATTTGTTAGAAATCCAATAAACTCACCTAAGGTGAGACTCATAGCCTTTAATCACAGTCCCCAGAAAAGGCCGTACATAAGCTTGACTAGACTGGAGTCTTCCTTTTCCCTACTTCTTCCAATAATTGACTCTGCTGGAAGCTAGTGAGTCCTTTGGTAAACCCCCCAAGAACTGAGGTTGGCTGTACTGGGGGCTTCCCTCGCCATATTTTAACTTCCCCACTCAGAGCTCTGTAATCTGATTGCCCTCTTCATCCAGTCTTCCCTTGGAAGAAAATACAGACATTTTAAAAATCCACCCAAATAGAAATCTTAGCTCTGACAAAAAGAAGACATGTCTGGGAAAAGGAGGACATATGGTAACCCTAATTTATGTACTTCTTTATTTACATCCCACATTTCTCCCAAAAGCAATTCACAACAAGATTACAAACTCAGAGCCTGCTCCTAATCTGTGGAACCCTCTTCCATGAGAAGCTAGACTGGCTCCCTCCTTCACTGACAGGCATTACATTAATTTTCCAGGAATAAATCCCAGAACAAGAAAACAATGCTGTTATAAACAATAACAAATCAATAAAATCAGGGGAAATGAAAAACAGAGGAGGACAACAGCAATGCCACCAACCAAGCAGCACAAACATTGTTTTTAAAATTAGCTCTTTCAAGGAAAATGAATACACGATATGTTTTTAATTGCTTACATTATAAGAAAAACCTGAAGTGTGCAATGTTTGCTGATGTGTCCATGGACCCACACAATAATTCTATCTCAGTTACTGGTTTCATTTCATACTGGTGAAATGGGGAGGGGGGAGACAGGTGCAAATTATGTTGCTGATACATTGCATGGAAATAAACGCCACTGACAATGGAACGTTTCTTCCCGAATCTTGCAATAAATTACAGCAGTCTAGAGAAAGGAACCTATACATGAAGGCTGTGTCTGTATAGTAGTGAGGTAGAACTCACTTGTTTCCACACTTTGCAGCTGAAACGGAACATCAAGTCTATGTGCCAGGTAGTGACACCCTGTTGTCCTTCCCATACATGAGCATCCAAAGCATATGAGTGATGCTTCTTTGAGCAATCAGTCCACAAAATGTGTTTACTTCATGCCATCTAGCCAGATATCTACTTGCCAGGAGTAGCTTCATGGGATGGACCAGCTAAGACCTGGTGCTCCTGATCCAGTAGGCCAGGTAAGTTATGTAGTGCCTTCCAGATATTTTGGAGTGTAAGCTCCATAATCTTTGACCATTGGCCATGCTGACCAGTGTTTGGGGAGATGTCTAAAACATTTCCTTAGATGTGGGAAACCTGCTTATATGGACCAGAGCTACTGGTGTTTGTTTTTGTTTTTTTAAAGGATTATCACTTTACAAGTCCCTTGCTTGTCACAAGGTTAGAGAGGAGGCATGGCCAGAATGCACATCTCTTCCCATCTCCCCATATTTCAAATTGCAATATCTTATTTTCAGCACTAAAAAGCAAGCTCCTGTGGGTTGAAACTGAAATCAGAAAGGGCCAAAGTGGGGGGGGGAAGGAGACAAATTCTTAACCATAACAAGTGTGCATGTGATGAGCTAAACCTATTTAATATCAAATTCTCTTTCTCAAAACCATGAACTTGTTCACCTTGTAAGCAGACTCAAATTTTTTTCCCCTCGCCAGTACATCATCATCGAAACAACTCATTTATACAGTGAGTGTTTCCAGACGGAAGGCTCCTCATGCTAGCAATTAGAAGGCATATGGCAATTATTCCATCTTTTTCTCCTTAGCAGATTTTCCATAGTAAGAAAAAAGATAGAAGAAGGAACAAAAAGACAAGGGAGGGTTACACGCAGAGAACTGGATCATGTGAAGCTTCCATGAAAGCAAGACATAGGTACAAAAAAAGTACTGTCTGAAACCACTATTTTAGTCCAATTAATTTAATGTACTAGATAATCTAATATTGCAGAACTGCTGGAACTGAATAAGAACAGACCTGACCCATCCACTGGAAAGGAAACTACTTGGAATGCTATATGAGAGCACAAGGTGTAAAGACTATGCAAAAATATTTGGAAAATGGTAAAAAAAAAACATGTTAATCCCTGAAGAGGAGAATACTGAACTGAAGAGAATCTTTGCAGGCAAGATGTATTCTGAACAGAATATTTTTGTGTGCAGGAAATACTGCAGGAAACCTACCCAACCAAAAAGGGTTGTAGTATGTTGTTCTAGATGGGTCCCCAAACTACGACCCGCAGGCCGGACCCGGCTCATCGAGGCCTTCCTACTGGCCCATGGCCGGTCCTGCCACCGCTGCCGCTGCCATGCAGCCGCATTGCCACCACCGCTCGGCCGGACACCATTTTGCCTTCCAAAATGGCGTCCAGAGTCATGTGCATGCAGCCAGCATTGCGCACGCATGCGCACAACTCCGGACTCCATTTTGGAAGGCAAAATGGCATCCGGAGTCATGTGCATGCACGCAGCGTCACACGCGTATGCACACTACTCAGGTGCCATTTTGTGTTCCAAAATGGTGTCCGGAGTCATGCACGTGCATGTGCGCATGCACCTACGGCCCCCTGGGAGATCTGGGGGCCAGCGAACCGGCCCCCAGATCAAAAAGTCCGGGAACCCCTATTCTAGAACATTGTATAAAATGACAATGATGTAGAACTCCTGGCTAGTCAGTCTAGCTCTGTGAGCCTTCTGAAACAAAACATTATTCTGGGAGAATAAAATTTCCCTTCTTTATACACATGGGTTAAACACTTGTAGAGTTCAGCTTGCTGTAATGAAAGGTTTGCCTTACTACATGTTAAATAGGAAGAATTCTGCATGCATTAAGAAACAAAGAGGTTAGAGTGATCATGTAACAATTCCTAGCTTGTTTTTCCAAATGTCCAGCCTGTTAATGGAGCGGTGGCTATTGTACAGCTGCTTTGGGTTATTAAAAGAGTCTTCCCTATCCACAACTCAGGGTTTTAAAATGCTGGCAGGCAAGAAGCAGAGTCCAATATGAATTGTATTATTCAAGATTATGCCCATTTTAAAATTCCAGTTGTATAAGTATAGAAAACCAGAAGTTTACATGTCTTAAGTTTCTGTGTGCTTATTCGAACAACACTCATTTTAAAACTGAACTTTGGCAGACGATTATCACATAATGTAGACCAAATGCACTTGGAATGTTGAAAAATAGCATTCAAAAACCAAGAGATTTCACTTGGAAAAGATTAACTATGTAACCACAGCTCCTACTCTACGCAAAACTTTGTAGAACTCCAAACTGCACTCAGCTAGTCCCCTTAGCTCAAGGCTTACTTGGAAAGTTGTGATAATTTTGTCTTCAAGTGGAAGTCCTACAAGGTTGAAAACTCTTGAGGAGTAAAAACTCTTGAGGAGTAAATCAAACAGCACATGATGTTTTTCACTTCTAGCCAAGTATACAGAGATTCTCCACAAAAAGCCTAGAGTTTTAACTTTGCTCTGCGAAAGAAAGTTATAGAGGATGAGAAGAATCTATTTGGATCTTAATAATGATCTTGATAATGTGCATATAGGGGAGCCATAGCAGATGAAGAATTAAGACAATGGAGATTATCACACAACGCTACTCTCCTGATACAATTGTGCATTTTTAAACTACTGAAACAGTAGCACTTCTTTTCACATAACCATGTAATTGTGACTTCATAGCAGGTCAGCGACTAATTAGTTTGTTTTTAACTCTTGTGTATTTTATGTGATTTTATACTGGATGTAGAAGTTTTAAGTGTTTTGAATTTTACTGAGACCTTAAATTTTTATCTGTGATCCACCTTGGGTCCCTCTGGGGAGAAAGGCGGCATATAAATGAAATGATTCATTAAATAAATACATTTATTGCACACTATTTCTTCCAACCATTGCATTCGAGATTCACTCATCACCTATCTGAGACTAAGGACGTTATCACACGGGGGAAATCTGCTGGTTAATCCACACAAATCCCAAACAGAAACTGGATTTGTGCCTCATGATTTCACTCGACGTCGCACAGAAACTGGACAGAAACTGGTGTTATCCGAGATCTTTTGAAATTCGGTAGTTTTGAGGAAATGCATTTGCAAAATTACAATAATTTCGCATTTACCGTAATGTGAAAAGCAAATGCACATTTGGGAACATTTCCCTGCTTTTCCCATGGTTCCAGCGAGCATTCCTCTATCTGCGCATGTGCAAGAGGCTCATTTCTAGTAAATTTATGGGCTTTTCTCACTTGTGTGTGAACGTTAAATGCGCTTACTGCAATTTTGCAATTAAGGTAATTACGTGTGAAAGCCATTTGCGGAATCAAGGTTTATTTTCGGTTTATTTTCGGAATGCCTCATTTCCACTTTATTATCGCTTTCTGGCCCACATTTGATAACGTCCTAAACCTGTTCATGTATGTGTGGTTTTGCTTGATGGGAAATCCAGCAAACTATTTTTTTTCTAGTGCTCCTTTTTCCTCATGGTGAGGTAAATTAATTTTTTTAATAAAGATTCTTTTTCCCTAGATGGTTTGAATATTTTTCGTGTCATAGAAATGCATTTTGGTAGCTCATTAACATAGTGCGATTATGACTTTTAAAAGAAAATAAAACGCTTAGGAAAGGCTGACACTTTTGAGAAATGAACTGAATGCTTCTCTTCTCAGGACTGGAAGTAGAATGGCTATGAATGATCAGGGACAAGGAGGGGGAAAGAAGGGAATAATGCCAACATGAGATCATCAATCTCAGAATTACCCCAGGATGACTTATCATACACATCCTCAATAACAGGTTAACTGCATGATTGACAGCTATTCATTGGGTTTTCTTCTTCATTAAAGATTGTAGCAGAAGTATGGATTGGCTACAGGACAGCTACTAACCAGCTATGAAACTGTGCAGTAGGATCCTCCCCAAACTGTGCTTCTATCCTTCCATTTAAGAGTTGTGCGATAATCTCTATTGTATGTCTTTCACTTGGAAATAGAGGCAAGGACAGATGTAGTGATTTGAATTCTGGACTAGGATTCCAGGAGACCGAGGTATGAATCCCTGTTCTGTCATAGAAACTTACACTTGGTGACCTTTGGGCAAATCATACTTTCTCAGCCTTAGAGGAAGACAATGGTAAACATCCTCTGGATACTTTTTACTAAGCAAACCCTATGGAAGGTGTCATCATAAGTCAACATTAAGACAAACATTAACAACAGGTTAGGATTTGTCCAAGAGATTTTCTACCTGGGATGGATGGAAGAGCACACAATTGCCCTCTTGCTCTCAAACCAAACTACCTAATACCCTGGGCCAGTCATGGTTTTTTTTTTTTTTTTTTTTTTTGACATCTGTATCAGACAAAGATTACAAGCACTTTTCCTTTCATCATGACAGTAAAAATAATTAAATAACCAACCATTTATACTTCCATTTCAGGACACTACATGTCTTTGGGTCAGATGCCTCACTTTGTGAAATAGTTCAGCCAGGCCTGGGAATGGGAGAAAAGTGTGAGGAGGGAAAGACTTTCTCACAAGGAAGCAAATCTTTTCCTCTTTTATGGAGTGGGCACCACAGCGCTTTAAAATAAATACAAGTTTAACATTGGAGAGTGATTTCTAGAATATAAATCAACATCTATCCTTTGCAAAAAGGATTTTGAAACAATTAGTAACATTGGATTGGATGATCTATAATAATGCACTGAAGTGGATAAGTGAATCCCATAAGATAGCATTTATGAACTAAACAAAGGTACATTCCAATCCATTGTCACTTGATCACCTGCTGTTCTCAGCATTGGACAGGGCCAGTGCAACCTGGTACATCTCCCAGGATCTGGTACCCACCATGGCCCATGGACATGCTGACTAGTGAATTTTTAGAACAGTAGCCCCCAAAGTAACTTTTCCAAGCTCTACATTAAAGAAACAAAATGCATTCTTGATGCAACAGGGAAGCAATAGATAACACATATGTTTTTTTTAAAAAAAGATAGGTGCTAAGTTTCTCATATGAAAGCAGACCTTTGGTCCAGCATTGTCTACACCAGGGGTAGGCAACCTAAGGC
>CM034710.1:108200886-108216547 GCA_020142125.1 Phrynosoma platyrhinos
TAGCAGTATAACTCTCTCAGTTGTTTGTTTGTTTGTTTTTTCAGAGCTGTACCTGGCTCATAAGATGTTTTCTCCTAAAATAACTCCCCTTTCCCATTTCCAGTGAGGTAAATCATTACATCCTGAACTGAGTGGAAAAGTCTGCATAGTCAAATAAGGCACAGCTGGAAGCCTCACATTACTGTTAGAAATTTTAAAATATGCAACAATGCTTGCATAAGTGACTGAGTGGCATTAGAAGGGCAACAAAGACAAAAGCAGAAACTTAGAACTTTCTGCCATATTGCTTTATATTATTTTTTTCCCTGTTCATAGACTGATGATTCTCAGGCTTGATCTCATCCTCTCCCATTTCTTTTCCTCATTCCCTCTCCCTGACTTATGTAGCTGGAGGTAACAGACTCCATCTGACTTTCTCCTTCCCTCTCTTTATGATTTTTTACTTCACTAAAACACTGTAAGCTGCTTTGAATCCCATTTGATAGAGAGGTGGTGGGAAATAAAATAAATAAATAAATAAATAAATACAAGTTTATTTTAAAAGAAAATTATCTTTCGTGATAGCAGCAGATTAGCTTTTCTATTAACTGCATGTCCCTAGGCGCTTCATTTCATGCATCTGTCTACAAAAGCCGATGATACCAACTTCTCTCTCTCAGTCCCAAATGTGCTACAAGTTCCCTTTGAAAGCTGACTACCCAGTTGTTGACCAAAAAAAGCTGGCTAAGATTACAGAGCAGAAACAAATGTTTCCCCTGTTGTGAGAGAGGATACATGCAGTGAGGAATTTCCGGCTGAGGTAGCCATATTACTCTGTTGGAGCAAAATGAACAAAGTCTTGCGGCAGCTTAAAGACGAACAAGTTTTATTTGGAATAAATGCGATGGCGATTATGAAAATAACATGCTGGTACCTATTGCATTTCCAGTCCCCACTCCCTCAACACTGTATATAGCAGTGATGGCGAACCGAGTGCCCAAACTTAAAGGTGTTATGGCATTGGGTGTTACTTGGTACTTGGGGGGTGGGACAGGTTTGCGCCTGTTCCTCCAATTCCTCAGCCGTCTCCGGGGAGGTAGCTGAAGGCCTGGGAAGGTGGAGGGAAGAGGTGTGTGCTTGTTCCTCCTCTTCCCCCACCCTCCCATCTCTCTGCGTGCCCTCCAAAATGGTGTATGTGCCAGAGATGGCACACGTACCATAGGTTTGCCAACATGGGTATATACAAATCTAACAAAGATACATTCCATATATCCCTTGTAGTATGTTGGAGCCCATGAAAGCTTATCATAAATAAATCTGGTTAATCTTTAAGATATAGCAAGGAAGAATGCATAAGGCTATAGGGCAGTGGTTATAGGGCAGTGGTTCTCAAACTTTGGTCCTCCAGATGCTTTGGACTTCAGCTTCCTGAATGCTGTCCAAGCTGGCTAGGGCTTTTGGAAGTCCAAAACACCCAGAGCACCAAAGTTTGGGAATCACTGCTGTAGGATATACAGCAGAGTGAGTCAATAAGACAATTAAGGCATGGGATATTTAAGGTCTGCAATGCATATTACATTCTGCACTGAAGTTCACCAAAAACACCCTAACTGTGACAAGCAATTCCTTTCTGTGAACTAAGAAGAGCTTTCCACCAAAACAGTCTGTTGCAATGCCACAGATTCTGCTTATCAAAACCTATCCTTCACTTCTTCTGGGACTGAGAACTGTAGGCCAGATGATCCCATTTTGAGAGCTGTTTTGGCTTAAGACCAACAATAGCTTGCACTTAATATATAGCCTTGAAAGGCCTTAAAGTCAAGACTAGGCTTGATTGCTTACATTTTGATCACTGAACAAGAATGATGTTGAGACACAATATTAAAAACTTGAGGGGTGGACCTCATATTAATGGTTACTACACCAAGAGTAGCCCAAATATTGCTGTACTTTCTTGAACAATGGTATGATATAGATGGGGTAAATTGCTCTATGCATTGTGAAGTCGTAGGCTTTCATGGCCGGCATCCATAGTTTTTGTGGGTTTTTCGGGCTGTGTGGCCATGTTCTAGAAGAGTTTTTTTCTTCTAGAAGAAGAAAGAAAGAAACTCTTCTAGAACATGGCCACACAGCCCGAAAAACCCACAAAAGCTCTATGCATTCTTTATGTATCATATGAACTGACACTGTTCCTGGCACTAAAACAGAATCATCTTAATCATTCATTAAGCCACCATATTTCCAGTGGGCCAATGAATTCCACTTGGCTGCATTTTCAGCTGGAAGTTTAGAATTATTTTCACACTTAAATATTAAGATAGACATTTTGGAAGGTACTGATGTAAGTCATTCACTCTCACCCTTTTGCAAAAAGTTAATAATTATGACCTATGTCATCAGGTTGTTAACCAGATGGCTACATTTGCCACTAGTTGTCTTAATGAAAGTGCCATAGATTGTTTTGTAGGTCAGAGAAAAGATTAGCATCACTGGCAGCCACAGTTTTCCAGTTATATGAACAAACAAGAGTCATCAGCTTTTGAAATGATTCCCTACCTGTTCGGTAGACAAAATTGCCTTCAGTCTCAGAGGATGATGGAGACACCAGTTCCTCTTCAAATTCATTGGAGCTAAATGATCCTGAATGATTTCTTTGCCTTGTTTTTTCCATCATGGCAGCATTTGTGGCCATGACATGCCTCAACGAGTCATTCAGGTAGCGATTCAACAAGCTGCTTTTATATTTGGGGGGTGATACGTAATCCTCATTGGCACTCCCTTCTGGTCTTACTCCAGATTTTATTACAGAGCTTTCTGTTTTAATCACAGTGTGATGAACTGGTGTGTTGTAACCCCCTTCATTCATATGACTTCTTGGAGGGTTTTCACCATCTGGAGAAACAAGACCCATCAGAGAAAAGCATTACTTGTGTATCTTTTTAAAAAATAAATATTCATAATGAAGCTTCTAAAGGATAAGTGAGATCAGAATACATCATGATAATTGTCTTTTGTAAGACCCTTTCAATACATTGCTAGACACATTCCTTTCCCCGTCCAAAAATTTGTAAATACTCCCCCACCCCAGTTTAAGGAAAGGGGGCTTTTCCTCGGATACTCTTTAATCTTAATATGAAGTACACAATGTGATTTATGAACAGCATACTATTTTAGCTGATAGACAGTTTATGAAGACAGATGGTCATATATATTGTGCAGTATGTATCATCTGGGAATGACTGGAGTCTAAGTATAGTCTAGTATCCAATGATTAAATGCAGGCATTTTGTGGGCACCTTGCCAGTAATGATAATCTGTACAAGGGGATCATGATGCATTATGATGTAAGGTAATGTCACCTGTAACTTGTTACTTTTTCAAAGGGACATATTAACGTTTCTTTAGCAAAATATTTTAATTACTGATAACATGTATTGCCCCATATAACAAGTGAAGTTTCTATATTACTCTTTAGCATTACTTTTAGTGGGCAAAAATACTTTGTGAAGCATTTTCAGGGAATTTTTCCACCAGACATTAGGCCAGGGGTAGGCAACCTTTCCCCTTTAAGGGCCGAGGGACTTCAGCTCCCAGAAGCCTCAGCCATGATGGCCAATAGTCCCATGTTGGCCAATACTCCTGGGATTCTGGGAGCTGAAGTCCCTCGGCCCTTAAAGGGGAAAGGTTGCCTACCCCTGCATAAGGCTATTTTCTTCTTTTGATGTCTCATCACCATCACAAAAGGAACTAAAAAGTAACAAGCAATATAATGAGCAACAAACAAATCACTAAAATTTACCTATATTTTTAATAGTAATGATTTGTTTTGTGGCCTCTGCTGTGAGTTACATAATGAATTACTTTTTAAAAATAGCTTTCTATATTTGTCCTAAATGGGCTTGCCTTTTTTGTGTTGAGTCAGTTGTAGCAAGAAACAAGCTAGAAAATATAAAGTCCAGTGTGAGAAACAACAGCTTCCAGCACATGGCCCAGAAAGGATCATATGGCCAAAAGAGAGACTGCTAGTACACAAGCCAAGATTATGGAAGCTAGAGAGTGGTTTCACAAAAGTTCTGCACCCATTAGTGGCTGGTGGCTACCCAGACACAACCACGTACTTCAGCCTTTTGAGAAAGTTGATAAAACTGCAAGTTAACTTCCAAGAATACAGAGTAAATAGGCAATTCGATCCTTTGGCCATAACCATCTGTTCTCTTCCCACATGCTGTTTTATGAATGGGCAGGGTGAGTGCCTCCCCTTATGTAATATTCACTTTAGGCCTGTCCTGAACCAGTAGATTAGGAAAGGTAGAAGGGACCTTGGAGAACATGTAGCCCGCCTGCCTGCACAATGCATGAAACCAAGAGCTAGATCAGTCTCAACAGGTGATTCTTCATTCCCTGCTTAAAGACTCCTAGGACTTTATCATACAGGAGGCAAGTGCCCGCATCCCATGAATAAATGGCGATTAATTCTGTGAATATCCCACAACAATGGGATTGCTTTCAGATTTTCCCATGAATGAAAGGTGGCATGATTTTACTGCTTTATTCAGGGGATAATGGTGGGATAATGCTGAGTGACATTGCATGATGTTGTCTGAAAACAATCCCGTTGTTGCAGGATATTCACAGGATTTAATTGCCATTTATTCACAGGATGCAGGTGTTTGGCCTCCCGTGTGATAAAGTCCCTATCAAGATGGAGCTCACCACCCCTTCCCCCAGGTGACTGGTTCCTTTGCTCAACCTCTGTCATAACTAAAAGTGTTCTTCTGATGTTCAGCCAAACCCTACTACTTTTAGACATGAGTATAATATAAACACATACCGAACAATTTGTATATCACCAAATGCATCAAAGATGGAGAACATGGAGTGTTTCAGATTTGTGGGTCTTTCATCATCTCTCAGCATTGGCTATTCTGATGAGAATGGGAGTTGTTGCAAAACAATAAGCCACATGTTCCCCACCCCTGATTTACAGCAACTGCTAACTCCAAAACAAAGAATAAGCCTGTTATACAGTACCTACAGACATAAGAAATATCCCTTTCAAAGCTGAAGACAAAAAAGGCCATGTTTCAAAGTAGGTACAGTCAAGAGATTTGGTTACCGTTCATTCTGCAGTATTTCCCACTGAGAGAAGCCACTTTTCAGGTTCACAAGCAGCTTGTTTCTATAGCAGTGGAAACAACTACAGTTACGATGGTAAGCAAATCTCTCTCTCTATCAATGCCCAGTGATCTTACAAAAGCACATACAGACACACAGCACTTTGATTAGACTGCTAACTGAAATCCAAAGAAGAGAGAATGCGTTCAAAGAACTACAAGGGTGCATGACTTCAAGGATATTTATGGACCAAGTCCAAAGCTTTGGGAGAAGCTCCCCCAAAGCATACTTTTCCCTGCAAAGCCAGCACCCCATCTTGGATCATGCATTTAACATACGCCATGCCATTTCTATTGGGGTATATCTATTGGGTAGTGGGGTATAACTATTGAGGTATTGGGTTATCCCTATTGGGGTACAGAACATGAGTATTGGGGTATACCTATTGGGGTACAGAAAATGTATTCTTAACCCAGGATTCCTTATGGAAGATATACTTCCTCCAGACAGGTGCATTTGACCTTCCTCAAAAGCCTCATGTACACAACCAGGAAAAGTTACCTTTTTGGACTACAGCTCCCGCAGATTCCCTGCATGGGCAGTGAGCATACTGGGTGGAAGATTCTAGACGTTGTAGTCCAACAAAAAGTAAGATTTCCCAGTTCTATTCACATGGCTGCTTCTTTATTTTTAATTTAAAAATGTATATACGTTGTGTGACTGTGTAACAGAACTGGGAATACAGCATGAAAGAGTACCATCTTGAAAAGTAGCAGCCATTTTCAGTTTTAGTTGATTTTCAGGAACAACATTACAAGAATATTAAAAACAAACCTTCTGAACATGAATCATCGCTGCTTACACTAAGTCTTTCAGCATTTCCTTGAACATACTTGTTGTAAAGCTTTATTCGTAAAGCCCAGCTGAGGTCTGGTTGCCGGACAGTGTTTTTAAGACGACGCCTTGCATTGGCAAACCAGTTAGATACCTAAATAAAAGACAAATACATCAGTTTTTTCTTTCTGTCACAAGACACACAGAGACAAATAGCAAGAATGAGAAAGCCCTTCCAAATTCTCCAGTTGTGTACATTATAGGACATATGATGGAAGACAGAAGCACAGGCTGTTCATAGTTTCAGTGGGTATTACATTTGCATTGTGAATGCTGAAAACATATAGGACTTTTGAATCTCATTTTATAAATGACTACTTTTAAAAAAACAATATATATGTTGGCTCTAACATATATTTTGCAGTTCTGAGGCACAAAGAGGAGCAGAATATAGCACTATATTAATTCAGGTTGGAATAATTCAGAAAGTTATAATGACCAAGCTCCTAGTATTCCATGCAAACAGGAGATATAGTAAATAACAGCAGTTCAGGATTAAGAGTAGCCACTCAGTACTTCTGAGGCCCTGTCATGCAGCATGCCTCTGTTTGCTGTGCTTACTATGACACTATGCAAGTAATCCTATGGTTTGTGTCTTTGTATTGTGATATTCTATGCTACATAAGGTAAGAGGGATGCATGAAGGCTCAACGACAGTTGGCATGAATGTCAGGTGGAAAGGGAATTTGTATATAGTTGATAACAAGAGTGGGAGGATGGAAGTGCTGTGTCAGAATGATGTGATGGGATCACGGACAGGGAGAATCAGGTCAGAATATTGTGGGCTTTGGAGAAAAGTTTTGGAGAGATTGGGACTGAGTACTCTTGAGAGTGGAGGAGATTGGTGAGCAGGAGTGGCATCACTAGGGTTGGTGTCAGCAAGAGCTCCAGTGCAGTAACTCATGGTGTCACCCCTACCTGAGCGCTGGGCCAGGGCAGCCAGTGGAGGGGGGCAGCTGAGGCACAGACCCCTGCCCTGCCTTTTGGGGTGCCAGCAAGAGAGGTGGGAGGAGAGAGGAAGAAGGCAGGAGGCGGACTTTTTCAAACTGTTTTAATTTTGTTGTTAGTTTAGTACAGTTTTAAACTTCCTGGATATTTTCAATCCTATGGCTTTTTACTGGTAATGCTTTGGGATCCCCATTTGGGAAAAGCTGGGGCAGAAATGAAAGTACAGTGGGTGGGAGGGGCTCAGAAACTTCAGTTTTTGGGTGGTGGGTATCTGTGGGTGGGAGTATTTTATGATATGGAGTCCCTCTAACATTTAAGCTCACCACCATCACAATTCAAGGGCCAAAAGAGAAGAGGAGGCACCTCCAGCTATGGCTACAACATGGGGTCTCCGAGGTGCCAAGCCTGGTTTGACCTTTGGCCAAAGGGTTCAAGATACTCTTCAGGGGGGTGTTAATGTCAAAAGCCAGCTGCCCTGCTAATCCATGGGAGTGCCTGCCCTTGGGACGTGTGCCATCGCCCAGGTGCCCTACCCACCCTTTCCTTTCCAGCCCAGTCTGCTATGAATTGTACCTGGAAGCAAACTGGCAGCCAGCGGAGCTGTTGTATCAGGGCAGTAGTACGGTCCCTGTGACCTGCCCTGTTAGTCTTCATTAGCTAAACCAGATCATTCCAGCTCTCTATATTTTTTCAACTCTCATGGGTGGAGTGGCCATTGAAGATGTCATCACAAGGAAGTCTACTTCAAAATTTACACCACAGGGGAACTAGTCCAGGACCATATAATATGCAAGTCAGTGCCAGATAGGCCAGCATTTTGACTATGTAGAAGGGAGCTACATATCCAATTGAATATTTCATATTAATGTTTGCGGCCACGGTCTAAAGAATTGGATTCATTGGCCAAAAAGCAGCACAGACACATACTTTGGGATTATCAGACTGCCATGTGCAGTCATAGAGACAAGGTTATTATATCCACATAGCTCTTTATGCAAGCAATATAAAACTAACATGATTTATGTGTGTGCTACTATTTTCATGAAAAATCCAACAGTAAACACTGTGCATTCAACATTTCCATGTCAACTGCAAGCATTATTCAAATGAATCGGAACAGTTCCTGTTTAAAATATTCCAACAGGCTGCAAAAAAAATGAAATAAGATCATTGTAATAAAAGAACGCTTCCCCAAATACTTGTATTTTGGGTACTCCCTTTCCTTTCTGAAAATAATTACAGAATGGTTTTAGATTTGACAGTCTGGGGAATAAAATTTGCCTGCTGTTAAATGTGGATAAGGGATAATAAAGTTCACAGTTCACTGTTCAGCCTCAAAAAGGAAAGAGAGAAGAGTTTTTTCTCCATGAGCACTTTAGTTATGGCAAAATGAAACACAATCTTAAGACTAAAGGAGTAGAAAAGCTTTGCAACTGCAAGAGCAATTTGATAGTGAAAACAGGAATTCCTTAGAATCTCTGAGAAAGAAATTTCTCCCCCTCCAAAGTCCAGCCCCCAGTCCCTTTCCTCCTTGTCCCCTGTCTAGTTAGAATTTTTTTGGGGGGGCAGCATTGGGAAGTTGATGAAGGAGGCCTGGAGAGACACAAACATTCAGTGCTGGGTTTCAAAACCATGTTTGTAGTAAACAATGCAATAAAACTTCAGCAGGGAAAGAGTAGGATTCTACTCTAAGCGATCCAACTGTAGCCATGTGTGCCACCTTACAATGGTCAAGATAAACAGCATCCTTTTGAATCCCTCACTGAGTATGTATGAACAGCCAAACAGAGAGAGACAAGGGGAGAACAGACAGGGCTCACCAGTTTTCCCCAGCATGTTTTTATAATGTAACAATCTATAAGTATGGTCACCAAAATGGTAATTACTGTATTTTAAAAAAGGAGGCTGGTGAAAGAAAAAATCATCCCTGGAGAGATTTTGAAAGAAGCTTTGAAGTGGTCGCTAGAAAATTCCAAATGTTTTCATTTATTTGTGAAATGCATGTCCAGAAGAGGGCGTCCAAAATGGTTAAAGGTCTGGAAAACATGCCCTATGAGGAAATGCTTAGGGAGCTGGGTATGTTTAGCCTGGAGAAGAGAAGGTTAAGGGGTAACATGATAGCCATTTTTAAATATTTCAAGGGATGTCATATTGAGGATGGAGCAAGCTTGTTTTCTGCTGTTCCATGAATGGAAAAGAACCAGGTTTTGCTCAGTACGGGAGAAGTCCTGATCCGATACGAGATGCCTCCAATCTGGGCACAAAGCTGTGCAATAACATCCATTTTTATATGGTCTCATCCCATGCCCAGATCGGGAGAAAACAGCCAGTGTGATAATCTCCTGAGAGCCTGCAGTAGTTTGCTTTTGCCTGGCTCCACCAAAAAGGACAAGATTTCACTCCTCTCTTCTTCTTGCATTTGAGTCAATTGAGTGCAAACTATTTTTGCGCTTTGAAATCAGTTTACAGCAACTGAAATATGCTGATAACAAAAGGTGAAACTGGAAAGAGAAGATAGTAATTGGGACATTTTAAAAGCAGCTGAAAAAGTGGGATGACAGAGGATTTAGGTTTGTATATTTATAAACAGAATGCTATAGGTTCTGAGTAAACATTCATAATATTCTATTACGTAAACCAACTTGGGAGGATCTTTAATCAGCAGCCTCAAATATATTTAAGTAAATGAAAGCTATATTGCACTGTAAATTTAATATGTGTGCCAAACAGCATGATTTTACATGCCATCTAAATGATGAATGGTGGATTTTGTATTAATAAAACAGCAAAACAAGTTTACATCAAGGAATAAAGCATATTATATATTTCCATTTCCCCAAAATGTATGCTTTGTCTAGAGAGAAAGGTACTTGCTCCCTGCAAATTGACAAGTTCTAAATGTTTTTACATCCTTATTCACATTACTTGGCCTCAATTACAGAGCCTGGAAAAGTCATTCTTTCAGACTACATTTGTCCTTCCATATCCATGGATTTTGCAACCACAGATTCAACCATCCACAGCTTGAAAATATTCCCCCACCCCTGAAAAATTCCAAAAAGCAAATTTTGATTTTGTTATGGTATACAAGGGACACCATAGTGGCCCACTGTATATAATGGGACTTGAGCATCCATGGATTTTGGTATCTACAGGGTGTGTCCCCCCCCCCTGAAATCAACCCCCTGTTGATACCCAAGGGCCCAATTACAATATTTGGACCAAATCCCATACCAACATGCACTGACCATGCTGGCTAGAAAATTCTGGGAACTGTAGTCAAAAAAAGTAAATTCTAAGCTCTGCTCAGAGGACTCTAATCACACTGAGCTGTCAGCCACTGTGGACAGTTTCAGGACTATGGCAACACAGTGCAGGAAATAAGTATAGGGTGTGTGTGTGTGTGTGTGTGTGTGTGTGTGATTTGGTCCTACTTCCTATTATTATTATTATTATTATTATTATTATTATTATTGGTAGTAGTAGTAGTAGCAGCAGCAGCAGTAGTACTAGTTGTAGTAGTATGCAGTGGCATCACTAGAGGGGTGCAGAGGTGCGGAGTGAATTCTTAGTGTTTGGATGACTACCTTAATTGCAATCATGGAAGCAATCCAAGATATAAATGTCATAATAAAATAACACAGTAAGTATGCATGATCCTAACCGAGTTAGGGAGCTACACAAAAATAAAGGGAATACCAAAATGTTGTCCATTATCATCAAGTCAGCTTCAAATTATGGTGACCCTATGAGTGAGAGACTTTCAAGAAACCTTGTCATTAATAGCCCTGCTAAAGACTCAGGGCCACAAACTTGAGAGACTTTCAAGAAACGTTGTCATTAATAGCCCTGCTAAGGACTCAGGGCCACAGACTTGGGGTGTGGAGCTCTTGACTGTCTCTATCCATTTACAATGCAGTCTTCCCTCTTTTCCTACTGCCTCCAACTTTAAAAAGCCCTATCACTTTTTTGCAATGAGTTGTGTCATCTCATGATACATCTAAAGTACAAACCACATCTCATGATACATCCAGAGTGTAGTCATTTTAGTTTCTAGGGGATGGTTCAGGCTTGATTTGCTCTGGAACCCATACATTTGTCGTGCAGCCATGATTTTCCACAGAAGTTTCCTTCTATGGGGCAAGCACTATAAAACACTTTCCTGAGAGTAAGCACTACTGAATAAAGTTTATGTCTCAGAAGACCTATATAATGAATTTATGTCTCAGAAGACCTATATAAAATTGCACCATATGCTGTTAA
This sequence comes from Phrynosoma platyrhinos, assembly GCA_020142125.1. Taxonomy (NCBI): domain Eukaryota; kingdom Metazoa; phylum Chordata; class Lepidosauria; order Squamata; family Phrynosomatidae; genus Phrynosoma; species Phrynosoma platyrhinos. The sequence goes on from CM034710.1 coordinate 108,212,086, forward strand.
TCCTATGCCCTGTAGAATTAATGTAATTCATGGAAATTACATTTTAAATTATATTTTTAAAATGAGGCAGGAAATTTAAGGAGGAGGAGGCAACATACATGAGGGCTGAGGTAAGCACCATGTACATACCCAATCTGTATGATGGCAACAAAAACATCCTGCAGCTGGTGCATTCATGTGACCTGACATAAACCAATACGGAGAACATATTCATACAGTAGAAATATCCCCTTGTACCATTGTGATTACTTAAGGGAAGTAATAGTGCCACTCTATTCTGCTTTGGTCAGACCTGACTTGGAATACTGTGCCTAGTTTTGGGCACCACAATTCAAAAAGGATGTTGACAAGCTGGCGCATGTCCAGAGGACAACCAAAAAGGTGAAGGATCTAGAAACCATGCTCTATGAGGAGAGGGAGCTGGGTATGTTTAACATGGAGAAGAGATGGTTAAGAAGTGGTATGATAGCCTCGTTTAAGTATTTGAAGGGGTGTCATATTGAGGATGGAGCAAGTTTGTTTTCTGCTGCTACAGAGAATAGAACCCGGAACAATGGATGCAACTACAGAAAAAGAGATTCCACCTAAACTTTAGGAGGAACTTCCTGACTATATACACACTCCCTCGGAGAGCAGTGGAGTCTCCTTTGGAGGTCTTTACACAGGAGCCTGGATGGCCATCTGTCAGGGGTGTGTGTGTGTGCTTTGATTCTGCGTTCCTGCATAGCAGGGGGATGATCCTTGGGGTCTCTTCCAACTCTATAATTCTTTGATAATGGGGATCCTGTGTGGCTTTCCAAATTGATTACAGTTTGGATTAAAATAGGTGCATGTGGCAATAAAGGGGTCAAACTGGGGCAGGATACTATGCTTTGGAGCTGGAATACAGCCCTCATGCAGATTCAGCTTTAGGACCTATACAGACTGCCAGAAATAATCCAGCTTGAGACCACTTGGCTCCTGGCTCGGTGCTAGGGAATCATGGGAACTGTAGTTTTTTTCTGAGACATTGAGCCTTCTCTGGTGCCACAATAAACTACAGTTCCCATGATTCCCTAGCACTGAGCCAGGGCAGTTAAAGCGGTCTCAAGCTGGATTATTTCTAGCAGTCTGTATAGGCCTTTAGTCTCAGAGGTGCTACAAGATTCTTTTCCATACTGATCCAGACTAACATAACTATATATTTGAACATTACTGCATTCTGGTTTTCCTAAAAAGGTATCACCAATGTATATTTTGGATTTGGGGTTTTATAGGAATGAAATGTTTCCATAGTGGAAATGTGTTTCTCATGTTTAGTTTTATGGCAGCTGTTCCTATTTTGGGAAACAGCACTAAATTAACAATTAAAATTTAAATAATAATGAAATATGTCTCTATCTTTATTTGTTTGGTGACATAATATCTCATATTGTACAAAGTTGCGGAGAGCAATGACTCACTTAAATTACTATCTTTTACTGAACCAACTATTTCCCATATAAGCCTGCAAAATGCTGAATGTAGCAAGATCCTCAGAAACCCAGAACCAGGGCATTAGTCATACTACGGCAAATAACTTCATATTTAACAATAAAGCCATTCATATTTCCCCTTGTGGAAAGAATGTTCAGGCTGCTTTTTTAATTCATAGGAATGGTTAAACCCAAATGTAAAATAAGATAAATCCACCCCTACGGGAGTAGTGCAAATCAAAACATGACATATTCATTGCAAATTAGCAGGACAAATTGCTAGCCTCCAAATTGGAGGCTAATTGGAGAGATAAATATAAGTTGTGGCTTTTAGATGGATATAGCATCCTGTTCTAGTTCTGTAGTTTCAGAAATATAAAGTTTCTAACTTTAAAGCAAAACAGGCAAAACAGGAGGCTAGAAACATGTTCTACACACTGTTCCATTGAAGTTGCGTTAGTATAAGCAGGCATAGTACTAAACCCATTTAGGCCAAGTGTTCCTTTGGCCAAGCTTCCTTTCAAACCCTGGAGCCCTTTAAAATTTCCTTTTTAAAAAGTTGTACGCCAAATTCTCCCAGCAAATGAATAGGCAACATATAGTGTATGGAAGGAGTGGGGAACCTTTGGACCTCCAGATATTCTGGCCTTCAGCTTAATTAATGCTGAAGCTCTCCATCCTTGCAAAGTCATCCCGCTAAACACGGCTCGAGGGGTGGGTGGAATGTAATTTGTTCTTATTATTGTACTATATTTTTATTGTGAACCGCCCCGATTGATCTCAAAGGGGTGGGGTATAAATAATAATAATAATAATAATAATAATAATAATAATAATAATAATAATAATAATAATAATTTATTGTCAGCCGGCAGCACAGCAGCAATTTTGTGAGTGATAAAACCCTTCTCCCCCGTTCTGGCCCGATCTTGTCCCATGCATGAATCAGGGTACAAAATGTATGCAATAAACTCCCTAGGCAGTCTCATTACTTTTGAATGTTTTAATGATAATGATGTTTATTCATTTTTACACCATTAATAATAGCCTATACCAGGGGTAGGCAACCTTTTTGAGCTGGGGGCTGGGTTGCTGTCCCTCAGACAATTGGGGGGCCAAAGCACCAAAAATAAATAAATAAATAAATAAAAATAAAAAACAAATATGCATGCACACTCTCTGAGCCCCAGAAAAGCCATGGCAAAACCCCTGTGGAGATTTTGCCAAGAAAACCCCAAGAACAAGTAATAACAACAATAATCAATATCATCATGGTGGGTGGCGGGGGGCGGTGGCGGCAGCGGCGGCAGGACAGGCCTTGAGGGGCCACATCCGGCCCCCGGGCCTTAGGTTGCCTACCCCTGGCCTATACCCTAATATTTGCCCCAACTAAAACAGACCCATTGAATCAATAGAATTATCATATCAACCAACTATCCTGCAATTTATTCAATGGGTCTTCTGTAGTTCGGACTAAGCAGTAGGAGCCAAGACAACATCTATTTCTTTAAGAAGTATATTATGGGATGATTTGGGGGCATTGTTAGGGTTTTTTAAAAAAATAAAAGAACTAAATTAAACTAGAAGAATAATACCATATTAACATTCATATGTAACAAATTAGCAATTAGCAAATTAATCTTGAAAAGCAACAAGTAACAAGTAGTACATTGGGCCTTTGCAGACTGCTAGAAATAGTGCAAATTGAGTCCACTTTAACTGCCCTGGCTCAGTGCTAGGGAATCATGGGAATTGTATTTTTTTCTGAGACATTGAGCCTTCTCTGTCAGAGAGCTCTGGTGCCACAATAAATTACAGTTCCCATGATTCCCTGTTGCCTTCTTTTCTTTTCTGTTTTTAAAGTAATAATTCCAAGTTCAGCTTCAGCTACCACAAATCCAACAAATGCCACAAAGCCAATTGTCCATGGAAGTTGCCACCCCAAACACCTGGAGGGCCAGAGGTCCCCTGCCCCTGGGGTACAGGGTACAGGCAGTCTACCCATATGCTTTATGTCACCCAGCCTGCTTTTGTCAAGTTTTCCACTACTGGCCATTTACCCACTTTGTAATTTACCCAGGACACCTCCAGTCTATTCCTCCTACGCTATGCAGTTCCTTCTAGTTAGGTTTATAGTGCTAGGAAAGGTAGGAAGCTGCAGGACACCTTGGCCTTCCTACCCCATCCACAAATTCATTTAAAACCAATCCCTTCATCCACTGACCAGGATTTTATCCCCCAGGTAAAGCCTCACAACTGATAGTTAGCGACTACTGGATCCAGACCCTCTGCGTGAAATTGGATGATTTAAACCTCTGGTTCACTTTCTGTTAGCATAGAAAGCTTCCCTGGATCAAAAACATGAGATAAATGTCCCGTGGCCCCTAGAGAATGTGAAAAAAAATCCCCAAAACCCACTATTCTTTTAACCTGAGAGAACATCTCTCTAGGAATCTCCAGATCCTTCAGCGCAACCTTATGGTCAGCATCTGTGGACGTTATCACTCGGGGGAAATCTGTTGGTTACTCCACACAAATCCCAAACAAAAACTGAATTTATGCCTCACGATTTCACACGATGTTGCACAGAAACTGATCAGAAACTGGACAGAAACTGGTATTATCCGAGATCTTTTTAATTTCGGGAGTTTAGAGGAAATGCATTTGCGAAATTACAGTAATTTTGCATTTACTGTAACGTGAAAAGCAAATACGCACTGACAATTCTCTTTTAAAACCTGGAGGAGGGCCAAGAGGAGGAGGAGGAGGAGGAGGGGGCTCCAGGGAGGGAGAGTCCTGGGCTCCTTCTCAGTGCCATGCAGGGAAGGGAAGGGAAGGGAAGGGAAGGGAAGGGAAGGGAGCCCAGGAGAAAAAAGTTTGGGACGGAGGAGAAGTTTGGCATTTGGGATAGAGGGAAAAGGAGGGGAAAGAAGGCTTCCCTCGCAGCAGCTGTGGGGGTGTGTGGGTGCAAGTGTGGGGTGTGCTTGTGGAGCAACATGGAGCTCCAT
>CM034710.1:108216647-108230388 GCA_020142125.1 Phrynosoma platyrhinos
TGGTCATAGAATCATGCTGGAGGACCTACAAATGCCTAGAGAAGTGTTCTTCCTAAGAACGTCTAGATTCTTCAGCACAACTCTATGGTCAACCTCCAGAAAAATTGTGTTGGAAGACCAAGAGATTCCTAGAGAGAACATGTTAATCAAAACTGTAAATAAGCAAAGCCACAAAAGTCAAAGCTGCAAATGTAGAGGGCCAACTGTATTTGAGAGCTGGGATGTTTCCAGCTGAAAGAGAATTTTTTTTAACTGTTACCTGGCAAAAGGAGAGCTTTAGGATGTTACAAAAGGAGTCTGAAGAATGATGCTATTCTACTGATTAGTATTTGATTGCTTGTAGGAAGACTTTCCTTTTCTTAATCTATAAATACATGGATATTATTTTTAAAAATCCATCCATGTCTTGTATATTCTCCTTACAGATAACCATCAATTTCTATAGCAAGCTGCTACTTGAAACTTCCTCAGTTCAGGGAAAATGCTAACTTGCTATGAGATTTATTTATTTTTTTTGTAAATGCATTAAAAGTGGTCTTTTGTATATATAGTAATGTGGATGAAACTAAAGCAAGAGTTTTTAAAAAGAAAGAAATCAGCAAAGAAAAGAGAAAATAAAACAGAAAATAAAGGGAGGAAGTAATTAAGCAGCAGAGAGAGAAGACAAGGCAGCACTTGGCGTATTTAGTAGAGTCTGAATTTGCTATATCTTCTGAATCCCTTCTAATATAAACTGTAATATTTCATTGATTCCACATATTGATTTTACTAAAAAAAAAAAAGCCATTTGCAATTAAACCCAAATTAAAACAATCTCTAACTTCAGATACAGACACACATACACAAAGAACAGTACTTTGGGAATTCTTCAGAGGCATGATTCCCAGCTAAAACAAGGCATAGCCATTCATACCTTGCATTGTACTCCAAACCACTATTCACACAACTGAAAGTGACCTTTCTGATGATTTCTTGTTCTGTCATTAACTGTAAGAATAGCCCATGGGGGTCTAGGTAGTGATGGCAGAGGGGTAACATATCTGTTTCAGTTTTCAGTCTGAATTTTAAAGGAACTATCTAAGATCCTGAACCTATTTGAGGGATAGGTATCTGCCCTATGGACAATGCTTTTAGAGTTCAAACAAAAGTCCAGTTGGGATACACTACTCCACTGACTTAATAGAGGCCACTAGCAGGATGGAAAATTGGATGGAAATTGGGACTGGTATAGCTCCCAGACTCACTGTAGCTGCTACCCCTTGGTCTAAAACTAGCCTAATCAATGAACTAAGATTTTGGTGGTGGACAGGGCCCCTCCATATAATTGTTAGCCAATGTGCCTTGAAACAGCACACACATTTTAAAAAAAAAAACACCAACCCCACAGTAAGAAGGATTTTACAGAAGAACTTAAACTAAAACTATGACTCAGATACAATGATAGTCTAATCCAAGCCACCCCAAGACCATTTTTGTGCTCCTTGGGTCCCCCAGGGGATTGTCCTCCATGCCCTTTAGGGGTGTGGGGGCATTTTGGCCACATTTTGGGCCTCCCCTGGGCCATTTTAGACCAAAGAAAGGGCTTTTTAAAAAGTGGTTGTAAACCAGAAGTGACTTAAAGTGGAGGTGGACCTAAAACAAACCAGAGGTCCTTAAAACATAGCAAAAATGCACCGACAGGCTCTAGAGCAGTGATTCCCAAATTCTGGCCCTCCAGATGTTTTGAATCTCTGCTTCCAGAATTCCTGACCATTGACTAAGCTGGTTGGGGTTTCTGGGAGTTGAAGTCCACAACACCTTGGGAACCAATGTTTGGGAACCACTGCCCTAGAGTGTGTTGGAGGGCAAATTTAACATTTTTTCCCAGAGGGAATGTGTAGTGGGGTGCAGCCTGTTTTCCTGTAGAGTAGTAGTGCAGCTCCCTTCATACCCCAAAGTTGCCCAGTCCTGTGCTAACTGAGTAAAAAGATCACTGCAAAGCATTAAGGAATTGGACAGGATGAAAGGAAGTGAAGAATGCCAATCTAACCTTTAGGAATGTAGGACTAGGAAATACAAATCAGGAGAACACATTTTATTTTGGTTTCCTCCAGAAGTGCCCTGGCACTTTATGATGTTAGATTAAAGCCAGCCGTGCAACATTCTTTGATCATCTGGAATGCAAAACACTTTTTAAATGGATGTGAAAACACAATTCAGTTCTCAGAAATAAATTAAATGTCAGTTGGAATAAGTTTGGGTACAGTGGATTTATTCTACAGTCACTCAGGTGTGATTTTGAAGTTGTGCCCTGCCTTTTGTAACTCTGAGGGTTGATTCTTTGTAATCAATAATCTGATCTGGACCATATTTTCATTCTTTCCCTTGAATGATGTGTTTTCTTACAGTTGTGACAGCATTTCTGGGCAAAGTGTGGAAGGAGCATCTGGATTTTTTTATTATTATTATTTTGTTTTTTGGATCACATGCTTTTGTCAGCTAAACAAGATAGCAAACAATAGTCAACAAATCAAGAGGAAACATTCATCTACAAAACATGCCATTTTATTTCTATGGAGCCTACAGCCATGAAAGGTTAAAAATTCAGGGTTCAAAAAACAACAAGCCCCAAACCCCCAACATTTGGCCTGTAAAAACTCTCAAACATGAGACAAATCTCTCTAAATCTAAGAGCCTAAAATATATGGAAGCCAAACAACACCAGTGTTTTGAGTATAAGATTCCAGAAAGACAGCCATGAAATTTGATGGTCTCACCATTACTTAGACCAGGGATAGGCAACCTTTCCCCTTTAAGGGCCGAGGGACTTCAGCTTCCAGAAGTCTCAGCCATGTTGGCCAATAGTCCCATGTTGGCCAATAGCTCCTGGGATTCTGGGAGCTGAAGTCCCTCGGCCCTTAAAGGGGAAAGGTTGCCTACCCCTGACTTATCTCTTGAAATTGGCTTTAGCAAGCTGCTTTGAAGAGTTAGGCAGCAGTCTCATTTCTCTTCTGTAGCTTTTCCATTACAACTCTCCTTCCAGACAAACTTCTAGGCTAGCATTAACCAACCTGTTTTGACCTAGAATGGCCATACATTTCCTGCTTGGCTATCCCTCAGAACAGAATTAAGCAACAAAAGGGATATTTGGGTGAAGGGATCCATGTGTGTGTGTGTGTGTGTGTGTATTTCTCCCTCTAATCTACCACCCCAAACTCTTTTTACTTCAGCCCGGCTCCAGTATCAGTTTAATTTGGAAAACATTAGGGAAAGAAGTCAGCATCATAGTAGATCAAGAAAGGTAAACTATAGGAGGATTCAGAAACCTGCCCCCAGGACTTTTCAAGAGCAAAGGCAATGTGAAGATGAAGCAACTTCCTGTCACACATCTTTCTCAGTCCCTCAGTACTTTGCTCCCATCTAAGCTCAGTTTCAGTATTGAAGTTTGGTAGTCGTGGGAAAAAGTAGTTTGAGTGATAGACTATAGTGAGAGAAGACATAGGAAAGTGGTGGTGAACCTATGGCACGTGTGCCAGAGGTGGCACTCAGAGCCCTCTCTGTGGGCAAGCACACAGAGTTCACTAGAGTTCATTAATAGAAAGCCAGAGGGATCAGCATTTTGTGATAAATAAGTGGGTTTTGGGTTGCAGTTTTGGCACCCAGTTTCTAAAAGGTTCGCCTTCACTGCCATAGGATAACCCACCACTACTGCATCCTCTTTTACTATTTAACTCAGGGCTGATGCAGACTGCCATTTCTGGGCAGCAGAGAGCTGCCCCAGTGCAGACCAATCCTTCCTTTTGCCACCCTGAAAAGAGTGGCAAAATGCCGCTCCTTTTAGGGGCGGCAAAAGGCCGCACCAAGAGCCTGCGCTGTGGCTCTTCCATGCCCTTTCGGTGCAGCATGTTTGCATGCTGTGCCGGAAGGGCATCCTGATGCTGCGCACTGTGCATAAGGCCGCACAGCGTCGGGACGGCATTGGGGTGGGGTTGAGGTGGCCTCCATGCAGCTTCCCCACCCCAACTTTGCCCCCAGGCTGTCCCTTTGGGCCAGTCTGCAACGGCCCTCAGTCCTCTTGCTTTCAGTGGGATCAGGATTTGATATGGATTCCACACTCAAATGCATATGTCTTCTGCAATTTCATCTAACTCAGCTGGCAAGCCACCCAGTCCAGTGGTACAAACAAACAAGTTAGACTTTAGAGAGTAACAGATACATAGTTAATTCTTACCTGCACTAGAGTCATCTGTGAGCCAAGTGCCAACAAAATCTTCTCTGTCTTGGTGGGATATGGATTGTCTCGGTGCTTGTAGAGCCACTGTTTTAGTGGCCGAGCCATGTCCTGCAGTGCCTGGCGCTTGTGTCTCACCTTCCCACTGTTCTGCCGGGTACTGTAAAGCAGAGGCAGAGTTATAGCCCAATAGCCTGTCAGCCATTAATCCAGAATGGATTGTAATCACTATCTATCATAGGTCAGGGAAAACCTAGCAGAGTTTGGAAAAATTACATTGTAGGGTGACCGCCCCCAGATTCTTCCAGCCAGCATGGTAGTAACTCTAGCAGAACTTTTCCAAACTCTTGCTATGAATTACAGTGAAACACTATGTTTTATATATACATAAATGCTCTTGTAATGTACAGTCTGTTAATGTAAATTCATGTACAGCCTATGTATTATAAGCTATGGCTATTGGTTGACTAAACAGAGCAAACATCTGTCTTTTAAGTATTAAATCATCTTTTTAAATTATGTGTCTTATCAAAACATTGACACTCACACCTTTATAGATATTGAAAAGTAAATTATATGCAACTGAATGAAAGCTGATACTTATTGTTCTGTTTTAAATATTTTTCATATTTTTTATGTTAGTGCCCCAAACTTCAATATAACAAACCTAAAGGTAAAGGTAAAGTTATTCCCCGTTGACAAGGTTGTCAGGTCATGTCTGACCATAGGGAGCAGTGCTCATCTCCATTACTAAGTTGAAGAGCCAGCACTGTGCATGATTGCACAGAATGCTGTTTACCTTCCCACCTATTTATCTGCTTGCATTTGCATGCTTTTGAACTGCTAGGTTGGCAGAAGCTGGGACTAGTGATGGGAGCTTACCCCATCACACAGCACCCAGGCCTCGAACTGCCAACCTGCCAATCTTGCCATCAACAGAGTCAGCGACTTAGCCACTTCAGCCACTCCATCTGTATAAATAAATAACTGCTACTAAATGTATACTAGTACTACATATATTTTACTAATTCTTTACTAATTTTCTTCTCAAAGCAAGCAATGAATCATTTTCTCCCCGTTGTAAGAAAGTCTTTGAAAACCACATTGTTTTAAAAGTTGATTTGTAATTTGGGATTTGTTCTGCACAAAATTCATACGTGGTGGTTTCCCACCTAAAACAGCATTTTATGCAAAGGAAAAAAGCTTTTTCTGTGCAGAAAAATGCTGTTTTCTATACAAAAAGAACCACATGTGAATTTTGCACAGAATAATTCCAAACTGTGAAGATTCTTATCATTCCAGGATTTATTTTGTCAGGGTTTATCAACATTCAAAAAACATGTTTTCAATAATTTTCCAAATATTTTTGAATATTCTTTTCATCCCTAGTATGTACAGGGCTTCAGTATTCTATTGATTAATCTGTCCAATTATGTTCATAGTCTTAATATATTCTCATTGTCCATCAGCAACAGTCAGAAATAACATTATGGATTTTATCACACAGGGGGAAATCAGGGGTTTAAGGAGTCAATATCCTAGGAAAATTGCCCGACTGCAGTGAAGATTTTCAAACACATCGCAATTCAAACATATCGCAATTAAACTTACCCCATGAATAACCATGGAATAACCAGCAACAAATCATTCATAAGATTTCCCCGTGAATGATTTGATGCTGGTTATTCCCTGATTATTCCAGGATATTGACTCTTTAAACTCTCATTTTTCTCCATGTGATAAAGTCCATAAATAAAAACCCCTGTGCTTTAGAGTAAAAGTCTGTTTGGTCCAATGTTTCCCTCTTTGCCATATACATGTTGCAGAGTATCAGGGCATGAAACCAATATTTATTAGGAGCGGGGACATTTGGTTGTTTAGATCTTTTGGACTATAATGTCCATAGATACAAGGACATCTAGGAGTTGAAGTTCAAGACATCTAGGGAGTCAAAGTGTTCCTACCTCTGCTTTCTACAAAAATCAGATGGAATATCTGAGAATCTAATGTGTGCCATCTTTCAAAACAAGTACTTAAAGTACAAAGCCCAGGAGAGAGTACAGATGTGCAATCAACAGACAATCACTTCGCTAGGTTGTGCAGAGAAATATGCTTGTAGACTGCATTAAACGAGCAGAGAGCAACTTGGCATATCTCCATTCATTTACTTTTTTCCTGGCCTAAATTGGAAAGTCATCCAGACTAACCATAACAACATCGAGAGACATCTACATATTCATCAAAATAACACCACAAGAAGCAAACAAATAAGCAAACAAAAACTCAAGGCCATAGCTTAGGGACATGAGGCAAAGAACCTGCCAAGTGTGTAGGTTTCAATAAACATGAACCGTATTGCAGTTCTGGAGCCTGCTCATGGACTCCAAACTTCTTAGGAAAGTTAAGAGGCCTTCCCTCCTGTGTCGGGAAGCTGTTGAAACACTTCTTGTCCTTGGAAGCATTTCTTAAGGCAGACAAAACAGCATTTGCTAACAGAAAACATGTGGTACTTGACTAAACTCTTTAGCCTCGTCCTTCATGTAAGCTTGGCCTGCAGAAATAAAGGGGGAATTCCCCTAATAATTCATTTTTGGGGAGATAGGAAAACTTTGGTTGGATAGGGCTGTAGCCAGAGGAAGGAGTAGAGAACACATGGTGAACTCTCACATATTGTCCCTTCAATTTCAAAACTACCTTTAAAACATAAAGATATTATGTGACCACCAAGACTTACAAAAGTGATGTATAAGAATGCACCAGAGGTGAAAGGAAAAACAAATGCAAACACAGCCTCTCACTGACTGGCTTCAACGTCACATTATGCACCCTTAGCAGTGAGCACCAATGCATGGTAGTGTAGACCCATGGCATCCCAGTCAAATTGCAAAGCATGAACCAGTGCTGTGACTTGGTTCAAGTGCAGGACTAAGACTGGGGAGACATGGACTTAAATTCCATTTGACCATTAAGTTTACTGAGTGATCTTAGAACTTTATCGCATGACAAAGGGAAGCCAACACGCAGAGAGAGAGAAATGGCTTTCTGCTTACCTCTCCACATGATGCCGTATCACTTCTATTCCAGAGTAAGATGGTCATAAAAGCATAACTTTTGCCAAATGGATTTTTCCAGTATGACAAAAGATATGCTTTTATGACCATCTCCCTTAGAAAGAGAATGGAAGTGCTTCAAGGACATGCAAAGAGGTAAGCAGGAAGTTGTTTCTCTCTCGCTGTGTTTTGGCTTACTTTTGTCATGTGATAAGGCTCTCAGTCATTATCTCTCAGCATTACCTGCCTCATAATGTTGTTATGAGTATTTTAAAAACTGGAGTTGAAGGAGGATGATCACAGTGTGTGACACATTGATTTCCTTGGAGGAAAGACAGGATATAAAATGTACAAATAAATAAACAGTACCAGGCATCTGTTCAAGAGGTAAGAACAGTGGGATGTTCAGTGATTTTTCCTCAAATGTTCATTCACAAACTTCACTCTTTGTTTGATGCTTTTCAGCCATAGGAAGCACCCATGCACAACATTTGTTTTCAAATGCACCTCCTTGGAAAGGTGTGATATTCCTGAATATGATTTTAAGGCACAAGACACAACCACACTGCCCAAGCTACATGGCTGTGTCTGATCAGTATTTGGTGGGAAAAATTGGTAATCATCCAAATTGGTAACCCCCAACTCTACAACACGTCGAATTCCATAGTTTATTATGAGCTGCTGCAGGCATGCCCCAATGTGGAAAAGTGGCTTAGAGTCAACTAAAGCTAAACAAAATGGACAGGCAAGATGTAAATGCACTACTTAAAATAAATGCCAGTGCTGGCACTAACTCCCTTTTACTGGCTGTATTTAGTGTACTGCAGTTTTCTGGATCTTGCAGAAGAAGCTGATGTAGGATTCTCAAGCAAGTTCCTATCCAACCCTTGCTTAAGGACAGATCACTGCAGATTGAGCAGACAAGGCATACCACTTTCAGGACCAGAGCCTGGAAGCAACATATAGTATGACTTACTACAATGAATTACTTTTTATAACAAGCATAACAACTTTTTATGACTTTTTATAATGAACTGAAATCTCAAAAGCAATGCAATGAGTAGGATAAAAGTCATTTTAGATGTGCCACAAGCAGCATATTTTATTTACTAATAAAAGTTACTTTTAAAAGGCATTTAAGGCATTTTGGTAGGAATTTCAAATTTTATACTATTCACTTTATCAATCCTAAACTATCTTAAAAAAAAACAACAATAACAAAAATGTGTTCAGTGGTGCAATAAGTTACTTTTTCAACTTTGCAACAAATAGCAATGTTGCTTTACTTTATAAACATGATAATCAGTCAGATGGACATGATAATGAGTAAGAGGAATCAACTGCTTTTAAAAAGCAACTTCCCAAGCTGTGTTCTGGACTAAGTGGTTTGCAACTATTAATTCTTAATGGTGATTCACAATAGCAGAGCATTTCTTCCCAATGCAAATATCAGCTTCAGATGAGTTGTTTTCAAGACTGTACCAGGGAAGGTGAAAGGTTTAAATCCCTCCTCCACTCTAACTGTGATTCTGATAATTGAACTTTTTAATTTTTCTAACTACATTGTACTCATTTAATTTATAAGTCCCATTTCTGGAGGAAAGGCAATGCATAAATAAGAATGACAACAACAACCTCTTTTTGCACCAATCCCCCAAGCTGCTGCATTTTTCATTTTTAGAAAACCTGTACATTAAACTTTACCCTCCAGATGTCCTGACTTGGCAAGGGCAATCCTGATTAAACCTCTGAAATTCCCACTTTTAAAATATCCCAGTTTCTCTCTCTTCTTTCCACTTTCTTCCTTTGTCCTCAGCTTACTTCACCTGCTGGAAACTGAGTTCAATATGTAAAAGTAGTTTGTACTCAGTTAACAGGAGGGAAGGAGAGCAAGCAGAAGGATCTTGCCTTTCCCAGTCAGCTCAGGCAAAAGTAACCTCCTGCAGCCCCTCCTTGATTGTCTGTTTTTCCTCACTACTAACTTGTGACATCTTGGCAACACTAATGTTGCTTGGCCATGTGTGTCCCAGTTCTCATCTGTGAAATGCTGGAGAGTATGCATTAAGCATGAAGACACATTTCTGTGGATTAAATTACATGTGGTTCATAGAAAGTGTAGACAAGACCCAGCAATGAATTAATTATTCAAGCATCAGCGCAAAACCCTGACAAACCCCTGTAATGCTAGTCTGGGATTAATTCTCTTCCTAGTTAAAGTAGTCTGGAAAGCTTCTATGTTCAAGAAACTGCTAAAGTGTTTGAAAATAGCACCATGTCAAGTTCTCAATCAATGCTCCACCACAAACTGTCTCTTTCAGCCAGAGTTTGGAAAAGTTACACTTTCCCCCAACTCCCAGAATCCTGCAGCAGAGGGATTCCAGTAGTTGTAATACAAAAAAAAATACCTTTTCTAACCTCTGGTTAGAACAGACATTAAAGCAATATAACATGATCCAAGTCCACCTTGTTTTGATATCAAACAGCCTGAACACTTGAGTATTTGAAAAATTGTGGCAGTCACTCGCCTCCCAGCTCACATCTGTTTATGGTCTGGTTGCCACGACAGCATAGCCCTGCTTTCTGCTCATGCAGAAAGATTTGTGCATCAAAATTGGGCCAACCTTGGGTGGAATTAAATTGGCCCTTTCCAGACAATTCACTGATGACATGCAATTAATATGCTAAGCACATGTGATGGACAACGTGGTATCTCTTAGCAGAAAAGGAGTAAGGCAGTGGACTCTTCACCAGGCAAAAGGAAAAGGTTTGCCTGGTGGAATACTTGCACATTGCTACATCAATAGAAGAGTCCCAACAGAAGTCCACCAGAAGATGTCAACAACCTATTCTCATATTTTAGGCATGCATTGTTTTTCCAGAGAAATAGGAAGTCCTGCACAGTCAGTCCTTCCTTCAGTGGAAAGGTAGCAACAATGTGTTTGATGAGATTTACATCAAGATAAGTGACAGATCTAAATACCTTTAAGGCACCAGATTCCATCTGATCTTGGAAGCTAATCAAGGCCAGCCCTGGTTAGTACTTGGATGGGAGACCACCAACAAATACCAAGTACTATAGGCTATATTTCAGAGGATGGACTGGCAAGCCACCTCTGAGTATTCCTTGCCTATGAAAACCCTACGAAATTAACGGAGTCACCATAAGTCGACAGGCAACCTGAAGACACATGCACACACAAAAGTGGCATAAGATTGCCACCATAATACCCTAAACAACTGACTGCAAAAAAATAATATACAACCCGGATCCCCCTCACATTACACAATGATAATGCTATTGTTCCACTTTTACTGTCATGGGTCCATTCCATAGAATTCTGGGAACAGCATTTTAGAGAGAGATGTTTTGTATTCTCAGCCAGAGAGCTGTAGTACCTCACCAAACTACAACCCCCAAGATACCGTAGGATGGAACTAGGGCAGTTACAGTGAAATAATAACTCAATAATTATGTAGTGTGTTTGGGTTGCTGATTAAATACAGAAGGAAACTTTTATCAGATGCAAACCCAGTCTAGGAAATTTGAGTTAGCTCTGCCATTGGGCAGAGTCGGGCAACCACAGATTTGGGATATCATTTTTAAAAAACACCCAAATTGATTGTTAATATTTTACTTTTATTCTTGAGGATAGAGAGGTGTACTTATGGAAAATTCCACCTCATGTATTGGGCGGGATAAATATTATTATTATTATTATTATTATTATTATTATTATTATTATTATTATTATTATTATTAAAACAACAAAGTCAGTTTAACTACTATGCTCTGAGCTAAGGAAAGGAACAATCATTGTTGTCTCAGGCAACATAATGTCTTGTTGTAAAACACATGAACACTAAGATGTAGGGAAGGGAAAATATTCATTGTTATTTATCTCCCAGGTGAGAAAAGCCTTGAAAAATGTCATTGGAAAAAGTAACACAATAGCGACGCTTTCATACAGTTTTTTTCCTATTATTCACACAACTCAAAGTGTTCCAGGGAATTATTACATATTAAACCATGTATTATTACATTACAAATGTATTAACAAATGTTATACAAATATATATATATATACAAGTATTATACAAATGTATTATACAAATACAAATGTATTATTACATTACAGAAAATATGTTTTCGGTACAAGAAACTTTTTTGGATAACACTTTTCAAAATAATAACAGTATGATTTTGTGCAGAAAAAAACTTTGTTTTTGTGTGAAAAATAATTATCTGGAGCACTTTGGAATATGCAAATACAGAGGAAATACTGTGGAAAAAATATTTGAGAGAAACAGGGAGAAAACTATGAAAATGATTTCTCTTTGCATGCATGGATGAAATAGGCAAAGATTTACATCCCTCAGAAGCCGAGATACCTGGAAATTTTGTCACACGTAAGTCCTAATGATATACATGATGGCTACTCAAGGACAGTTCCTGCTGATTTCAATTGGACTATAAATACAAGGAAAACCTATTTGTGTCCTACATGCCAAAACGGTCCACCTTTCATTTTGCTATCCTGTGATATATTCAGATGTTTCATACTGGAAGACAAGAGTACATACCGTCTTTGACCATTGGTCATGCTGACTGGGGCTGATAGGAGTTCTAATTCAAAATACCTGGAGGGCACATGCTTCCTACCTGCCTGAGGGGGTCATGTCATGTTCTTCAAAAAAACATATTGAAGAGATTGTAATACTACATTTTTCCCAGAAGGTGCTGCTCTCAAGCCACAGCTCTTGCTTGTACCAATCCAGTCTCCCCACCACCACCATTTCTCACCTTTTTCTCTAAGTCTCATGGGCTTCTTGCCTTTTACTATTTTATTTGAAATCTAATTCTGTATGAATCAGCTGGTAATAACATCTTGGTGAAACACAATCACCATCTTGCCAACTTGAAATGCTATTAAGATCCATGAGCTGGTAATTGGCAATTCAGCAATAAGAATATTTTCCCTCCAGTCTGTTGCATTCTGAAGGCCCCTTAAGCACCTTATCATAATTATATTATTTACCAGCTTGTTACAGATGCATAGGCTGATCTAATGCATGTTTATTCTCTTTGGTCTGTCTCATTTTATTCAGTGGAAATGGCTTGCAAAGGAAGATGTCTAGAACAGTCTTGCTGAATGGACAATATAGCATCCTCTTCCACACACACTTTCTCCTATTTCTTAACGGACCGAACAACTTTTGTTATAGGGAATATATAATTTAGTGGATTAAAGATATGGATCAGGTCCAACATTTAAAGCACTATGTGTCCCAATCGATGCTGCAGCAATGAATATAAAATGAATTCGTTAATATAGCCCATTAATAGGAAATGGTTAGCTTTAACAAATTTCTAATTAATTTTTAAAAAGAAAAACACTTCTAGATGATCTTTCAATTACTTTGACAATATTGAGACCTATGTTAAGTATAAGGCACTGATTCAGAATTAAGAAAAACAAAGTGATAAGCATTACTATTGCATAGCAGGAACGTAATAAATTACAACCCAACAGTAATTCTGAGTTGGCTAACATAGAGTTCATTTGTTTTAAAGAGTATCACAAAAGTGTTGTTATTATATATAGTAACCACTTCTGGTCTGGTTATGTATGTAAATGACACACTTAAATGTGTCCCTTACACACTTAACCAGGAGTAAGCCCGATTGAACTGAATTTGACTTATATCTGAGTAAACATATATTGTAACTGAAGTAATATTCAATTATTGTGTAAGCCTAATTCAGTTCAATAGGGCACACTATGTATATGTATAGCCAACAAGTTCAGTACAATGAAGCATAGCATCAAGTTCAACACAATTTTCTGTGAAAACAACGTAGGACTCCAGTCTTGTACGTTAATTCACAAAAATGAAGTTACAATGCTCCCTAAAATATTCACGGAAGTGAGCTTCACTGAATGCAGCAGTGGGATTTGCATCTTTGTAACAGGGAGGACAATCTTAAAACATAAATGGAAATTGCATTTTATTTAAGGGGGATTAATTCTGAGACATTTCAAGTAACTGGGCTGTGGAGAAATCTTCACTATCCCAGAGAAAGAAATAACATTTGGAAAGCAGTAATGAACCTCTCAACAAGAAAAATTGCAACACATGGAATAACAATGCTACCCAAGTCATCTCCCCCTTTCCCCCATTCAGCGCGTGGAAAAAGAGACTTTTTGGAATTTCATGCTGACTGGAAGGTTCAAGAAGTTCCAATTCCAAAAACCCGAAACTTCTCGTTCTTATTTTTGGCACTTCCCAAAATTTGCAACTTCTTGAATCTCCCAGCCAGCATGAAATTCCAAAAAAAGTCTCTTTTTCCAAGCTCTGAATGAGGGGAAAGGAAGCTGGGAACTTCCAAAAATTGGAACTCCTTGTATCTCCCAAGTCTCTTTTTCCGAGATCTGAATGGGGAAAGGAGGCTAAAAAGACCTTCCAAAAATAAAAAATAAAA
>CM034710.1:108244579-108260657 GCA_020142125.1 Phrynosoma platyrhinos
GTCAGGTGTCCCCCATCGTATATCTGTGCTTTTTGTTTTTCCGCCCTACATCTCATCCACACCATGGAGTTGAGATCACCATGGGTCACCATGAGTTGAGATCAATTCAAGGGTGGTTAACAGCAACAAATGCACAAGAACATATGAAATGAATTCAGTCATCTTGTTGCTTCAGGGCAATGTGCTGACTACTCATCCTAGAGCAGACATAGCATACCTCTGGTTCCCAGATACTGGGGCTGCCTCCATCTTGCAGAACTTCTGCACATCTGCAGAATCTCTCTTTCTTGGTTTTCTAATATAGAAAATGTGCTGTACTAGAATCAGCAACAGTTATGTTCTGGAACAATTCTGTTACCTAGGGATTCTTGAGATCTCAATGTTTTGTTTTGTTTTAATAAGAATTTGTGAACGTCTGCAAACTGCTTTATATTTGGGATGAAAAGAACAGGAGATTTAAAAATAAATCAATGGCAGTTTCTGTTTGTATTAACCAAATTAGTATTGAATTAGGGTTGCCACCTCTGTTTTCTCCTCATAATTAAGACCACTATGGTAGACAGATACAACACATCTTACATGCTGGAAAGCCACTGAATTTGGCTTTGCGCAGTGAAAATGAGGGAGAATTTATTTCCAGTTTGTTTTTGTAAAGAATTTACCAAAATGTGCAAATCACATATTCAAGACTGAAAGTGGTAGAAGTAATTGGAATAACAGAATCACATACTTGGAAAAGACCACAAGGGCCATCCAAACCATAGATAGATAGATAGATAGATAGATAGATAGATAGATAGATAGATAGATAGATAGATAGACCTCCTTAGATTTCCTAAAATAAGCCTATGCTGACCTTTATTCAACCATAGACTGATAATGGCCACTGATGTCACTTCCTTCTTCTCACATTCTCATGACCTGTTTCTTTTTTGTTTTCATTCTTAAAGACAAGCATCTCCACCTTAGTTCATGTATTTCTTATAATAAACATAGCTGTTTTCCTTTCCTGACTAGATCAGTGCAAATGTGATTGCATTCCAGAGGTTAAATGCGTCCCAAGTGTTCAGATATTTCAGACAGCAAAACTGCTTAACAAGGCTGCAGTTTACCCTGTCAACAGGAGTTTTTTAAAAATCATATGTGGGGGAAATTATTAAAGCCAGGGAACAATTATTAAAGCCAAGGTACACTTCACCATATTGGTAGCAACTTTGCATGTTTCCAAAATAAACAACCTTGCCACCCAGATTATGTCCCCAGACACAAAGGTAGGGATTTGTGTGTTTATGCCTATGTGTGTGTGAAAGGGAGGGGAAAGGATGGGTAGGAAACATACATCTGGAAACCAGTGTTGGAAAAAACAACAACCCAATAACTGTGCAGAAGACTGTCAAAGATCGGCGTTGGCATCCCCAAGCCTTCCATGTAGTGAGATGCAGTGAATTACTGTATGTAAACTTTAGACACAATCACACCTCTGCCTTATTCCTCTGTTTCATTCCTGAGATCACAATCTGAAGAAAGCAGTTAATAAAAACAAGAGCCAGCTCCTATTTCTCTTTCCAGAGCTTGTTTCGCATCCCAAATGGGTCAGAGAATGGCGCATTGTGTTTTTAATTAAGGTTCCTTACCCACAACAGTGCTAAAAGTAAACCAATTGCTCTAAGCCAAAGACACACAACTCCAAACCATGGTCTGGTCCTCTCTCTAAGCTGCTGACTTTGAAACTACAAGAAAACAGCAAAAATGCAACCTTTATTCCAAGATCAGCCATGCAGAGGTTGTGTAGAAAGAGAAAGCTTTGTTGCCAAAGTTTTGGAAAGAAGGTGCAGCCTGGTACAACAGGCACAAAATCCAAATGCACAAGCCACCTGCACAAGCCCTGTTGAAAGGAGAGACAGGTGCTCAAGAATACAGGGCACATCAACGTAAGCTTAAATGCAGGAGAAACAGATGGGCAGAACTATATGTTAAACGCCTAAATGCAAGGAAAGATTTTGTAAGAGGAGGAGATAACGTCAATTACCAGACAACATGATTGTGTGAGTGGATTCAGATGTTGGATATGTTTGAGAGAGAGATCTTGTTTCCTTGTAATTCAGTGTTAACAAGACCTGTAAGTGCTTCCAAATAGTGGGGGTGGTAGTAGAGTGGTAGAGGGAAGGGGTAACACAAATTGTATTATAAAAAGCTATCACTAAACAGAAAAGAGCAACAAATCAGTGTTTCAAGGATTCCATCATTACTTATGTGAACATTTTAAAAGCATTTGTTGCCCTCTAATGGGTAACAAAGCAGTTATTGCTACCAAAGTCTCAGGAAAAGTCTTCAGCACACACACAGCCTTATTCCTATGGGATCCTCAAAGGTCTGCTGCACATCTTCCACAGAAGCAATTGGAATGTAATGAAAGCTGGTCACAACTTTAACTCCAAGGAACAAGCAGCTTAAAAACATCCTGTGGAGTGTTTTTTTAAAAAAGCAAATTATATCACTCTCTGTAGCTACTTCTTCCAGGGATATGGGGGTGATAAAATGTTCATGCTATATTATATGGATTAGACCTTTGAGAAAATTATAGTATTGTACTTTATGGTACCTGGGTTTTGGGGGGGGGGGTTTGCAACCTCTTGAGCTGAATACTAAGCCCTTTGCAAGCCTTGAAACGGTGTGACTTGCAGTGCTACCGTGCCAACAATTAATTTGACAAGATAAAGGCAAATGCTGAACAGTCTATAATAAAAGGGAAGAGGGAACAAAATCAAAATGCTTGTGCTTCATTCCACCCAACTGGGCAGCAATAACTCTTATTAAACGTCATCATTGCATTCTTCATCCACCTTCAGTTACTGAATAAAATAATTTTCTGGCAATGAGCAGTACTAATATTTCAGCTTAATGTTCCATTTTTAATTAGCCGCATTGAGGCTCATGCCAGACTGCCAAGATCTTACTAGTGATTGGAAGCTCCCTGGAGTAAAATAGGTGATATAACATCCTATACAGGGTGGATTGCACACAGATATGATGTAGTGGTAGCAACCCATAATGGCGGGTTCAACTGCTAGCTCTCAGCTTCTTCCTCCTAAGTCATGTCTACACACTGGGATGTCTGTAAAACCAATAGATTCAAGATCCAAGAGATCTTGGTGGCTATCAGAGAAGGGACTGGCTGTCAAACTACTCAGCTATGGCAAAAAGGAAGCAATTGTACTAGAGAATAGCCACACTGTATAGAAACTGCTGAATTTGACAGATCCACTCTCCCATCACCACCACCACCACCACCACACTCAGGGCTATTTTTAAAAAAATATACGGTATATCAAATTCTTTCCATCACATTTATGCAGGAATGTATCACTCATCAAAAGTGAACCAAATATTTCCACCCATCTGCACTAGTCAAATTCTATATGGGAAGCTATTACCACCTTGGAAGGATCATGTGATATTTGCCTACCCAGTTAAAACTGAGAAGCCAGTCTGGAGAAGGAGGAAAGAGATGGCATCCTGACTTCAGTCCTACAAATATGAGTGAATGCACAGGGACTGAAAGCCAGTCTTTGAAGAGCTAATCACCTAAAGCCCTCTGGCTGAATCTATTAGTTTCGCTTTTTCCCATGTGTGCTCTTGGGATTGCATGCCCGTCAACATTTCACAGATGAAAACTGGCACATATGTGACCAAGAAACATCAGAATGAGGCAAAGATGGCAAAAGCTATTAATGAGGAAGAACAGACGAGTGTAATGCTGTAGCAGTTTACCTTTGACTGAGCCTACTGGGAAGAAAAAGATTCTGCTTCCTCCTTCCATCTCTCCTCCTCTCCCAGGTGAATGCACACTGCTTTTGCACTTTGAATTCAGTTTGCAGCAAATGATGTAAGCTAAAGACAATGTGAGAAAGTGGTATGTGGAGAGAGAAACTGGGACATTTTACAAGCAGCTGAAAAAGCAGGATGACAGAGGAGTAATCAAGACTGCCCTGCTAAATGGGGACAGTTGGAAGGTATGGGATTGCTGCACAGGGTTGAGTTCAGATATCACCATACTTATCACTACTGATGTGGCATGCCACAGGTACTCTGATACAAGAAATTCCTGGTTCAAGTGGAACTCTCTGTTCATGGTGAAGGGAGCATGAATAATGGAGACCTTTCTATGTGCTCACTGCTCCCTCTGCTGAAATAAAGTAGAAGGTTTTGTAAACAGCCAAGATCTAGGGATGCCTTGGAGCTTCTTCACATCAAAGCACTCTGGATCCATAAGTCAATTGCTGAGATCCTACAAGATGACTGTGTGTATGTGTGTGTATGCCTCAAGCCTCCTGTTGACTTATGGCAACCCTCATGGATTTTGTAAGATTTTATTCAGCAAGAAAAACTTGGAAGTGGTTTTGCCAGTTCTTTCCTCTGAAATATAGCCTATAGCTCCTGATATCTGTTGGTAGTCTTCCATCCAAGTACTTACTGGAGGTGACCCAGCTTAGCTTCCAAGAACAGACAGGATCTGTTGCCTTTAGGATATACATGATGATTGCGTTGTGTAAATTTTTGCATGCAGAGTTCTGCTTTCATTCTGCTTCATGACCCTTGTTTTGAATGTCAGTGCTGCACAACGAAATGTGCATTTGCATGCACAACAACACTGCACGCACAACTTTGCTTCCATGACCTTCAACTGAATACAAATACTGCATATTGGACAAAAATGTACAATCATTTTTTCTTAGAGGAAATTATCAGTTCTGGTAGGTTACATGGCAACATGTTTTTACAGCATCCATGAGGAGTTGGAGTCATGGATGAGCTGCTTACTGTGTGATCTTGGTAAGCTGTTCTGCCTCAGCTCCCATCCCTATGTACTCTGCCTTACAGGATTTGCTTCTGAACTACAAAATGTTTTACAATTACTGTACATTTTTATTATTGTCTGCACATGGACAAAGACATCTGGAAAAAAGAGCAAGGTCACTAGGTAAAATCATATATCATTTATTGTGACTGGCAACTTTTAAAACATCACCATGTACAAATGCAAGAGGTGGACAGTGAAGAAAGCCAATAGAAAGAAAATCAACTCATGTGAAATATGGTGCTGGAGAAAAGTGCTAAGAATGCCATGGACAGACAAAAAGACAAACAAATGGGCTCTAGAATAGATTGAGCCTGAACTCTCCCTGGAAGCCAAGATGACAAAATTGAGGCTGTCATACTTTGACCACATCATGAGAAGATATGAGCCACTAGAAAAAACATCATGCTAGGAAAGAAAGAGGGCAGTAGAAAAAGAGGAAGACCACACACTAGATGGAAAGACTCAATCAAGGAGACCATGGCCATGAGCCTTCAGGATTTGAGCAGAATGGCTGAGGGTTTCATTCATGGGATCACCATCAGTTGACGTTGACTTAAAGGCAGTTAACAATAAGGCCTGCAATTACCATGCATCATAGCCAACATAGCCAATAGCGGGGGCTGATGGGAGCTGGCACTCCAATTTCTGGATAGCCCAGCCCAGTCACAAATCATGCCCCTCTTGCTGCTCTGACTTCCAGTCATTTAGCAATGTGCCAGACTAGTAAAGGAAATAAAGGCCTGTGTTGACATGCCCCACCATGGCCAGAATACTGAGACTCTAAACTCCATGCCTCCTTTATGATTTTCCAACTTTGTTCTGAGATGGCTTTATGAGCAAAGCTCACAAGAAAGAACAGAGGAGTCTGTTTGAGGCTCTGTTGAGGGCCGGTGCACTGGAGACAGTCGCTGGCTGATGTCATTGATGTATGACATTAGTTTCCTGGTTCTGCATGGTATTCCATCTATTTGGCATGCTGTGTTCTGCTCACCATCTTTCCTCATTTCCTGTGGTTTGTTTGACTTTCCTCTTTGCTTGGTTTTTTTGCTTTGCTTTCTCTTCCCATCTAAACTGATGGAACAATTTAACGAACTCTTTCACCTGATGAATTCGGCATTATGTGGTGCAGTGGTGGCCAGAACCATTTGGCAAGTGTGCCACAGATCAAGGCCAAAGTATGAGGTAGTGCCACTCTAGTGTGCCCTAAAATACATATGGTCTTCCCTGCACATGCTTTGTATATCAATGCCTGAAGAAGAATCGTTTTGATTCAAAAGTTTGCAAAGTTTGCCTAATATGAATTAAACTTCCATTCCATTTTTAGTTGTTATATTGTTTTTTTAAAATCTCCCAGGGTTCAACTTGATATTAATGTGTATTCCCTGTAATTTACCCATTTTCTTTCCCATATTATCCATAGAGATAATGCTCCTCAGCAAATTAAGCCTGTGTCTTCCATCCAGTGACCAAGCACACAACAATGAACACGATAGGCTTCTTCCACTATTTGGGGGAGCATCTCTGCACAACACATGCTAAACACCTTGGGCAGGATTGTTCTTCATAATCCTGAAAGTTCATCTACTAGTTGTATGATTCTGTAGTTTCAGTCAGATGCAATGCCAAAATAAGAATTGATTCTGCATGAAATGAACCCATTCTTCCCTCTCTTTGTGCAATAGGCCAGTCCTTTTCTTTTTGGTTTCCACTTCTCAGAGAATTATAGTTGCCCCTTTCTGGGTTCTCTGGGGCTAATTTTAAATCAACATTGCAAACAAAAATGTAATTTAAACCCAATTTTAACAACAATATAACAAATGATACTGTATACTAAACTGAACACATTTCAATGGTCCTAAAAGTTTCACGTATCAAATACGTTGTCAGCACAGGGCCTGGTTGTAGAGGTCTTCTGCATATGCTGCTCAGCATATGCATCAACCTTGGATGCAACATTAAAACCTAAGTAAGCAATATAAAATACGATTCAAACTGCATTATGTAGATGCATCCCTGGACTTCTTTACTAGAAAAGCAAAGCACTTGGAACAATAGCCAAAACTGTGCCAAGGCCCAAATCTACATTGCACCACCAATTGTGGCTACTCACCATAGTTCATAATAAAGTACACAGGAATGTGAGGAAATACCTATGAGAGGAGTAATTGTAGACACATTGTTTTTTGTACTACAGTCCCCACAATCCCCATCCATGGTGACTAGTGGATTCTGGGAGTCATATAGTCCATAAAAATAGTAGTCCTACACTCTGTTCCTCTACTTCTTTCTGGATGGCACTCTTGACCTATGGTGATTTCAAAAAAGATAGAGGAAATAATCCAGGTGTGAATTTTGAGGCTGGATTACTGTTTTCATCTACATTTCAACTATATTCCCGCTGCCATCATAGATTTGGTGAGGTTGTAGCAAAAAAGTTAATAACATTTCCAGATCCTGACACTGGGATGCCTAATACTGTACCTTTTCGTTTATTTCACTCTCAGGATCAAATGTAGGCACAATTTTAATGGGGACTGTCATATCTGAATTGTTTCTAAACATCCCAGTAGCATGACTATTTGAACCAAGATGGACAATCTGTTCATTAAATATTCTCAAAGCTACTTAAGTGTAAGAGGCCAGGCTCCTATGTAAATATCAAGAGAGATGAGAATATACACAAGCACAGTATTCCTCCTTTCCCGTCTTTGTTTTCCCAAACAGTCTGAGCATAACACAAAAGTGAATTGTTCATGGAGGACTGAAATGGAAACAGTGCCATATAGCAACGTAGGGAATTCAGAAGGAAGGGGATGTAGGACCAGTTGTACCAGACAATGAACACATTCTCTGTTGCACACTATTTTTCTATGAGATGCAAAAGTAGCAGGGGCAGCCCAAGGGTCCACTCATTATGTATGGAACGTTTCTGCAGCTGAATCATTTTCACTCCAGCTGAAGACCAACTTTAGAGCTCGTGGTTCACAGCATCCCATTTTGCTGACTTCTAACATTCAAATGACATTTGATGTGAAGCAGGCCAGGTATCAGACCTAATACAGAGCCTGGAATTGTTACTTTTTTTGTTTCCAGCCCCTAAAGCCCCCTAGCAGTTACTGGTCATGGTTGACTTGCTGGTGAAGTCTGGGAGTTGTAGTCCAAAGAAATAATTTTTCCCAAGCTCGAGATCTGGATTCCACCTTTTGTGGGGTACAGAACAATGGAAGTAGCTATTCACTTCTAGTTTGATGGGGAGTGATGTTCTTGCAATCCCCAGTGTAAAACCACCACTTCAAGATGACCCCAGGAATGCTAAATCCCTTTTTTTGGTGACTTTGGGGTGAACCACAGGTCTCCATAGGGATGTAAGACCCAGAAAAATAGCTTTGGGAGCCCACCTGCTCTAACTGCTATACAGTACCTGCCCATGTAAGCATTATGCATACCTTACCTAATTTTAATGCTTGCCAATAGTACTACTTCTGAGCCCAGTGTAGCTTGTGAAAATTTGACTTCCAGGCCCATGAAAGCTGCCCATCTCTAAGTCAGAATCCTGGACTGAGACTTCAGAGAGCTCATTTCAAGTCTCTACTGAGCCATGAAAGTGCTCTTGGGCCAGTCATATTTTCTAGGTCTGGCCTACATCACCATTGTGATTCTATACTGGGAAGGAGGAGAGCCTTGATTCCAAAAGGATGAAAAGGTAACAAATACATAATGTGATCCTATAGTTGTTGTTGTGTGCCTTCAAGTCATTTCTGACTCATGGTGATCCCAAGGCAAACTTATCATGGGGTTTTCTTAACAAAACTTGTTCAGAGGAGGTTTGCCATTGCCTTCACCTCAGGCTGAGAGAGTGTGGTTTGCCCAAGGTCATCTTGTGGATTTCATGGCGGAGCCAGGAATTGAACCCTGGTCTCCAGAGTCATACTCCAACACTCAAACCACTTTGGGCCCAAAAACTCAGCTGGAGTTTAATATATTATTTCTTCTTTCAAGACACTTTACTCTTAACCTCATAATAGTTATAGAATTGGCAGTGGTATTGAGGAATCTGATACATCCGAAGTGTTGTAGGTGTTTGATGGACTGACCCTGCAGATACAATCTGCTAACTTGGTAGAATTCCTACATCTTAATTAAAGCAAATCTTTTTTCTAATATAACCCATTTGTGACTATTTATTTTCTCTTTGAATCAGATCCTTGAGACAATGTTATCATTTTGCACACTGAGAATTTCAAGTAGCCACATCGTTGCTTGCAGTCATCTTTGAGAAGCATGGATTTCTTGCCATAATTCTTTGCATGGTCCATCAGTGCTTTCATTCATGCTTTTGGAAGTTCAGCTTAGGAATGACAGGAAAATAAAATAGAAGGATAGCACTGCTTTGTACAGTAACTCAAGAGAGCAAAAAAACCCGAAAACATTTATTTGCCTCAGTAGATACACAAATATTTGGATAATGGGGATGCCCATTGTGTGATTTTTGATGCACTGAAAATAATCTTTTGCCCTTATGCTGAACATGTTAGTCATGCCTGAGATCATGTGACTTTTTCTGTCTCTCCATTCATTTCTAGGTCTGTACAAAGGTGGAAAGGCAACACTTTTATGCTACATGTTTAAGCTGGGCATCATTTTACTAATTCTGTTCTATTTTTGTATTAATTATTTGTAAGACAGCCAGTGTAGGATAGCAGTTTGAGTGTTGGACTATGACTCTGAGGACCAGGGTTTGATTCTCTTGTTGGCCATGGAGATTCACTGGGTGACCTTGAATAAGTCCAGAGGAGGGCGACTAAAATGGTGAAGGGTCTGGAAACCATGCCCTACGAGGAATGACTTAGGGAACTGGGTATGTTTAGCCTAGAGAAGAGATGGCTAAGAGGGGATATGATAGCCCTGTTTAAATATTTGAAGAGCTGTCATATTGAGGAGGGTGCTAGCTTGTTTTCTGCTGCTCCAGAGAATAGGAGCAATGAATGCAAGCCACAGGAAAAGAGATTCCACCTCAACATTAGGAGGAACTTCCTGACAGTAAGGGCTGTTCGACAGTGGAACACACTCTCTCGGAGTGCGGTGGAGTCTCCTTCCTTGGAGGTCTTTAAGCAGAGGCTGGGTGGCCATCTGTCAGGGATGCTTTGAGTTTGAGTTCTTGCATGGCAAGGGGTTGGACTGTATGGCCCTTGTGGTCTCTTAAAACTCTATCATTCTATGACTCACACACTCTCAGCCCTAGAAAACCCTGTGATAGCCTTAGGGTCACAACAAGTTGGAAATTATTTGAAGGCTCACAACAAGAAGTTACATTTATATCCCACCTTTCTTCCAGCAGGCTCCTATATAGTTGTCTGCCCTTACTTTATTGTTGTCACAGTCTTCGGAGGTTGGTTGGGCTGAAAGCTGTTGCACTAAAATTACCTGGTGAGTTACATGGCTTAGGGAGAAGAAAATCTGAATCTCCCAAGCTTTGCAATACACTGTAATCGCTGTACCACATGGACTCAGAATATTAAAAAGTTACTTTTGCAGCTACAGCTTCCAGAATCTCTCAACCAGCATGACCACTGATATGAAATATTCTCTATGGACAGCCTGAGGCTTTTGTTGTTTTGGTCTAATTGAATATTTTTCTTACCAGTTAAGCACCCACCTGACACCCTGTAATGGAAAAGCTATTAGAGGGACAACCTTCAGAAAAAAACCTCTTGGTTTGTGAAGAAATGTGGCTATTTTCACACACATGCATATTTTACAACATAGACACCTGGTGTTTTGGTTCTTTTGTGTGCATTTGGTCCCCAAGTAAGAACTCAACTCCCCCCCCCCCCCCCCCCCCCCCGCTAAAAAAAATTCCCTTCAGTTCCCAGATTCCCCAAATTTCTAGCATTGCAGAGAGTGAAACAGTGAAAATCATTCACACTTAAAACTCTCATATTTGCTGTGTATGTATCCATACTGCAGAAATGAGCAATTTGAGACCATTTTAATTGTCATGACTATCCCGTGGAATCCTGGGATTTGTAGTTTGGTGAAGTATTCATCCTGGTCTGTCAGAGAGTGCTGATGCCTCAGCAAACCACAAACAGTTGTGTTTGCATTCCCTTGGTAACTTCACCTTTTCCTTTTGGATGCCTAAACTGTATTTTTAAATGCTCAACTGAAATTTTAAGTGACATACCACACTACATTGTTATAGTGCTATTATTCCACTTTTACTGGTATGGCTGCCTACTGTGGCATTCTGGGGTTTGTAGTTTAGTGAGGCCTATGAGGTATCTGGCTGACAATTCTAAATGCCCTTCCCAAAACTGCAAATCCCATGATCCCACAGGAGGCAGCCATAGCAGTAAAAGTGGAATAATAGTACTGTAACAGTGTAGTGCGGTACTGAGTAATGCTAGAGATTTGGGGACTGAAGGAAAATTTTATTGGGGAGCAGAATTCTTATTTTTGGGGAAAGTGCCCTCATTCTGCTTCATCTCCATGGTTACACCCCTGGTTTTGGAGAAACAGATCGGTAGTTCTAAAACAGTCTTTGTGGGGGCTTTTTAAAAAAGAAAGAGATAAAACACACGAGTTACTTGTATTCCATGTAAATTTGCATAAAACATCTGAGTTGCCAAAACAAACAGCAGGCACTGCCCAGAAGCTGGCTAGCAAAGGGATGTCTGGCACCAAACAAAGAAATAATCATAATAGAATAGAACAAATACTAACACAAAACATAGCCTTCCCATCCATACGACTCCCCACTTTAAAATGGGTTTCTTTTGAGATCTGTTACCTTAAAGATAAGGGCTTGATTTTAAAATGAAGGCGACCCACACTGGTTTGTTAAAGGTTTGCTTATTAAGCAGAGTAGATTCCTCCAGAAGTGTGAGTTTGCTCACTTCAGCATCTTGATAAGAGCAACAAAGTGCTGAGTGGCAAAGAACATTATAGCTTAGCCAGAGCAGTAAAATATAATTGGTAAGAAATCTTTATCTTTTTCTTGGTGAGAAATTCTATATAGTGTAGCAGTAATGACAACAGACATGGTTCCTGTTAGCCAGCTAGGTTTGGGCCAAAAATTTGTCCTGGCATCAATCCATAAGGGTTTTTTTGGGAAGGGTTTTTGTTTTTTTGGCAGAAGGAGGCTAGCCCAAAGTTTGGCCTCATAAAGGTAAAAGGCAGGTCATGAAAGCCCCAGAGGTTGCTGGGCTGTCTGAGTGTAAGTGTGGCTGAGCCACACAATCTCTTGCTTTGCTCCCCCCCCCAAAAAAAAATCAGGGGCGGGTGAGGAACAACTTAATAGATGACAGATGAGAAGACCACAGCTTTCAGCTGGGGAGCCATTTGCTTTTAGATCTTGGAAATTGACTCTGAAAACAGGCAAGCAGCCTGCCTGTTATGCCGACCCAGGCTGGAGCAAGCCATTTCAGCAGCCCCACCACTGCTGGCAAGGGACTAGACCCAGTGTCACCTGAACTGCTGTTCTGTTATGCCAGAGACAAAGAGCATAATTGAAGTGAACAGGGGTAATGGCCAGCTGAATATTTTTTTAAGGATCAATGAAAGATTTATATTGGTTGGAGGATAGGCATGAGGGGATTAATCTCCTGGAGGTGCAGCAAAACACACCTTAGATAGTGAAAACTGGAGGAGAGTAGAGGAAAGCATAGATAATTCAGTGGGGAGGTGTTGCTGCAGACAGATGATATGTGAGCAAGATAAAAGAGATGAGGTAAAAGTCAATTTTTTTGGGTTTTCTGTTGTTATTTGCCATCAATTTGACCTCAACAAAAGTTGACATTATGAGTGAGAGACCTCCAAGATCTCCCATTATCAACTGACTTGCTCAGGTCTTGCAAACTCAGTATGATGGTTTCTTTGACTGAATCAATCCACCTGCAATGCAGTCTTCCTCTTTTCCTATTGCCTTCCGCACTGTTCCCAACATTTTTTTCAACAAATCACATTGTGACATTGTATGTCCAAGTTATGACAGCCTCAGTTCGGTCATCTTCACTTCTACTGGGTTCAGGCCAGAACCCATTCAACTGTTTTTTTTTTTAGCAGTCCATGGTATCTGAGGATCCTTGAGCACCACATTTCAAATGAGTTGATCATCTTCCCATCAGCTTTCTCCACTGTCCAGCTTTCACAACCATACATAGAAATTGGTGAGTTACCCTGATTTAAAGGGATCATCTCTTTAGGCTCACTGGGGCTGAATTCACAGCCTTGAAAGGCTTCACTGAAATCATGGCTTGCTTCCTTGCTTTAGGACAGGGGTAGGCAACCTTTCCCCTTTAAGGGCCGAGGGACTTCAGCTCCCAGAAGCCTCAGCCATGTTGGCCAATAGTCCCATGTTAGCCAATAGCTCCTAGGATTCTGGGAGCTGAAGTCCCTTGGCCCTTAAAGGGGAAAGGTTGCCTACCCCTGCTTTAGGATTTCTGTGCCAGAAGTCTATGGAGCAGCTTATCATTGACTGATAATGTTTTGAATTTAGGATACAAGAGAATGCCATCACTTCCAAAAAAATTCTTAGAACCTCTTTCTGATAATTATTTTTCAGTAACTACAATTATAGTGAGAAAATGGAACAAGAAAGATGGAATGTTAACATGATCTGGCTACATATGCATCTGACCTTTCTTTAACACATGAAAGATAAAATTGCACATAAGTGAACCATAGCTTACATTTTCACATGCTTGAACTTTAAGCGGAAATGAATATAACACTCACATTTCAGTGCCTATTTGTGCATCATGGGACAATTGATTAGTTGATAATGACTATCTTTCACCAGGTAATAAATCATACAAGGCAGGAAGTGATAAAAGAAAGGCTTACTTGTCTGCTGACTGATAGACATTGGCAATGAAAACTAGAGTATTTCTCTTCAGTTCAAAGGAGAAAAAGTCCGCTCTGTTAACACTCTTCCCAGAGTGCTATTGTATTTCTCTAAGAGAATGGTTTTATGAATGGTAAAGACATTTTTCTCTTGAACTTTTTAAATGAAAGACCTGTGTAACAGTTTTGACATTTACTGGAGCTTTCTTGATTTACATCTGAGGAGGAACAAATTGGGGAAAATATCCAGCATGTTTTGAAAGTCGTCAATCTGAGAGCTAGGCAAATGCCTACCTAACACATAGACCAGTGTTCCCCAAATTTTGGTTCTCCAGGTGTTTGGGGCTTCAACACCTAGGACCCTGGCTAGCCAGTCAACAGTAAGGAATTCTAGGAGCTGAAGTCCAAAACATCTGGAAGACCAAAGTTTGGGAAACACTGACCTGGACCACAGGTAGGCAACTGTGGAAGGCTAAGGGCCTGCATCAGCTCCCTGAGAGACCTTGAATGGTTGCACCTTTCCACTGCTCCTGCTAATAAAAACAGCCAATAAAAAAAATTGGCTGGGGAATATAGGGGCATTTTCATCATATTTTCGTGCTTCCTCAGGCCTGCCTTTTTTTTTTTTTTTTAAGGACCAGGATAGTCCATTTTAACAATAGGGAACAAGCAGAAGGCATTTCACTATGTTTCAAAAAAGACACAATGTGGTGGAAATGTGCCCCTCACCTCCTAGTGGACCTTTGAGGGCATTTCAGAGCAAAACATTTCTTTGAAACAATTTGCAAACTTTCTTTTTGACCCCATGGGCTCCAAGAGGCCTCCAAACATGGAAGAAGTGTCCTCCAAACCCACTAGAGTGCATGTGGGGGCAATGGGAGGCAGTCTACCTCTGGAGGTGGGAAAGGAGGAGAGGATGGGATGGAGTCAGAGGAGGGAGAAAGGGCTCACCCATCCCATCACCTTCCCTCTGCCCACCCATGCAAGTGAGCGAGGGAACGTACGTGCAACTGGGCCCAGTTTGATTTCCTCTCAGTGACACTGGTGTTATCAAAGTCCCTGTTAAAAGTGGCATAGGGCAGCAGTGGATGTGGTGGCAAATACAGTAATTCGTGAATAATGAAATCCCCAAATGCTTAATCACTGAATGTGGAGGAATGACTATAGTATATCTTCTGACAGACACTGTGAATATATCAACCCACAGTGAAATAATAATACTCCTCTGCAAAGAAGTATTTCAATATGCTACCATGACCCTTTGAACTATTGTTTAGTTTTTTTTATTCACGTGATTTTTGGTATATTTTCCAAATATATGGACCTCAGCTGATTAGATTGCACAGGTGTTTCTTGACAGCAATGTGGAAAATTCTGAGAAGTAATGAATCCCAAATCTTTCCAAATATATATTGCTAAGTTGAAGAGTTACATATTCTGGCTATTACAGAAAGAACTTTTTTTAAAAAAAATGTGGGAAAATATAGATTATTTTGTGCCAATTGCTTTCATATAGACATTTAATAAATATTGGTCAGAATCCTGCTGGGCAGTTTACAAATACATAACCTACAGTTATGCATTCATAACTGCTACGTCTTCATGATCCCTATGCATCTCCTATTTTAGGGGCTACATAGAGGCCATGAAAATCTTCCAAATTCTACTTACTGGTAAGCAGCTGCTGGGATCGACAGGGGTCCATTCCTCTGTCGATGGAGAAGTGGATGCCTGATATTTCCACCCTGCCTTGTGTGAATGATCTTCAGTGCAAGGGGGATTTGCGACAGGGAACTTTTTTCTGTCTGTTGCACTGGAGATCACTCATAGGGTAGGTGGGATTGTTAGGAGCTAGGGATCTTGAGCAAAGAATTCTAAGCATCCCCTGCAAGCAAAAAATGCCAGGTTTCTCTGGGTGAAGCCATGGCAGTTGCACTAGTAAAAGAATGGAACAATTTTTTTAAGTGTAGATGTCCTGAATCAGAAGTGAAAAATTGCAATGGGATAATTTTAATGAAGATGCAAGCACCACTGACTGAAGAGCCCTGGTGGCGCAGTGGTTAAATGCCTGTACTGCAGCCACTCATTCATAGACCACAAGGTTGCAAGTTCAATACCAGCCAGGGCTCAGGCTAGACTCAGGCCTGCATCCTTCCGAGGTCACTAAAATGAGTACCCAACTGTTGGGGGGCAATGAGCTTACAGTTGTAAACCGCTTAGACATCCCATAGCGTGATATGAAGCGCTATATAAATGAAGCTGCTTTGCTTTGCTTTACTTATTTTAAATTTATCTCATCCATCTGGTTGTGAGGTCTAGCAGTTGCAAACGCTGGCCACGAAGCGAAAGGTAAGCGAAAGCTTACCGAAGTAG
>CM034710.1:108267356-108283739 GCA_020142125.1 Phrynosoma platyrhinos
GTATATATAATTTAGCTATAAATAAACCACATGAAATGAATTAGTATGTAGAGAGATCTTGTAGCACTTCTGAGACTAACTGAAAGAACTTGGCAGCATGAGCTTTCATAGATGTAAGTCTGCTTCCTCAGATGCATTTGGTAGAGAAATGAATGAAATGAATTTATATTTATATTAGTGTTTTTAGCTTTTATTTTATGTCCTACATTTTTTATTGAATGTCCTATATTTTGCAGTGTCTTGTTGTCCTTTGCAGTTTTGACATCTGGTCATCCTGTTACATGACCATTAAACACTTAAAGATGGCTGAGATCCTGCATTATGAGACAGGTATCATATCGCTATGTCTCTGTAGCTACATCTCCAAATGCTACCACCACCCACACTCACAATGTAAGCAGCATAGCCCTGCTTCAACATGGCCATCTCCATGTTGTTGGAGAGCAGAGTCGAGAGGTATTGATCTGTTTTTCTGTAGCTGGACATGCGGCAAATCCTCGAGAGATTTCTGGTAATTATGTTATTGTAGCCAGCTACAGGAGAATAGCAGGATGCATCCCCCTTGATCTCCATCAACAAGAAAGGTGGTGTTTGGAGGGGGTGGGGTTGTATGTTACAAGGTGAAATGGAGGGTAGTGGCTGTGCATGGTTAGAACAAAATTTCACACTCCTCAGTGACCAAAAACATGAGTCACAATGCTATCTAATTTATACCATCATAATTCAACAGAAGGATACCAGCTGAGGTCTTAAAAATGTAAACACTACATATGACTTCACTTGCCAAATTGGAGTTGGAGGGAAGTTGGAGGGTATAGTTATATACTTTTCAACAAAAATAAACAGAAGTAATTTTGCAGTTCTGGAACCAGATTCAGTACTAGCGATCTGCATGAGAACTAATAAGCCATTTAAAGTTCAGATTATTCGTTGCTTGCTTGAAATTATACATACACACCTTCATTTTACTCTAGTTTCCATATTTTCCTATCACAATGGTTGTATAATATTTCTTAGTGATAGTGATGCTAGACTGCATTTTTCTTTTCAGTTTAGTATCTTGCTTCTTCCATGTGCTGTTTTACCAAAAAGATGTCAAATTCCTTGTACTATGATCTTCTAATTAGCAAGAGGATAAGAATAGTAGCTGTACTCCAAAAAGAACATTTACATGCTTTTTGTATAAGACGAAAAGCAAAAAAATTGCCTTGAATAAAAACATATGGTGGAAACGCATCCAAAAAAGTATCAATCTAGTTGCAGCCAACATTTACTTTCAGCACAGAATCAAAGACTGGAAACACTGAGGCACTTAGGTCTGCCTGTTGTAATTTGCCCTTGCGTTAAGTTTTCTCATTCAGTTAAATGATAAATAATACAACATGTGGTAGAACTGAAAAATAATAAGGGTTAAATACCATTTTGGTGCTTCTTAAATGGAGAATTCCTTTTTTTCTTGGTGGACCAAAAGATAATACAATATTTGGAATGTGTATGTTACCTTAGAGAGTTTGGCCTCAGATACTGCAGTCAAAAGTGAGCAGATTCCAGCTCAAAATGGACAATGGGAAATTTCTCTTTGGAGTGAAACCTAACTATTGGCATGCAATCAGAGGATGCATTAAACCAAAATGCTGGCTAATCCTTTACCCCAGAACAAATTGGAGATGTCAAAAGATGCATTGATTTGGCAGATTGCCTTTATTTCTACTCTCTCCTGAACACCTGTTACGATAGGATGGACTCTCTTGGCATACTTGAAAACTACCAGGCAATAAATGTA
The DNA here is from genome assembly GCA_020142125.1 of Phrynosoma platyrhinos. Lineage (NCBI taxonomy): Eukaryota > Metazoa > Chordata > Lepidosauria > Squamata > Phrynosomatidae > Phrynosoma > Phrynosoma platyrhinos. The sequence continues at coordinate 108,269,140 of CM034710.1, forward strand.
GATATGTTTCAAAACTAGATACCTTAACATTAAAGATTCTGGAGAACAGGAAAGCAGAACACAATTTGTGTCAAATATTACCCATTACTTAACATTAATAATTGGATAAATGTGGTACATATTACAAGTGGAATGAATCATTTTTTTAAAAAAAAATCTGATACCACAAATGATCAACATATGACCTCAAATATAGGTTCTTTAATAGTATTTCCCATCGGTGAGGCCTCTGGGCCTCTTGTATGTTGTTTGTGAATACTATTAATATAGGATAGGACATGGAGGAAAAATACAAAACCCAAATGTAGGATTTATATTCATTATTCAGTTAAATCAAAATCAGTGCGTAAAAATGTTGTTTGTGTATACCAAGCTCCTTTTAAAAAATGATGTAAATTTGCTCTATGAAACAAAAAATGAAGAGCTCAAGATTATTTCTTTTTCATTATAAGCACAGGAGCAAAAACGTTAAAAGGAGAGGGAACGAAATTGTCTAAAGCTCACAGTAAGCTCCCTACAAAGGAAAAATTCTACTACCAAATGCTAGGTAACAGAACAATTAATGTGTCAACTTGCATGAAGCTATTATCACATATTGTCTGTTATGGATAAAAGTGCATAATTAGATGAACATAATAACTATCCATTTAATTAACTATTTATATGTTGATTAATAACTGGATAGTTACCAGTGGATAGTGCAGTATTTTAAAAATAGTGATTGTGTTAGGAACATGGTGGCAAAAGTGAGGATTATGGCAAATGGTCCCTAGAAACCACTTTCAAGGATTAGTATCAGTCCAACAAGATTAAGTAAAGGTAAAAGTATTCCCTGTTGACAAGGTTGTCAAGTCATGTCTGACCATGGAGGCAGTGCTCATTTCCATTACTAAGCCAAAGAGCCAGCATTGTCAGAGACTACTCTGTGACCATGGGGCCAACATGATTGCACAGAACGCTGTTACCTTCCCACCAAAATGGTACCTATTTATCTACTTGCATTTGCATGCTTTTGAACTGCTAGGTTGGCAGAAACTGGGATTAATGTCAGGAACTCAACCCATCATGCAGCACCTGGGCCTCAACCTGCCAAACTGCCAATCTTGCAATCAACAGAGTCATGGTTACCTTTAGGTATTATTCATAGTGCTATAGTGAATCCAAGACTTGTGTGGTTGAAACACCAAGACCTTTGATTAAGGGGAAGAGTAATAACATTTGCCAGTGCTTCCCTCTACCAGCTTCCCCAATTTTGCCAAATGTCACTGCAGTCTTCATAGTAGCTATGAGGTGGCAGAGGAAATATATTTTCCAGTAATAATAAATGGCTGTGAGATAGACTAACTATAATGCAATATACACTGGTATGTTGTTGTGTGCTTAAGTTATTTCCAATTTATGGCAACCCTAAGGTGAAACTATCATGGGATTTTCTTGGCAAGATTTCATCAGAGGGGGTTTGCCACTGCCATCCTCTGAGGCTGAGAGAGTGTGACTTGTGCAAGGTCACCCAGTGGGTTTCCGTGGCCGAGTCAGGATTTGAACCCTGGTCTCCCAGTGTCCTAACCCAATTCTCAAACCACTATGCCATGCTAAGGTGGCTTGATCTAAAATGGGCCATCAAGACCCATAAGCATTACAAAAGACTTGCTCCCAGTGGAGATGAAAACTACTAGAACTTTTCTAAGATGGTTCAAGACATCTGTCTACATTTTTGGATTCTCTTTGGGGGTACAACTATGATAAGACCAGACAATTCAAAATTTATCATGACACTACCCTGATTATTCAAAGTTAAGTAACTTTAAATAATTGCAGTCAAAGGATGTATCTAGTCCCATGGCAAATACTACAATAGTTTAGCAGTGCTGTATTCATTTTTTTCTGCATAAATAAATACATTTCGTGTTGGGGATCTTAGGAAAGAAATGAAAAATAAACAAACCTATGGTGCAACTGCACTTAAGCCATTCTACTTATGCCCATTCAGAAGTACCAATATATTCAATTGTGTTTACTCCTAATAAAGTGGGCACTGCATTGTAAAAGTCAACTATTACATACAGTTCTGTCACCAGATCCTCAAAAGGAGATTGGGGATAAGAATGATTTCCAATCCATCAACATTCACTTTGGTCTGGAGATCTTAGTTCCCCTGAACTCTTACAAAATAGAATGGATCACAAATGAAGTAATAAATAAATGAATAAACAGATAAAGCCATTAGCTTGGACGGAGAAGGGGAGACATCTACAGTCTGGAGATCTATCACAGAGAAGAAGAAAGTGCTACTAGGAGTAAGTATTCAGCTAAAGGTCAATTTAAGAACCATTAGTCTACATCATTAAACACCAGAATTTTGGAGTCTATATATGGCTCTAACAGTTTTGGCACAATATTTAGAAAAACTAAAATCACCAGAAACATTCAGAGAGTACAGAGAATCTTAAGGGATATATAATTCATCCCTGAAAAGCAACAGGCAGTACTGATAATCTGGAGAATATGAAGCCAAAAGTCTTTTAGCATACTTTCATCTGAAATGCTTTAAAATTTTTATTTTAAGCTTTGTATTTTTGAGAGATGATTAACATACAAAGGAAGCACTTGGCCTGACAAAGTTCTTCAATCACACACTTGTTTCAGTTCACTGGAAACTCATTTTACTAAGATTAAAAGAGGAGCCAGGTTACTTACCATATGTAATAGGCATTAGGGAGAATGAATTTGGCCAGACCTGTTGCTTTTCTCCATGCAGTCTAACTTGCTTGAACCTTACCCTTGGGACACACCTTCTCCAACTATCACCATCTCTTCCTTCACTTGTCTTTTTTCTGCTCCAGACTTTCTTTTTAATATTTATTTCAACTACTTCAAATATTTTTGTGAGCATGAATTTCTTGCTTGGCACATACACACAGATTAATGTAGGGAAGGAGAAGGTATGGCAAATTTGCAGAATACGTACTGAGTAGAGTTCTGCTTTTCCAAGTTCAAACTTTCTATTAGTATTTTATTACTCTGAATGCTTTTCCAGCCCATATTTAAAAGAACTATCTATAGACAGTATAAAAGTATACAATAAAGATCTGAAATATTCAATAACTGCACAAAAGCCCTTTGTCAATGGACTTAATGCAAGAAGTTCTAGTGCATACGCTGCCTACACCTAATTCATACAGGTTACTACTATTGTTCATTAAAGTACTGTTGGTTTAATAGATACCTTAGATAAACATAAAAATAGATATATGAGCCACATGTGAATTCTCTTTTTTGTCACACACTGTCAGAATATTTGTTGTTGTGTGCCTTCAACTCATTTCTGACTTAGGACGACCCTTAGGTGACCCTATCATGGGGTTTTCTTTGCAGGATTTGTTCAGAAGTGTGACCTTGCCTTCCTCTGAGGCTAAGAGAGTGTCACGTGCCCAAGGTCACCCAGTGGGTTTCATGGCTGAGCAGGAATTCAAGCCCTGGTCTCTCAGTGTCCTACTTAAACCACTACACCACCCTGGCTCTTGTTTATCTTAAAGTTGTTTTGATTTATGGTGACCCTAAGGTGAACCTATGGCAGTGCTTTCTTAACAAGATTTGTTCAGAATGGGTTTGCCTCTGCCCTCCTCTGAGGCTGAAAGTATGTAACCCATGCAAAGTCACTCAGCTCTATGGATGAGTGGGGATTTGAACCTTGGTCTTCAGAGTCATAGTCCAATGCTGACTTCCCCAAGATACCATTCTGATAATGTTTGTTCTTGAGTGTTAACAGAACTATAAGTACAGATCAGATGAGCTAAGCTGAGTTCTCTTAATGATGGGTACTACATTAATGGTAAATATTCTCAGGTCTCTGATTTCTTTATTATGTTGTAAAAGTTTTAAAGATCATTTTGCAATAATATTTTAAGCTTGTCATCCTCTTTATGTACTCTTTGAGATATTCTGATGATAAACATTACATTTTACTACCTCTTCTTCATTCAGTCTTTGAATATGTTTTTAATATATTTGTCTAAATCCAACACTTTTAAAAGTGTGGGAAATCCAGACATACAGTTTCTGCTACAGAGGGAAGCAGATCCATATGAAATGAAGCTCCATATATGTGTACAATACATATATATATATGGATCAAGTTGACTGAAATTATTTAGGCTGTGTCTGGAGCAGGGGCATTACTAGTGGGGTGACACCACTGCTCCCCAAACATCCCAGAAATGGTCTGTGGCATTTGCCTGCATTCCTTTGAAACTCTAAAGAGATGGTATGAGTGGGGTGATGCTGAGTGAAAGGAGAAAGGAAGGGCCTCAAGTTTAAAATTAATATATATATATATATATATATATTAAAAGATCTTTAAAAACATCACATCTTTTCACTTTTGACCACACCAAATTTTCACTTTGACCATATGAAACTATGTACATGTAAATACATTTAAACTGTGTGTACGATACTGTAATTTAAAAATATAATTTTAATTTTGCTAGTTGTTTATGCCACAACTATTGCCATTACATTCAGTAATACATGGGAATTATGATTTATGAATAACATCAGTACAAAAAACATTACTGAGTCCTGTATGGTGTGGTATGGGGGGGAGGTCAATGGGGGGGGTTGACACTAAGTTACCGTACCAGGTGATGCCAACCCTAGGGACGCCACTGGTCTAGAGCAATATAATTTCAGTGGTAAGCCTGCTGTGGAAAGGCCTACATTGTAGCTTTTCTGTAGGTACAATCTTATGCAAATGTAGAAGCTGCAGGTTTTGAATAGCACTGATTGGGCGGCTCTTTTGTTGGTGAGGAACCCACCACCTGGCTTCTCAGGGCAGACCTGCATATATCATTGACTGGCTGTTTAACTTGCAAAATTTTTCTCTTCCCCTTATCAGGGCATATTTCAATGTATCTTCATGGGAGAGAGGGAAGAAGGGAAAAGACCTTTCAAAAAATCAAGCCCCAAACATGGGCAGTTATTTCACCTTTTGGTGTCTGAATTTGCTCTTTTCCTGCTTCCTCATCAGTTTTTTTTCCTTTTGTGTTGGATCTACTCAATTGGAGTCTCTGGGCAGGGGCTGTCTAAATAGATTTTCTAAATCTGTAAAGGCCTTGCCTAAGAAAACCGTATGAAATTCATAAGGTCGCTCGTAAGTGAACAGGTAACTTGAAGACAAATACACAAAAGTTTTTAACAGATCTTAAGTGCTTTACAAGTGATAACCACTAGAAACATAACATAGCCATGCCAAGTGCCAAACTAGACTGCTCAACTAAAATGAAAAAGTAGAGAAATGTGAGCAAGAAGATGAGAAAAGGATCTGATCTGCAGGCTGAAGATGTCTTGAAGGAAAGGAAAAACAGGCTTCACCTGTTATCCTTTCTGTCTGGGAAAGCAGCCAAATGCTGATAGCCACAGTTTAAACAATAGACAAAGAAACTGCTCACAGAGCTTGTGAAGTTTAAAGCAAAGCAAAGTCCCGTACCAAGAGTCCTCAATAACAAGCCAAGAGGTCAAACTAAGAGTGTAGTCAAGCAGTTCAAGGTCAAGAGTTCCAGAGAGGCAAGATGATTAGGCAGTCTGAGAGTCAAAGGTCCAAGCCGAGAAGACAAAGGAAGGTCAGGAAGAAGCATGCTTTCACCACCAAACTCAGATAGTCTCTGACAACCAATATGGCATCCTTGTCATGTTTATATAATCAGCCCTCATTAGCTCAGCTGTTTTGCGATCAGCTGGCATTTCTCACAAAGCCTCCTCGAGCATCGGAGGTACGTCCTTTCAGCTCTTCTCTGAAAGTAGGTATATCGGTCTCCTCCTCCTCCTCCTCCTCCTCCTCCTCCTCCTCCTCCTCCTCCTCCTCCTCCTCCTCCTCCTCCTCCATGTTTCCCGTGCCTGAAGGCTCTGCTGCCTGAAGGCTGGCTGCTGAGTCTCCTCTGAGATCACAGACTCTGCTGGAGCAGTCAGGGCAGATCTAGGACCAGGCTGAGGCTCAAACTGAGGCTCCAGTTCAACCTCTGAGTCCTCCCCTGAATCCTCAGCCAGGCTGGGCATGACACTTTTCTGTTTCCAGATAAGCATGTAGCTATGCAGTCTTCTACATGTCTATTCAGTAGTAAGTCTTGTTTTACTTGTGGATTGAAGTGAGGGGACTCCCTCTGAAGTGGGGAGAGGGGACCCCTTAGCCAGATGCATCAACCACCTATGGTGTCATTGAGTTTAGTGTGAGTAACTTGCAACAACACATGCACAGAACTGCACACTAAGTAATGTTAATAAGAGGGGTAAACTTCTTCCTGGAAAATCCCAGTTTTTAATAGTTAGTGTTATTTAAAATAATATGTGAAATAATACATCAAATAATAATGCACGAAATGCCAGGTGCTTTCTGTATAACCAGCAAGTTACAATTGCAATGGGAGCGCAGCATCTGGTGCCCCTGATCATTCGACAATACATAATATAATTAATAATAATAATAATAATAATAATAATAATTTTTTATTTATAGCCCGCCCCTCTGCGTGGCAATCAGAGTGGGGTACAGCAAGTTTAAAAACAGAACAAAGTTAAAAATCATTCCCTCATCCCATAATCCCACCCTCCCATCCCCTTAAAATAGAATTAAACTACAAGCCAAATTAAAAATGCCACATTAGCTAAAATTAAGAATAATTAAAAACATACAATAACACAGGAATCAGAGGCAACAGATTAAAAACTCATCTCTCAGCTGAGAGTTATTCCGGGAAGGCCTGCCGAAAGAGATCCGTTTTTACTGCTTTCTTAAAAGCAGCAATAATAATAATAATAATAATAATAATAATAATAATAATAATAAAATTTATTTATATCCCGCCCTCTGGAAGTCCAATCTGGGCATCTTACAGCAATAAAACATATATAAATACCCATAAAAACATATATACAATACAACAAACCCCTCCCCCCCTTAAAACAGTATTAAATCAAAAAAATTATTAAAATAACATACAATTAATAAAAGAGTAGTGATAAGATGGCTCTCATCCGGCAGGCCATTCCAAAGTCTGGGAGCGGTTGTGGAGAAGGCCCTCTGGGAGGTCTGGGACAGCCTAGTTTTTATTGGCTGTAACAGATTTCTCCCAGAGGACCGCAGGGCGCGGGGGGGTCATATGGGGAGAGGCGGTCCCTAAGATAAGATGGACCCTAAGATAATATAATAAGTGTCTATAATGTAATGTCCTAAGCTAAAAACTCCAATACTGTCTTATTACCAAAAGTAAAGATAACAGCGCCCTTTAATTCAAGCTTAGGCATGAGACCTAGGTTGAAGAAAATGTCAAACCTATAAATTCTGTACATTTCTGCAGGACTACAAGGATCAAAAATGCTATTTGAAATGTGTGCCCCCCTGTAGAGTAGATCTGACCAGTAGCTTCGCATCCTTCATCCTCGAGACCTTACAGTCCTAAACTGCCCCACCAGCTGTTGGACCTCAGAATTTTAACAAGACTTAAGATTTTTTAAAAGTGCTGTGTGACCCAGAGACCATAAATAGATATATAACCTTCACACTTGCCTGGAGCCTGCCAAGCAACAAGCCAGCAAAGTCAAAGGAAAGAATGAAACAGATTCCTTTCCTCTGCATCTACAAAGACATGAATGAGGACCTTTCTTGTAAATATAAGATCCTCCTTCTCTTCATTTGCTTTCATAAAAGTAAATGTGTCGAACAGCTGGTCTTTGTATATAAAATGAACACAAACACCCCCAAACCTGCTAAGATTCCTTACTATAATTCACTGTGGCATCGTCCAAATGGATAAACTTAAACTCTTTGGGAAGTTAGGCCCAAAACACACTGCAGAAATAATCCAGTTTGAGACCGCTTTAACTGCCCTGGTTCAATGCTAGGGAATTTTGGGAACTGTAATTTTGTGAGACACTTAGGATAGTCTTCTCTATCAAAGAGATTTGGTGCCACAATAAACTACAGTTCCCAGGATTCCCTAGCACTGAGCCAGGGAAGAAAGTATGCAAATACTTCATTTAATGTATGCAAATAACATTGAAACCCCAAAGTGTTCTCATTTAATAGATAAAAATCTATCTAATTGGAAAACTTGCTGTTTTTAGGCAGAAATGTATCATATTTTCATCAGTGATTGCCAAAAAGACTAGTCAAGAAGCCTGAAATACCATTTTATTGTTATTTCTTATGTTCAGCTTCTGTGAATAGTTTCTTTTGCAAGGAAACTATTTTTACTCAGCTCATTGCCAGAAGTAATTACCTGGCACCTTGCCTCAATGTGCTAAGCTCAATATCTCTAAGTTAAAAGAAACTCAATTTGTTAACTTTACATTTAATTTTTGCTTAAGAAAGCACTGTTTATTATTGCTTGGAAGTTTGTTTTTTTTCTCCCACAGGATACACTAAATTAAAAAGACCTTGGTCAGGATCCATTATGTGGCACCCTAACTGAACACTGGGACTTCTTCAGTATTCCTTACAGATGAAGGTTCCACACTGCATTTATGCCACCTGAAAATCCACTTGTGTGGATCCAGGGACTTTCTAGAGCCATACATGATGCAGTGCAGGCTGAGCAGACACACAGGACGGAAAATCAGTAACCTCTCTGTGCATGCCTGAAAATGCTTTCCACTTGTACACAGGGCTCTTTGGATCCCAGCCTGACTTTTCAGAAAGTCTCCTATAATGACATTTGTCTTAAGACAATTGCAAGAAGCTGCTCAGTGTATTTCTGTGGTTTAGAACAAGTGCCAAGTCAGAAGAAAAGGACATTCCCTGAATTCTCTAAAGCAAGATAAATACAGAAGAGAAACCTAGATGAAAGATGGAACTGTTATCTACAGCCTGTGCCAGATTCTTTGGCTTTTTGGCAAATCCTGTTAAAAGTTGGAAGAGTCAACGAGCAGCAACCTTTTCCATTAAAATGAGCAGTATATATTTGAGTTTAGCATACCTTGTTTATACATTCTGAACTTTCAAAACTGTGTTTTAATGATTCCTTCTGCACAAATTGGCTGCAGCTTCATTTATTTGAAACGGCTCATTTATCACCAAAAGAGCTGCAGGGCACAGCTTCTGTTGAACTGCTCCAGCAAACCTACAGCTTAGTGGGACAGGCTTCTTTTTATAAGACTGAAAGATATTCAGAACATGCCAAGGTGAGGATGCCAAGGTCCAAATTTATTATCCAAATGTTCCTAAATTAGAAACTTACCAAAGTGGAAATTCAAGACAACAATAAGCTCATCTCCATTCCAGTTATCATCTCTAACACCAAGTGATTGCTGGAGGCAGCAGCCTCAAAAGCTTTAGCTGGGTATTCTATAGGAATTTGACCACTCCGCAGAATTAAAACTGAAGTATCTAGGCTGTACAAATCAGTATCTGATTATGAATCAGTACAATGGCCAGTTAATAAAAAATGAAGTGAAAATGAAGTCAAATAAAATGCCTGCTCATAATTATGATGAACCCTAGCGTGTTTTAATTTTTGAAAGATCTTTTCCCTCACTGCCTCTCTTTTGGGGGTAAATACATTGAAACAGACTTTGATAAGGACAATGATACCAATCATTTAGACAGTTGGCCCTCTGTATCCACAGTTTCTGAATCCATGGATTAAACAATTCATAGCTATTTAATGTATCAGTCAGTCACTGATAGTCTGGTCTACTAAGGTCTATGGCATGTAGGAAACCTCCCTGATCATCAAAGAAGAACACTTAATATGATCTTGGGGTAGCCAATGACCCTGATTCATCTGTGCATATGTAGCCTTTTTCAGGAAAAAGACAGTAGCAGTTCCATCTAGCTGTTTGGTGGGGAGGAAGAAGTAGAGTAGGGACTAAATCCACACACAAAGAAACACCTCTGACCCTCCTCCCCAACAAATGAATTTACAGCTGTTTTAAGAAAGTTCTGGATACATCACTCCAGCAACTGGCTTTATACATCCTCTAGCTAGATCAGGGCAATGATGTCTGTCAAGGACCCAATCAAGTGGTTTTGTCTCTTGAGGAGAAGCATGTTTCAGCTGTCAAATTGCTAAAGGGTATGATCCCCAGAGAGAGCCATCATGATGTAGCCATTTGAACATTAGACTATGACTCTGGAGACCACGGTTCAAATCCGCACTCAGCCATGAAAACTCAGTGGTTGATCATGGGCAGCTCTTTCACCCCCAAAGGAAGGCAAAGGCAAATCCCCACTGAACATATCCTGCTAGTTCATTTGCTGTAATTCCAGGTTAACCAGATTTACTTTTAATCTATGGTAAGAAGAAAGCGTTTTGCAGACAAGAAATTATTTCTTCTGTTCCTTTCTATTTGGCAAAATTGGTGAAACGGTTTTATTGAAAATTGCTCCTTAGTATGTGGTAATAGTTTTCAATATGATTAGAAAGAAATATTGGCTATAATGTAATATCTACATTTCAAATCTATACTTTCATTTATATTCTAATTTTTACAGTTTCCTTTTTGCTTCATCAACCGTTGAAAACCTGAGAGCAAACAGCTTCAATAATATAGTTCAACATTGTTGTTCATAACAACTTTACAGTTTAAAATTTTGTTTTAAAACCTTCTGAGTAAGAAAAGCCCAAAAATTATTACTTGTGAAATATGTTTGAACTTCATATAGTCTTTTCCTTATTTTCCCCAAATAATAATATGTAACTAAGTATTACAAGAATTACTCACCTGATTGTAAATGAAAATTAATGTTTTAAAAATAGAATACTCGGATTTTATGTAGGCATCAGAAGGAAATTGAGAAATTAAAATAAATTACTCCATTTTGAGTAATATCTTTGAGATACGGGTAGTTAAAATACAGTGAAATACCTATTTACTGCTATGCATATGCAGAATTATTAGGTGCTCTGAGCTTTTAAAAGTTAAACATCATTTTTTAAAATCAGCACATACATTACAAAAAAACAAAAAACCTCGCTTTGCTTATTTAAATAATGATAAATAAGCTTCCTCATTCTCCCCCCCCCCCCAAATCTTAGGTGATTGTATGCTTTATATGTATGCTTTAATTAAAGCTTTCGCACAATTATAACGTTGTCCTTAAATCAATGTATCTAGAGGTTTTTAAGCAATGGTTTTGAGCTATTCAGACACTCAAGATTGATTCCCTTAATATCCTTGGGATGAATATTATGTATGGTTAAGGGCAAACAATTCTAATCATATGAGGGATGTGTAGCAAAACCCATACTTTCCTCTTGAAACAAAACGTGTCACATGAAATTATTACATTCCAGCGATTCCTGCCCTGCTAAGTGGCAACTAATGAAGCAAAGCAGAATTGGAAAAATCCATTCTCTAACAGGAATGGAGAAACTCAGAAAATTGACATTAGACCACAGAAATTACTTCTCTTCCTATCATGAAGAAAAGGACAGAAATAATGAAATCTTGCTCAATGGCAGCTGCTGGTTTCCATGTAAGTCTTGTAGTGAACCTGCCCTGAGTTTTACTCTGAATTTTAAATGAGTAATCCAAGCTGTCTTGGATAGCTCCTTCAAAATTAAGAATAGACTCAAGAGTAGATTTGCCACCCACTGCTAGCCATCACCAGACTTTTAACTTTTGAAAAGAGGATCATATCACTTTCCCCCAACCACCCACTTCTATAAGTTCAAATCCCCCACCTGTTTAGATATTTTATCATTGGGTTACCAAAAGACTATTTTTCTTACCTTCACTACTCCATTTTCATGCATGGTGATGCAATTGTTGGGATCTTCTGACAGTTGATAGAGGGCTTGTGCAGTAGCTCGATGAACTGCTGGGTCACTTGACTTCAGGTAACGTACCAAAGGAGCAACAGCTTTGGTGGCACCAAAGGCAATCCTATTACTTCCCCACATACAACAGCGAGAAATGGCATCAGCTAGATGACGTCTTAATTTGTCATTGTTCTAAGGAAAGAGGAAAAATAGGTTAGCCTGGAAATGCACTTCCAAATGTTTGAATGGAAACTACTGCACATGACATGCGCTGGCATTCTGTTAGTGACATATGAATGCATAATTTGTGGATGTGGTGCTGTGGGCTATTCTCTTGCCCTCAGGCTCTGTCTAAAATGTCCTATGCCCACCTTCTGCTGCTTCTCTTCATTATCAGTGGTGTCACCAGGCTTGGTGACACCCAGTGTGTGAGGAGTGGGCTGCCAAGGGGGAGTGTAGCGGCAGCAGCCTGCCCTCCTCCCACTTCTTATGGCTTTGTCACTGGCCCAGGTCCCCCCCCCCCAACAGAAGAGAGTTGGGGTGGCGATAAAGCCATGAGGGGAGTGCTCGATTTTCTTCAGCAGTGGGAGGAGGACCCCATCAGGTTGTCCCCGTTCCTGTAGTGTGTCACCTGGTGCGTTCTGCACTGTTCGCATCCTCCCAGTGACTCCACTCCTTGTTACTAGAGGAGAGGGGAGGGAGGAAGCAATTCAAACTAAGGATGCATCTGACTGCAGAAATAATTCAGGCTGATACCACATTAACTGCCATGGCTTAATGCTATGGAATTTTGGTAACTGTAGCTTTGTGAGCTATTTAGCATTCTCTGTCAGTGAGTTCTTGTTGTTAGGTGCCCTCGAGTCGGTTCCGACTCATGGCAACCCTGTGGATGAGACATCTCCAAGAATCCCTATCTTCCACTGCCTTGCCCAGATCCTGCAAGCCCTTCCCCATAACCCCCCAATTGAGTCTATCCATCTGGTTTGTGGTCTTTCTCTCTTTCTTCTACCATCTACCTTTCCTAGCATTATTGTTTTTTCTAGTGATCCATGCCTTTCATTATGTGCCAAAGTACGATAGTCCCAACTTGAACATCTTTGCTTCCAAGGAGAGCCCTGGTCCGGCCTGTTCAAGAACCCATTTTTTGTCTTCATGGTTTCCTAAGTACTCTTCTCCAGCACCACATTTCAAATAAGCTGATTTTCTTTCTGTCTGCTTCCTTCACTGTCCAGCTCTCGCATACATACATGGTAATTGGGAATACAATGGCCTGAACGATTCTAACTTCAGTGCTCAGTTGTATGTCTTTGCTCTTCAGTATCTTTTCCAGTTCTTTCACAGCTGCCCTTCCCATTCCTAGTCGTCTTCTTATTTCTTGACTGCAGTCTCCATTCTGGTCAATGTTTGATCCTAGATATGGGAATTCTTTAATGATTTCAATTTCCTCATTGTCTAGATTGAATTTGTGTATTTCTTCTGTGGTCATTATTTTTGTTTTCTTTAGCATCAGACCTGTCTTTGCACTTTCATCTTTGACCTTCCTTATTAACTGTCTCAATTCCTGGATGTCTTCTGCTAATATTATGGTGTGGTCCACATATCTTAGGTTGATAATGTTGCTTCCTCCTATCTTAACTCCTCCTTTTTCTGATTCTAATTCTGCTTTTCTTATGATGTTTTCAGCATATAAGTTAAACAAGTAGGGTGATAGGATGCAGCCTTGCCTTGCCTGACCCCTTTGCCTATTGGAAATTTTGTTCTGACGGTTCTTGTCCTTGGTACAGATTCCTCATCAGGACTATCAGATGTAGTGGCACCCCCATGTCTTTGAATACATTCCATAATTTTTCATGATCTACATAATCAAATGCTTTGCTGTAGACTATGAAACCCATGCTGATTCTTTTTTTTTTTTTTAATTCTCTGGTGCTCTCCATTAGCCATCGTATGTTTGCAATGTGGTCCCTATTACCCTTTCCTTTTCTGAATCCTGCTTGCACCCCTGGAATTTCTCTCTCAATGTATGGTTGGAGTCTTTGCTGCAAAATTTTGAGCATTATTTCGCTTGCATGTGAGGTTAGTGCTATTGTCCTATAGTTGCTGCAGTCTTTTGTATCTCCTTTCTTGTGGATTGGTATGTATTGAGCGTTTTCAGTCTGTTGGCCACCACTTTGTTTTCCATATTTGTTGGCATATTTCAGTTAGCACTAAAGTTACATCTGTCTGTAGGCACTGTAGCAGTTCAACTGGGATATCATCTGTTCCCAGTGAGTTAGTTTTTCCCATTTCATTTATTGCAGATTCCACTTCACTTCTTAGAATTTGGGGTTTGTCTTCATATGGCTCCTCATTCCAAATATCATTCATTCTCTCATCTCTTTTGTATAACTCTTCTTTGTATTGCCTCCAGCGCCTTTTTATTACTTCTTGTTCCTGTAATGTTCTTTTTTTCTCCATAGAACATCCCTGCCCTCAGTTTGAACTTGGCTTTAATTTCTCAGATTTTTTGATAGAGGTTTCTCTTTTTGTTGTTGTCTTCTATTTCTCCGTATTGGTCATTGTAGTATTTTTCCTTATCCGTGCATGTCAGATGTTGGACAGTAGTGTTCATACTTCTGGCTTTGTTCCTATCTCTCTTTGCTTTTGCTTTTCTTTCTTTTATTGCATGAAGTATTTCAACTGTCATCCATTGTTTCTTATCTTTCTTTTTGGCCACCGTTAGTGCTTTCTTGCATTCATCCTTAATTACATCTTTGACTTCTGTCCACAGTTCTTCAGGTTCTTGATTGATTATACTCAATAGTCCAAATCTGTTTCTTACATTGTCCTTGAATTCATCTGAAA
>CM034710.1:108283839-108295312 GCA_020142125.1 Phrynosoma platyrhinos
GATTTTTGTTATGAGCAGTTCATGGTCTGTGCCACAATCAGCTTCTGGCGTGGTTTTGGCTACAAGGATAGAGTTTCTCCATCTTCTACTTCCAATTATGTAGTCTGTCTGGTTTTTGTGCTTACCATCTGCTGATGTCCTGGTGTATAGTCTCCTAGCTGGTTGTATGAAGCAGGTATTTGCAATGAATAGACTATTAGCCTCACAGAATTCTATCAGACGCTCTCCTGCTTTATTTCTTGTTCCTAATCCAAGTCTTCCTACTGTTTTTTATTCTTCCTTGTTGCCAACTTTAGCATTCAAGTCTCCAATGATTAGTTTGAAATCTTGTGATGGTATGTTGTCAATTTCTTCCTGGACTACATCATAGAATCTCTCAATTTCATCTTCATCTGCATCTGTGGTTGGTGCATATACCTGGATTATTGTGATGTTTATAAGTTTACCCTGAAGCTTTATTGATAATACACAGTCTGATTTTGAGTTGTATTCTTTGCATGCTCTACGTATATCTTTCCTTAGTATGAAAGCCACCCCATTTCTTGTTTTTTCAAAGAGCTCTGGTGCTACAGAATTCCACAGCATTGAGCCATGGCAGTAAAAGTGGTGTCAACCTAGATTATTTCTGCAGTGTACGAAGATCTGGCTGCTTTAAACTTCTGGGGTAAGAAAAAGGGAGGTGCACTCCATTTGAGATCACACCCTCATCTTTCCCTTTCCCTCAACTCAGCTAAGACCAGTTGCTTCTCCATGGTCTGAATTGGATCCTCTCTTCCTTGCTGTAGGAACAGTAGCAGAGCCTCCACCCAGGACTTGATAATTGCTGGATGGTGGGAGAACAGGGAACTACATGAGGAATTACATACATATGTAGGATTTCACTCTCTGTAAAGAACTAATAAAAGTGCACTGGACATTTTCTCCACTTTCAACACGGCTCCATCTGATGTTGCCTTTGTAGCATGACAGCTGCTATAGTAGGAAAGATCCCAAAGAACAGAGGCAGCCATCTGTATACTGAAACTAGATGAACAGGGCTAATCAGAACCATGATACTTTTTACAACCAAGCTGGGCAAGTAGCCGAAGTCACACAATCCCCACACTGGACATTAGAAGGTTGCACAAATAGATAAAAATATCAAGCAGACCCAACATATAGAGAAATATGGGCACACACAGAAGGGGCTGTATATAAAGTCCACTTTTAAAAGCACTAAATGAGCAACAAAAGAACATACATAAGAAGAAAGAATGTATAAGAAATACATTCATTCAAGAATGAAATACATCCATTCAAGAATGAAATACATTCAAAATGGATAATTTCAAGAAAGACTTGCGCTTCTCTAAGGAATCATCACTTCTCTGACTGGTCTCACTATTATCCAGTGATTCCCTAAAGATAGAAGGGCTTGGTCTCCTCCTCAGCTGCTTCTGAGTAAGCTAACACCAAAGTCTTCCTATCCTCTCCCTCTCTTAATTTTTCATTTTTAAAAAAAGGGTTTTCCTTTCTCCTATTACATCAAAATGAGCACCTTCTGCAGCAACACTTACTGGCAACAAGAAGGAGGAATCATGTAGCACATTTTCAGTAAGTTAGCAGGTGTTAAAGTATATTACAAAGAATTATATTACTCACTGTATTTGCTAGTTTGGACAACAAAGGGACAACACCATGATCTGTTATAACTGCTAAATTCTCTTCATCTTTGGCTATGTTAGTGATAGCAGCACACACACTTGCCAGAACTTCTTTATTTTCTGATTTTAATAAATTCACTATTAGTTCCAAACCACCAACAAATGAACGAACCATTTCACCAGCATCCTAAGTGAAAACAAAAGAAGTACAATTTTTTAAGGTAGTTTAATCATTATGCGATTTAATGAAAACAATGAATTTTGCAGGCAATTCCACTTCCCATTTTTTCTTCGTAGCCTGTTGGATCCACTCTGAATCCGAGCATTTCTGTGAAGCAAGGAACTGGGCAAGCCTAAGTAAAGCCAGCCAATTGCAGCTCATAGAATACAGTGAGGGGGAACTATGGGAGAAGGGATATAACCCCAGAGGCTTGTCTGTAAAACAACTAAATAGGATCAGTAAAAACAGAGATAAGGCCAGTTATGAAGAGGAGTTATGAAAAGGAGAACCCATGAATATGGGTTTGGTGTTTTTTTTTACACCTCTGTCTAGATGTTTTTATTTAATAATTAAGAAGGACAATTGGTCCCATTTTACCACACTTAACATACCAATCAACATAGCCAATTGTTAATTGTAATGGTGATTTTGGGGGCCCACTACTAAAGCCAAAAAAAGATTTTAAAGATAAAAAAAGCAAGGGTGTGAGTGCTAAAGCCCAAGGGTTGGAAGTGCAGGGCCAACTTGCATAAGGTTTCCATCACATTTATCTACACAACATAAATATAATATATATAATGTGCATGTCTTATTGCTTCAGAATGTAAAGCCAACCTGCAACTATTCCATGTGATCTATACTGCAAAGTAACCCAGTTCCTTTTATATTTTTGTTGTATCAGGAATGGCATTAGTACTTGCTGACCCACATCAGATATGCACTCATACAGAGGAATATAAAATAACAATGAATTAGGCAATCAGGAGTATACACAGGAGCAATTCCATCCAATGGTCTTGATAAGCACTAAATTTCTCAAGTCACCGTCATCTCACAAATAGCTTCTGACTATATTTGTAATCCTAAACTTCAACATTATATTTGTTAATTTCTCACATTTATTTCATGGTAGGTTCACTTTTAACAATGTAGGAATTTGATCGGATTAATTTAAAAGGAATAAGATAGAAGAAATAAACTTTCTCAGTATCATAGCAGAAATCATATTTAAAGGAATCTACAGTAACACTGGAATCCATTGAGACTTCTGGAGTCACTTCTTTGAGCTATATGTGAATTGTGAGGCCAGGTCGTCATCCCATATCGTCATCATATCGTCATCCCATGACATATACACTTGTCTGCCAAATACTAACATTTCAGACTTTTTTCATGTCTTAGAACCACAATCTCTTCTTAGTCTCAAGTACTGTAAACTAAATACTACTCTGAAAAGGTTCTGTGTTTATAAATATTCTACCCTTATAGATAAAAGCTTTCTAATAGAAAAATCAGTAGTATTTTCCATTTAGAAATCTTAGAAAATTCAAGATGTCAAAGCCAATTTATCAACTCTGGTTGCTTTTGCCCAAAAATGTGATGGTGTGGCTGTGCAAATAAACTTGAATTACCAAGAGTGCTCTGTGGGCTACATTTTCTTCTGGAGGACTGTCTCTGTCCAACTGCATGGATTACCATTTTTAAAGCACACCCAGCCTACAAAGTCCATTTACAGGAGGACAGCAGAGAGGACAATCTTCTCTTTACCTTGCTTGCATTAGGTAAGATATCATTATAGGAGAAAATAAAACTAATAGCATATGGTAAATGATGAATGCATGAGCCAAATTTCTTAGCAAAAGACTGTATGGGGGATAGTCAATGTCTATATAATGAGGGGGTCACATAATTCTGATGATACAGTCCGGACGCCTGGAATTGTATTCTTCAGTATACAGTGACCTCTTTAAGATTATAATTAAATGTACGCTGGAATAAAATGGTTGGTTTTAAGTATCATACAACTCCTGTTTCTTACTAAAATTAACACCATTTCTGTAAAAACTTCACAGTTATGGAATACACCAAGTCTGTCATATCATACCGCTTCCAAACAATAATCAAAAGAGGAAGACACATCATAGTGGAATTTTTCAAATGATATTACTGGCAAATATTTTATCAACCTTTAAAAGTGGTATAAACATAACAAAAAAGTGGTATATACATAACATACACACCGCAGTTCATGATCTGATGCACGTTGCACTGGCTTTGCCTGACTCATAGTCATACCTTGTTAACTGAAATATTATTCTTGGATAGCAGCAGCTAAGATCAAACCCATAAGTTGATATACTTATAAAATAATTTGCATGAACATTTATTTTATCCAAGGCCAATAAAGTATTTGTATTGAGTATACAAAAAACCACACACCAGTGATAGGGTTACATAACATTTTTCTTCAATTTTTCATATTTTAATTTACTTATCTTACATGCATGATATGTCCAAATTAATGCTATCACACTGAGCTAATGGAGTTGGAGAGGTTACACATTTATTTAAATCAAAACACATACACAAACACATATGTACATACATAAAATTCCTGCTTCTCTTCTTCTTATCTTCTCATACATACTCCCTCTTGGATTGGTCTAAATTGGTCTAAATCCAGTTACCGTACTCATCTCAAATAAAATAGAGCTCAATGGTACTTATGTAAGTAAGTGTTGACTTAACGCTGGTTGGCTGGGACTGATGGGGGTTGCATTCCAACAACTAGCAGGTCACATGTTTCCAACCCTTGCTCCAGGCTCACACTACTGTACCCTTTACTCCAGCTCAATCTAATTACATTCATTGCTTGTATGAATGTGTCCCCTCTATGTTCTCATTTTGAAATCTACAGTTGCCCCCAGATCTAACCAGCTTGATTACTATTTGATAATAGAGTTCAGAATGGTAAAATGCTTTGTTATTATATCCAGGAATTATCTGAGTTTTGTCCTGTTCTTTGCAATCTGCTCCTAGCACTCCACCTTTCATCCTCTAGTTGAGTAACCCATTTCTGCACTTCTCAATGGTCATACTAGGGATTCAAAACTAGTCCTAGATTTCCTGCAGGCCTAATATGTATGATAATACAGATCAGAATAGATGGAACGTATTTCCTGCATAATGCTTAATCATTATGAGAGGGAATCATAATATGCAGAGAGAAGAACAAATTATCAACCTATCCATGGGCTCAGGTTCCAGTATATTGCTGCTTTTTTCACACGGAATGGCTTAATTCAGAACTTAATGTATTCAAATATCAAAACACCAATAAAAGTAGTTACTCTTAAATAAACACAATTTTAAACATTATTTTATTTACAAAAAATTACAAAAAGTTCAGATAATGTTTTTTTTAAATCTAACTAAGGGCGGTTGCAGACTGTCAGAAATAGTGCAAATTCAGTCCACTTTTAGGGTTAGGGTTAGAGCTAGGGAATCATGGGAATTGTTTTTTTTCTGAGACATTGAACCTTCTCTGTCAGAGAGCTCTAGTGTCACAATAAACTACAGTTCCCATGATTCCCTAACCCTAACCCTAACCCTAAAAGTGAACTGAATTTGCACTTTTTCTGGCAGTCTGCAACCCCCCTAAGTTTACCACTAAAAAAGATGAAAAACTGTGCCTTATTTACACTATCTGGTAAATTTTGTGAAATTAAGAGGATTTTTGCTTGCTGAAGCTCAGGCTAGTTCAACATACTGTTATTTACAATTGCCCAATTAAAAATATCTGAATAATTGTGGATCCTCTCTGTCTTTGTTTGGGATCAACATGGCAACTGTGCTTGAAACAAGGGAGACTTTGTAATTCTGGATACGTTTTATGTTTACATTATTCACCATAGGGAATAAAGTAGTATCATGGCTACAAAATTACTTTCCAATATCAACAGTGCTCAGAACACTTTTCACTGCAATTCTTCAGAATTATTTGCTTTGATTGGCTAAAATACTTCCACTCTGTCACAGCAATTACTTCTACTGTTATGGTTTGCAGCTATTGAATTAACTAGTTAATTAATCTAAATCTACTTGAGTTAGCATGACTGGGTTGCCTACATGGGCTGCTTTTTTTTAATACAGAAGATAAAAAAACCCAAGTATGCTTAGATGTTATGTACACCCTCATAGTAGTTATCAACATGCTGAAGGAGTAACACATTGCATTCCATAATACACCAAAGTGCTCTGAGATGTTGATGTAACTCCTCTTCCCTCCCCATTCCCAACTTTAATGTAGACAGCCAAGGTGTACCTGTATTTGGCTGCCTTTGGTGGACAAGAAAAGGGCAGAATTCCACAGAAACAGAATTTCACTTTAATGGATCATGTATCGTATTGTGAAAAAAAGAAAATGACAATACAAACTATCAAATTTTAGCATTCAGTGACTTTTGGATTCCACTCTGCAACATCCTTGCTTTCTGATTAATCCTTTATCCCTCTGGATTCAAGATCATGGAGCTTCAGCAGATGGCCCAAAATAGCACAGACTGAGCCTGTGCTATCCTGACCCTGGTGCTCCCCCAGTTAGTACTGGGGTCAGCATGGGGACACGTTGGTGTTCACACACCTATCCCCACACCAACCCGGGACTGGGACAGGCACAGGCTCCTTACCTTGCCCTGTGTCACCACGACTACACCCATGTTGCATCACTGGAAACTCAGCACAAAACCAGGGATATTTTACCCCTAGGGAAAGGCTACTTACCCCAGGGTCAGGCTGGATCCTTTGGGTCCATGTGTGATCATGCAGAATCCTGCCCCAGGGGGTTTTGGCCTCCATCGTCTGATCTAGACAACACAAGGTGGAAGGAACCTGGGCCTTTTGGCTGATGCGGACAACCCCATGGAGGCTATCTATTCAGAAGTGTTCTGAGGGGAGGGGGAGCCATGAATGATGGTGTGAGGAGCTGAGATCGTATTCTCCTGAAAGTCAAAGCTTAATAAACCAAAGAATTTATTCTAAATGGAAAAAAGACTGTGAGTAATTACAAACAAACAAATTAGAGTGTGAGAAGAATAGAATGCAACTGTATAATTAAAGATTTAACAAGAAGAAAGATAAATAGAATTTTTGTTTTTGGCAATTGCCGACTGGCTGCCAAGCTGATTGGAAGTTAAAATTTATAAAATAAAAGCAAAGTAAAACAGTTAAAAATAAATGTATCAGATTGTGTGGGATTTGAAGAATTGAAATATTGAAATATTAATTAAAGAACAAACAGAGAGAAAAATATAATAAAATGTATTTCGGCAATCTGAGACACAACATTGATTAGAAGTTGGTAGATGTCCAAAAGTCAAAAAAGGGAACTGAAACAAACAGTTTTAATTTGGAAGAGACAGTCTGTATATCCCTCAAACAAAGCATATGCACGTTTAAGAAGAGTAAACTCACAAGAGAATTTTGAGGCCCATAATAAAGAAATGTAAAAATCTAAATTTGGTTCCATTGACACAAAGCAAAAACCCGGAGCTAAGCCTAAATTAATTAGAGAAAACAGAAACAGATGAGGTCCAGAGAAATGATATATTTGCAGAGAGAGTTTTTTGAATATAGCAATAAGAATTCTAAAATGCTGGCAAGATCAGCACAAAAAAATAAAGAGAGGAATATGATTGGTGTAATAAAAGATAAAACAAGGAAGATGTATGATAATGAAAGAAAAGGGGGAGATATTTGAAGAATATTACAAAGAATTATATTCAGCAGGGAATAAGTCAGTGGAAAAATTGAGGAATATATTGAGAAACATTGGAAAATATAAATAGATGAAGAGGATAAAGAAATTAATGGAACAATTGGTTTCAAAAAAAGAAATAGAAGAGGTGATAGATAAATTAAAAGGAGGGAAATCACCAGGAATGGATGGATTGGGACCAGAATATTATAAAACATTTAAAAAGATTTTAATACATAAATTGGAAGTATTATATAATAAAATTCTAAATGAAGAAAGGACCCCACCATCATGGGACCATTAATTGATAATATTGATTCCGAAACCAGACAAAGATTTGACAGATTCAGGATCATATAGACCTATATCCCTTATAAATCAAGATGCTAACATATTAACAGCAATAATGGTAAAAAGAATGAATAAATTCACACATAAATATCTTCAAAAAGCTCAATGTGGGTTTGTACAAGGAAGACAAATGTCAAATTTAATAGGAAGAGCATTGAATAAAATAAACATAATTAGGAAGAATAAACAAAAAGCAGTAATAATGGCATTAGACATTTATAAAACTTTTGATTGTGTGGAATGGCCAACATTAAAAATATTGTTAAATAAATTAGGTATGGGGGAAAATTCAGAGGATTGATAAACCAGCTAAATTCAAATAACAGAGCAGTGGTAATGGTAAACAATGAATTAACAGAACAAATTCAAATTTCTAGAGGTACAAGACAAGTCAGCCCTCTCTCCCTGATCTTATTTGCAATGATCATTGTAATTTTAGCAAATGTTATTAGGAAGGATAAAAATTTGGAAGAAATTGGGATTAGAAAATTGAATAAAATAAGTTTGTTTGCTGATGACACCCTATTCACAATTAAAGATCCATTAAAAATGGATAGAGTAAAAAGATAGTTAAAGGAATTTGGGGAAATGTCAGGCTTACAGGTAAACTGGAATAAATCAGAGTTAATGCTGTTTAATTATACTAAAACAGGAGAACAGGATTTCCTAAAGGATAAAATGATAGATCATAAATTAAAAGATACAATTAGATATTTAGGAATAAATACAAAAAATACAAAAATTGGAGAAACAATTTTTTTTACCTATGATAAAAATTTTGTTCAGGATGTTACCAATACAAATATCAGAAGCAGAAATGAAAAACTGGCAAGTATTAGTGAATAATTTTTGTAATGGGAATAAAAAAGTGAGGATTAATAAAATATACTGGTACAAATCCCAAAAAGATGGTGGACTGGGTCTCCCAAATTTAAAATAGTATTATAATGCAAATCAATTGAAATACATTACATATGGAACTACGGAGAAGGGGGAATTAGACTGGTTAGATATGGAAATGACAGAAACAGAAAAAAAATGGAAAATATATATTTTAGGGACTTTACCATGAAAGAAATAGAAAACCCCTTAAATAGAAATAGAAAAAAACTTAAATAAAAATTAATGCCTGCTAACTCACCATTAACCTTAGTAGTAATTTTGGAAATTTTTCCAATAAGTTTAAGGGAGGAATTAGGGAAAGAGTTAAGGAAACAAGAAGTTTATAGACTAGAAGATCAGATGGAGATAATGAAGGATAAAGGAAAAATAAAGAAGAAATTGCAAAGTTCAAAAATAAGCTGGTTTAATTGTATTCAATTGGAACAATGAACAAAAAATTGGAATAGGAAAATTATAGAATTTAGAGAATATACTAAATATGAAGGCAAAGAGATAGTATGGAGGAAAATTAAATTTTGAAAGGTATAACAAGTGAAATATATAAATTGTCATCAAAACATAATGAGAAAGAAGAATATCTTAGGACAATATGGGAAGATGATTTAGCATTAATGATAAATATTCAAGAATGGGGGGAAATTTGGAATCAACATTATTTTAAAAATTTATCTATACAGATAAAGGAGAATTATTATAAATTAATTTGGTGATGGTATTTAACACCAGTAAGGTTAAACCATATAAATAAGAATTCTTCAAGGATATGTTGGAGGGGCTGTCAAGAAATTGGTACTTATATTCATATATGGTGGGATTGTAGATCTGTAAAGAAATTTTGGCAATTAGTATTTGAAGAGATAAAAGAGATAACAGAAATTGAGTTAGAAATATGCCCTAAGATAGCATTATTGTCCATAAGATCCACTGCACCCAGGCTATGAAGGATCTAATCACAAATCTATTAACAGCAAGACTAATTATAGCAAAAAATGGAACGTATGGCAAATGGCAATTATTGATAAGTTAACATGTGAAATTAAGGTAAAAAAGAAATAATGAAGAGGAATGAGTTTCAAGCAATATGGAAGGTATTTATACAAAAAGGTTCTAGTAAAAGAGGAAGGTAGTTTATCAGTATCTGCTGGCCAGTTTATCTGCTGGCACTTTTACATGCTTTCAGACTACTAGGTTGGCAGAAGCTGGGACTAGTGATGAGAGGTCAATCCATCACAGGTTGCTTGGGTCTTGAACTGCCAATCTACCAACCTTGCAATCGTCAAAGTCAGTGTCTTAACCACTAAGCCTTAGTAGTATTATCACTATGAATTTGTGGCATAGCCCAAATCCTTTAGAATCTGATGGAAAGTCAAGGTTTATAGATTAAGTTAATGCATTTGTTAAAAAACAAAGGGGAACTCCAAACTTTCCCTTGTTGCTAAGAAAGCACATTCCACTGCCCCAATGTCTCACCAAATCTAAAGTCTTCTGCCTGTCATACTTCCACTGTAGACTTAACTTGCAAACTTTCTGGTTCCCTTGGAATGCTACATTTGTACTTATTCTATCATTGTAATAAATGGCACATTTCAGGACCCTAAATGTAGGCTCACGTCTGCACTAGAAAAAAAATCTGTTATGTCATGGTGTGCCTCACTCCCTGTTAAATCTCTCATCATGTGTTCCTGGAGTATATGTATGGAAATGTGTAGAAGGCGGCAATTGATAATGCCTCTCTTTTTTATTGATATTTTTAAATCCAGCATTTCCTTGTTTGGAAGCATATTATTAATCTGCAATTGCAGCCTTTCAGTGTGTGGTTCCATATAGTCACCAGCATTCAGAGGATGTTCTATTCAAAATTTGTCAATAAAAGCTTTTCCTTCAATATGATAACTGGCCTGGGAAAATAACAAAAAGCAACAAATTTCTTTCTCTGGTATAGACCTGAGGAAAAAATGGTATAAAATGTCTGAATGAAGAAATGTTCTCTGATTTGAAAATTGTGTGTGTGTATGTGCTTCCAATTGCCTGTCAACTTTTGGACTTCATAGGGTTATCTGAGGAAAGGTATGCACAGAGCTTGTTTGGTCAGTTCCTTCCTTTGAAAATTACCTATTTTGAAAATTAGTGTGCTAAGCCCGTGAGGTGGGATTAAAGGTTTAGTCTCTCATATCTACTGCAGTGATAGAGAAAGTGCAGTCTGTGGGATTTGTGCAGCTTCCAACCCCCCTTTCTTCAATCTTCAAATGTCCCTAATTTTTTAAATAGGAGCCCCTAAAACATCCCTAAATACCACCCCAAGGAACATTTTTGTTCCTATTACCCTCTGAATCATTCCATTTTATTTTATTTTTTTTAGCCTCTCAAATGTAGAAGTGCCTTCTAGTCATTTTTGGAAAAGATTTTCAGTTCAATAAATCCTGAGGTGTGGTCTGCTGTGGGAGCACAGGAGTAAAACATGGTTCCATCCCTGCTACAGTTGCCTCTCTCAACATGGCCGAAATCCAATGGGGCCAAAATCCTCTGTCATCATGGCTGACATCCACAAAAGGAGCTACTTTTGCCCCAAATGTGGTTTTTATATAATGTACATATAATATAATATATTATTATTTTGTAAATTACATATTACATACACACAGTGTATTATTTTCCCAGAAATTTCTGATAATTTGTATTTTTCTACTAAATTTGAAAATGATATTTGAATATAAAAAGCGTCTCTAGAAAAAAGAAGCATATTAAACAGTAAGGGCAGATCTGGATTTACCATATTTTCCTGCATATAAGATGACTTTTTAACCCTGGAAAAGGGTCTCA
>CM034710.1:108295412-108305820 GCA_020142125.1 Phrynosoma platyrhinos
TGGCTCCTATTCCCATGTACTACCTGTGAAACAATTGCAGACTTTTTTCTTGTTCTAATGTGTCTTCAAGTCCTTTCCCACTTATGGCGACCCTAAGGCAACCTTATCATGGGGCTGTTGCCATTACCATATTCTGAGGCTGAGAGTGTGTAACATGCCCAGGGTCACTTACTTGGCCACAAATTGTACATACCCCAGAATGCATCACCTAGTATATTGATAGTCCTTCCCCCCAACACTTTCTCATTTCCCCCCAACCATCTCATAACTGGGAGATGGAAATAATTTTTAAAGCAGCATTTAAATCTGGACTTTTAAAAAGTAAGGTCCAAAACACACTGCAGAAATAAATGCTAAGGAACATGGGAGCTGTAGTTTGTTGTGTTTATAAGTGACAGTTTTCTTGCTAAATAAATTACCATATTGAAATCAAATCTGATTTTTAAAATTTTTATTTGGTGTGCGTTGGAAGAGAGGTAGATTTATACGGTGAGTATATCCCAAACTCTATATTTTAACTGGAAACGTTGGGGGTCATCTTATACGCCCAGTCGTCTTACATGCCAGAAAATACAGTAGTCATTCTTAGAGCAGACCCACTGAAATCGATGGGACTTAACTATTTAACTTAAGTATTGCTCAGTTCACGTATAATATAAGGATGACAAAATCTAGGTCCAGCCTAACATGTCTTTATACCTCTACTTACTTTATAAAGATACATTAACATACAGAAGGCATCTGAAATAATGTTCCATACTTCTGCAAGACTGTCTTTTCTATCCGATCTAATTTGTTGCTATAGACAAGTTGTTTTTAAACTAAGTGGGAGGAAGAAGTAATAGATTATGGACTAATTATCAGGAGTTCTACTAGTAAGACAGTGCTTTCCCTCCTCCTCCTTTCCACTATGGCTTTCCATTCCCTTACAGCAGTGATCCTTTAAGGGATTTTGGGCTTCAGCTCCCAGAAGCCTCAGCCATGTTGGCCAATACTCTGGGATTCTGGGAGCTGAAGTCCAAAATCCCTTAAAGGGCACAGTTTGGGGTTCTTCAGAGACAGGTTTATGTTTGGTAAAAGTTTAGAATGAGGTATAAAGGGGTTGCAGTTGGGGAGGCAGACTGGCAGAGGACTTACATTGTTTAGGTGGAATGCTTTCTGTTTGCATAAGCACTTCTTGGATCCACCTAGGACAACCTATGACCTTTCTCTATAGAGATGCTGCTTGATCCTATGTCCACCCTCACCCATGCCTAGCAAATGCACAGGGGGAACACCAATACTTTCCCCTCTTTTAGGGACTGTCTGTGCCTTTGTAACACCAACAGTCATTTCACTTACCTTCAACTTGGACCTATCTGCATCTTTATAACAACACATTGAACACTATGGAAAAGGCAAATTACTGCAATACTTAACAGAACTGAAAATGGGCAAATAGCAACACTTGTGATTGCCCAGTCTACCTTCAAACCATTTGACAGATGTATTGCCAATAGTCTAGAAAGATTTAGAGCCTTAACATAAAAGAAAACAAAGTGGAAATGGAGCTGGAGAGTAGCTGCTTTCTCCATGCCTTATTGCTTGGTGTTAGAGCTTCAGTCCTCTTCCCATGGGAGACGGTTGTAAAAGTGTGTCTTTCTTCTAGCTAGAAAAATCTGTTCAACAAAAGGCATGTTTTTGCAACCATCTCCCATGGGAGGAGAACTGAAGTGCTATAGTATCATGTGGTAAGGCAAGTAGAAAGGCACTACTCTCTGGCTCTATTTCTGCTTTGTTTTCTCATGCAGTAAGGCTCTCTGAAACTATTTTCTTACCTTTGCATTTTCAATGCAAGGGCAGATAGCCCAAGCTGCACTTGCTTGAACATCTGGATGAGGATTTTTCAATAAAGACCATAACAAACGGACACCATCCAAGCGATCAATTATCCTATTAAAGAGAGACATGGAAAACATTCAGCTGAAAAACACAGAATTATCAATGGTTAATTGTAAGAGTGATTAGAATATGGTGGATTCTTTGAGTGATTCTTCTGAGTGTAAAGCATAAATTTTCCTATAGCACAGCCTTAAAATATTTTTCTCAAAATTAAATTAAATTAGAATAAAATTCTAAAACTGCATTATATAGCTAGAGCTCTTGTAAACTTTAAAAATAAGCCATTTTTAACAAGCTGCATGCAAAGTCAAACTGAAATTCAAACATACTGGTTTCTTTCATATAGCAACAAATACTTTCCAAAACAAATATTTATGCCAAAAAACTATGTACTTAACTCTATATTGAGTCTATGTTTAATTTATTTACCTTGCTGTATGACATATTTTAAATTTCTCTGTTACTAACCTAACATTCAAAATTAAAATGGGTCACACCACAGTGCACCCTTTGTTGAACATGAAGAACGTGCAACTTGTTTCCCATGTGTTCCCTACCTATAAGACTAACACTGAAACTGTGTTATAATTGCTTAAACATACTGTAATCAAAGCATCTTCATGTCTAACTGAAAAATGAATTATCATCACAATCATCTTTAAACCATCTGTCTTATGTTTATATATCAATCAGTCTAGGGGATCATAACATCATATTAAAGTCCACTGAGTGCTTTAAAATGAAGAGGAATACCAAACAAAACTTAATATCCTTTACAAACATGGCTTTGTTCAGGAAGATATATAAAATTCAAAGCAGATGAGGTGAAGATAAAGGAAAATCAGGACTACTTTGATTTATAACCTCAAATGTTTAATTCTACACTGTTTTCCAAATCTTTAATTGTGAATACTTTATTTTGGAAATAAAATAAAATACAGATTTTACCCATGTACAAATCAAACGAGAACATCTCATTTCTGTTCATTACATAAAATGAATTTGCCAGGAATGAAAACTAAGTAGAAAATCAGTCCAGTACGTAATCATACAGTTATTTTGATGCAGACTGAATGATTTCGAACATGAACTTTCTGTCTTAAGTAACCATAGCTTTTTTTAAATTGATACAACCTGGTTATATAAATTTGCTTCCAGTATTCCAGGTATTTTGGAGGGGAGCAAGGACAATTTGAAACATTAAACAAGGCAAGTAGATTTACACTGCCAGAACAGTGTATGAACCGCTATGAACAAAAAACAGCATTCTGGGCCAAAAGTGGGAAGTCAACATGGCACACAAGTATATTTAAAAGAGGCATGTAAACTGCAGAATGAATTCAGAAGTTAGAACCACTATTGCAATGTTCTGTCATCACTTGCAGAACATTTTTAAAACTATGCAGAGTATCTCAGAGCTTTCATTGTGTGGCTTCTCGCACTAATCCCTTCCTGGGAGGTTTGTCAGATCAATAGGAGTTGTACAGATTAAGAGTTAGTTTGACAGACAGTAACTTAACCAAGGCTATACAATGAGGCTGTGCATGACTCAGAGTCAAGACCATTCTTTCCAGATCAAAGGCTAGCTCTGCACCTACTGCACTATTCTGGCACACATAAGGAAGCAAAGTCTTGCTTTTTTAATTTTGGTTGTCTTTTGGTGTACTCTCCAGTCTGCTGTATTTACATTCAAAATATATTGTTGTTTTTTTTTAATAAAATGTTGTGGCTGCATCACCACTACACTGGCTTGACCCTGTAATGCTCATTCCCAGCTCTCTTCCTTTCTACCCATACCTTTTGCCTCTGTTCCAACCTATCTGCATTGGTTGGCTTCAGTCCCTGACACTGAGTCAAGCCACTGAGAGCTGCCATTTCCCTTGGTAAATCATTCCAGACAAAACTGGTTTTATGTCTTCTGGCTTGATGCACTCTGGCTTTTACACATCCCTACTTACTGTCCCAATCTTGTCTGTCTCTTGGTACTTACATACCACCTCCAGTCAATGAACCATTTGATTCTGCAATAAAATGGCCATGGCCAGAAGAGCATGAGCTTCAAAAAGCAAAACAGACCTCCACTTTGGTGCTGAAGGCCTCACACATACATCCTGGCTGAGGGCTGCTTATAAGAACAGAGGATATCCATGAGCAGAAGTAAGTTTTCAGCGTTGCCAGGAGTTTAGAACAGGAATGTTTAAAACTGGCTTTAAGTTGCACTCTAACACAAAGGGTAGAGGGATGAACAAGAGGCTATGCCATTCATTTTGGCCTCCTAAGAGCTAGAATACCTGAAGAGGAAAAGAGAAGCATCTTGATCAGTGCAAAGCTAGCAAGGTGAAGATGGCACCTCTGCTTGGCACAAAAACTCTCCTATGATTCATGTTAAGTGTGTGTTGTTTTTCTTCAAGGTGTTTATGGCTTATGGCAATCCTAAGGCAAATCTATCACAGGGCTTTCTTGGCTAGTTTTTTCAGAGCAGCACTGCCATTGCCATCCTCTGAGGTTGAGAGAGGGTGACTTGTCTAAAGTCACCCAATGGGTTTTCATGGCCACGTGAGGATTCAAATCCTAGTCTCCAGAGTCAATAGTCCAATACTCAAACCACTATACCTGTTGGGTTTTGTAGTCAAAGTGGAAATGTACAGATGTGGACACAGGATGCAAGAGAAAAACAGATTAGGTCATCAGAGTGTGTGAGAACCACTGGTCATATGACACAAGACACAGGAAGAAGGCTGGGTTTAGAAGCCGTTTAGCAAATGTCTATAAAGGTATCAGCCTGGGGGTGGAGTTTTACCTTGAGAGGTTTTGCCTTGAATGAATTGCTGGGCTTAGCCATGGGGTTTCCTTTGTTTTCTGCCTGTCTGATGGATGTTCTACAATGTAAATAGTTATCATGTTAATTCTGCAACTGAAGAATAAAGAACCTTCTTTTGAAGAGAATTTGGTCTCTGGTCTGGTTTCATAGAATGCTGGAATGGTGCAACCTGCAGGGAGCTGCGGATCCAGAGATGTATGGAGCTGGTGAACAGCAGTCCTGCACGCACACTCTACACACTCTAATGATAAATCAACAATACCATACTGGTTCACACTCTGATTCATACTGCCATGGATCCTAACTTAAGAAAGGTGTCCAAGGTGAAGAGAGAGCACCTTGGAAAGCAGCTCAAAGTGCCACCGTCCAGGCTTTCCAAAATTATCATGTACAAAGGGACTGTGACAGAAAACAGAAGACAAAATTGAGAGTCCTCCCAATTCCAGAACCTCCCTGTTAAGAATTTCCCAGAAGGGGAGGCTTAAATATGCTAAATGTCTTCCTGTCTAGGGGAAAAGAATTGAACTGAAGAAACAAATTCTTCTCAGTTCATCTCATTTTAAAAGAAAATGACAGAGAAATAATCAATTACTAGTTTCATGTACAGGAAAAAAATCCAATTAAACAGAATAATTGAAATAAATTGAAAGGGCAAAATTATATTTTTTAAAAGTGTATTGTGATTTAGGGGAAGTTCCCTTTGAAAATGAGCATAGGATTGGGCCACATGATTCATTTTAAGCAGAAATTTCTTCTCAGCCTTAGCTGAAAACTAGAAGAACTGTGTTGTACAGTTACCAGACCCAGCCTGGAAATTTTTAACACATTTTACTTTTGTTGGCATCAAAATTTGTATTCATTCATGCTTAACATTTTAGACATTGTTGTGGTCATAGATTCTTTACTGATGTTAAGTAAAAATGTTGACATTATAAGGTTAGTATCTGAGTAAAGGATGGCCTAATAAAAATGGCCAAAGGTCTTATTTATTTGTGGTCAAATTAGGTGAATACCAGAGAAGATTAAATCAAATTTTATTTGACATAAGGTAATTTTACTCTTGATAGTATCTTGAACAAGTAAATATTGGATATTATATATTTAATAGATCTGAGATAATTTTTGCAAGTTTGGGGTTATACATCAAAATCCACATGGTGGAAGAACCTTTTCAACACTTAAGAAAATTGCACAAATGTCTAAAGCATTTTTTTTGGGTTTTGCTCAAATCCTGAAGAGTAATCGTACCTCATACAAGATTGGGGAAATGCTCCCACAGGCTGATTTTTAAGACTACAAGGACTTACGGAGTTCCTAACCCACAGAAGCTGGATTGGAAGCAAAGAGGGTGTGTATACAATTTAGAGGGATTCCTGGGGCCCTTTTGAGCTAAAACTATGGTCTTCCCTGTTTACTAGAACAGTAATAATCCCATCACAAGACTACAGCAGAATTTAGACAGACTAGTTAAAATATTTTCTTCTTTAGTCCTTTTCACCAGCTGTGACTACACAAGTGGAGGAAACTCCCACATGTATGCATTCTACAGACAACAATCCCATGTGAATCTCACCATGTTGTGGGAAATTGTTGTGTGATCTCTGGTGTGATCACATAGGGGCTATCAATATCTACAAAATCTTGCTCTTTGTTGACTTGGTATAACTAGATTACGCGCTGTGATTATAACTAGTTGCTTGGACTCCTTAATAACTCTCTTTGGAAATTCTTGCAGATTTTGCATTGCGAGGTCCCAGTACAAGGGAGGTTAGTAGTTTGAAACTGTGGGCTTCTCCAGTTTGACTGTTTCTCGTGCCTGCTTTCTGAAATCCAGCTGCAGCTATTCATCCATTCCTAATCTGTTCCTCTGTCCAATTCATCTGACTTTCTTGTAGTGCCTGACCTGCTTACTTGCCTGTTTCCTTTCTAGATAGCTGGATCAGTTTTCATCACAATTTTCCAAGACAGTTCTTGAACAAGTTTATCTAAGAGCTGCTGGGACATTATTCTGCAAAAATTCTTGCCTCTTGGATTTGCCTTCTGCCATTATGTTCTTGGAACCAGCTATACCCCTGACCACTTTGCCCCTAAAAGGGGATCATTCCTGAGCAACTCTAGAAGTTCCCTTAAAGCACTGTTGTATGTAAGCCAATTTTGGTCTCCTACGGAATTGATTACTTCTGTAATTTATACTGGAATATATTTGCTAGATCTTGATTACTGTTTAGGGCAGTTGCTTGTTTAACCGACAAAGTTTTAATACGAGTGATAATTTTAAAGCTTTCCTAGGCTACCAGGATTAAATCTGCTTTGTTGCCAAGATAACAATTCTAAATGAAGTCTCTCTTTTATATGCTAACAATCTTAATCTACAGCAAACCATTTTTGTGCTCTAATAATTTGATATTGAATATTTCCAGGGTAAACAAACCCCAGACTTATTCAAAGACACAAGCACACACCCTCAACATCTGTTTCTTATATCTATCATCCTTTTTTTTACACCACAATATGCCAGGACTCTTGAGAAGTCTGACTGCATCTCCTGCCAACTGAGACCACATACACAAATGTAAACACTGTTATACTGACTATATTTATTGTGCTCCCTGGTAAGATTACAGGTTTCAAGTCATACAAAGCACAATCTCATCTTTTTTGAAAACCACAATTCAACTCTTTTAAACTTAAGCATTAAAAAAGTTACAAACTGCTTCAATAAATAGTAATATAAATCAGGGACTCAAGCTACATCTGGTTGATTTTTTTAAAAAAAATGATATTTTAGTGGATAAGATTCAAAGTCTTAACAAAGAAAGCTACAACTGAAGTCAAATAAAAGGCAACAGGAAAATCTAAGAACATTTGAATTATGGCAGTTGTGTAATGTACAAGTACACATTCATACAAACACATATCAGACTTTTGTAAAAAGAAAAATATATTATCCTATTGAAATAATTAATGTGAGTTATTAATCAGAGAAATCTGCATGAAACATAACAGCTTTGGTGTCTTTATTGAAAAGTCTGAATACCAGAATGGAACAGACAGAGAGCCAGTGTAGTGTTGTTTAAGCACTGGACTAGACTCTGAAGAACAGTTGAAATCCCAGCTCAGTCATGGAAACTCACTGGGTGACCT
This sequence comes from Phrynosoma platyrhinos, assembly GCA_020142125.1. Classification (NCBI taxonomy): domain Eukaryota; kingdom Metazoa; phylum Chordata; class Lepidosauria; order Squamata; family Phrynosomatidae; genus Phrynosoma; species Phrynosoma platyrhinos. The sequence continues at coordinate 108,303,259 of CM034710.1, forward strand.
TAGGAAAGTCACATTCTCTCAGCCTCAGAGGATGGCAAAGCAAACCCCCTTTGAACAAACCATGCCAAGAAAACTCTGACAGGTTCACCTTAAGTGAGAAATGACTGTTATAAGGAAGAAGCATTCACACAAAGAAAAAAAAATCATGCTTCAACTTACTCCAAAAACTGGACAACTCTTGACAGAAATGTTATAGTTTGCTTGATTGCTAAGCTAATTTTTCTTGTTTTGTTTACTCTGCTTTACCTGCTAAACTCCCCCTTCTAAATAGTGGGAGGCATTCAGCAAGATTTATAAGCCCATCTATTTAATTTAAAATTATACTGCAAAAATTATTTTATTTTCCTAAATGTGAATAATAGTTCCAGCACTTTGAAATAGCTAATGAGACAGCATGTATACCTTTATAGGGAGAAAGCATTTATTGTAAAGCTGGATACCTTCTGAATATTAGCTTGCTAACATTTTCTAATAACATAATAGTCTTTCAGGGGTGTATTCATTCTTCATGTTGTCTAAAAGGAGAACATTTTCCTAGTCAAAGCAGGAGGGTGGGAAGCTATTTTTAAAAGGCTAGTGTTTTTTCTTATCCAGAAATTTATTTTGCTGAACTCAAACGTAGATCAAATATTCTAAAATACAACACCTGCCTTTTAAAAACCTTAAAAGAATACTTTTTGGCTCTGGACTGCAGACTAATATAAAGAATACTTCCTACAGTGAAAAGGACTCAGAGGGATCAAAAGTGTAATTCGGTCAGAGAATTGCCAAAAATTGTAATATTTTGTCCACAACTATAAGTAGCACCTTTCCTCACTCTTAAAGAAGGTGACCTTTGTAAGACTGCAGTTTTAGACTTTAATTTGTGTTGATGTGGGTGCTTTTGTTCATACATTTTAGAATAAAGCTAAATACAGGAGAAGTGGAGTCTGAGCAGTGGAGTACTCTTGAGGTTTTTATTCCTGCCAACTGGCTATTTGGACTTCTTTGTTGATTTATGACCCAGTATCACTGTTAGGTTAATAGAAAATTACATCTGATAACGTCCAATACTTTGTGATACGATGTGGCAGCAATTCAATCTATGCATGCCTTTTTACCACTGGCCCCATTCACAACTAGCCCTGTTTACATACACCAAGTTTACACTCCTGCCCTATCTTGCCACTGGGTGACAGCCAAAGCATGGAAACAAACACCCCTTTCAAGAAACTGGAATCAGTCACTGTGCCACTCTATGAATATCAAGTGTTTTAGGCACGACAGAACAGGAGGAGGAGGAGAAGGAAGAGGAGATCACTATCTCCTGTCAACCTGGGTTGTACATAAGCAAAGAACTGTGTCACATCCTTGTGGAGGCTTCCCCCCACATAGAGTAAAAGCAAGTTCTGATTTGAACATTTTCCTGGAACATTTCTCATGAAATTTAAATGCTGAGGTCTCAAACTGTACAAGCTATACATTATACAAGTCAAACATCAATAGCGCTCTTAATAAAATAACAGCTTCTTCAATTCACACTCTTAGTGTGCAGTGCTGGCAAAAAAATTAGTTTGGTATTTGTTTAGTTTCCATGTACAACTACTAAAACATTCAGTTTAACTAGTACTGCAGGAGAGCAGTCTTATAATGCCAAGTATACCAATTATTTTTTTAAACCTGGATGTGCAGAAACATTAGAAAACATACTTTACCCCAAAGCACCTTAAAACATAAAATACAGTTTAGAAAGGTAAGTATTCAGATATTATCTGAGGGAGGATTAGGGGCCCCATTCAGTGGCAGAGCAGGAATTTGCATGCAGAAGGCCTGGTATCTCTGCCTGAAATAGATGTCTCCCTTGAGATCTTGCAAGAAGTAGCTGTTCGAGTTCTGATTGGAGTAGGCTAGCCTTCACCTGTGTGGTGCCCTCCAGATGATAATGCTGGCTTGAGCTGATGGCAATTACGGTATAATCCAGCACATCTGGATGGCACCAAGTAAGAGAATGCTGGAGCAGACCATGCCTATATTCCCTGTATACGGTAGCATGTTTAAACTGAATCTGTGGGTAGGACCACAGGTTTTTGTTAGGTTTAATTTATCAATGTTGTGTGGGGTTCATTTAAGCAAAGTTTCTCAAACTATCTGCATCTCCCCCCCCCCCCAATATTGTACCACAACTCCCATCAAGGCAGCTATCATGGCCATGCTTCCTAGGCAAAGGAAGTCCAACAAATTTGGAGAACACTCAGTTGGCAAAGACTGGAGTAAACAATACTATGATAAATGAATTGAAGGTCTAACTCATTATAAGGCAGCTTCATATATTTATCAGGCTTGAGTTTTCTAAGCTTTGAAAGTTACTAATTTTTATTTAAGTATTTAATAGGGTAATTTATTTATTTTAAAAAAACTCCTTGTGAAACTGAAAGTTGACATCCACATAAAATATGACTGTTATGTTAATCCCCAAAAATGCCAGATACAGAGTGTATTACGGATCCATCAATTAATAAAAATAAAAGATCTTACCAATAGAATCATAGAATCATAGAGTTGGAAGAGACCACAAGGGCTATC
>CM034710.1:108305920-108321510 GCA_020142125.1 Phrynosoma platyrhinos
TTTCTGAATATCTCTCTATTTAATCTAGTTTTTTAAAAAAGTATTCCTGGATAAAGAGGTAAAGATCCAAAGTAGCTTGGATTTCTGAAGTTCTGTTTTTCAAACAATAATTGTCCCCACCCACCCACCCATTGTTACATAATAAGCTGCTTTTGAAACACTGAAATTTTACAAAGCAGTTTATTACATCACACGAAATGATGCCATTTAAATAACATTTTAACAAATCCCACCAGGTAAAGCTAAAGGTGCTATTTGGATTTTAGCCATTTTATCCCCTATAAAAAGCAGTCACAGAGAATCTGTGAAAACACAAAAGCAGTAAAACTACTGGTTTCATTCTAATGCTTACCTCAGTTTAAAAAACCACTGTCAAAGAAAATCCTTTTTACAAAGTCTTTTTATGCCTGCTTAACTCCTCTTTTCCTTCTCATCCTCTGTCTAGCTGGAAGATGTTTGTGTGTGTGTGTGTGTGTGTGTGTGTGTGTGTGTGTCTGATATGGCTCAAATGCAGCCACAAAAGGAGTGGGGGAGAGGAACTGCTCCTTGCGTCTGTCCATTCCACACCGCGGCAGCAGTCAGCCTTGCGACTGCGGCGTCCAGTCGTCGCGGTCCCATGCTACTTGGGGCTCACTCATAAATACTTGTATTTAGTTCTGTAATAAGCATATTAAGCATCACTTGGGTGTGTGTGTGTGTATATGAATAGGCTATGCCACCACATGCACAACTTTAAAAAAAACCAAACTTACATCATATTTTCAGGTTCTGTTGCACATGATCCCACTGCTTTAGTAACATTCACAAGAAGAGCCTGATTGGTTCCTGTGAGTAAAGCAACAAGGGGTGGGATGCCACCACATCTCCGTATAATGCTCCGATTAGCTTGTTCTTGACAACATTCTCCCAGAGCTCCAACAACATTCACAAGAACTTCCTCTGGTTGATCTGTGAGTAGCCCAACCAAAGCTTCTATAGCTTTGTACTCCCGGAATCTAAAAGAAAATGATAAAATATTGTTTCATTACAAGCATATTTCCAGAAAAGATTGTTCATATTGAATTAACCCTTCCAAAAATAACAAATTGGGAACAAAATTTTGGGAATCCAGATTTAGGCTGTGTCCGCACTGCACAAATAATCTAGTTTGACCTGGGTCAGTGCTATGGAATTCTGGGAATTGTAGTTTTGTAAGACATTTAGCCTTCTCTGTCAGAGAGCTCTGGTGCCACATTAAACCACAGTTCCCAGAATTCCATAGCACTAAGCCAGGGCAGTTAAAGTGGCATCAAACTGGATTATTTCTGCAATGCAGATGCAGTCCTAGTCACATTTAGAATAGAAAATCATGAAATCTTGGCTAAATTAGGTCCCATTGATTTCAGTGAGTCTGCTTTAAGTACAGTGGGCCCTCAGTATCTGCAGGGGACCCGTTCCAGACAAACACACCCACTCACAGATACCAAAATCTGTGGATGCTCAAGTCCCACTTTCCTTAATAGTGGCATGGCCATGCCACCACTGGGGAAAATGAGACAAAAGTCCCATGCCCCCTTCCTTCCCTCCCTTATCCCTTCATTCCCCTTTCTCCTTACCTGCTTCCTCCAAGGCTTCTGCCCTGGCTTGACTGTGGGGGTGGAGTCTGCTGCCCAGTCAGCTGGGGCCGGGCCTAGGGCTGGGGCAAAGGCTTGAGTCTCAGAGCCCCGTCCCCAGGCCTAGCATCCAGGATGCAGCCTCTGGGCTCTGAGGCCCCAGCCCCGGTCCTGACCCCAGCTCCTTCTGGCCAACGGGGTTTTAAGGGGGCCAAGGCAAGGGCCAGGGCTTGGGCCTCAGAGTCCAGAGATTGCGTCCCAAGTGCTAGGCCTGGGGACAGGGCTCCAAGACTCAGGCCTTGGCCCGACCCCTGCCCTGGCTAACTGGGTGGCAGATTCTGCCCCCAATGCCAAGCTAGGGCAGAAGCCTCGGAGGAAGCAGGCAAAGAGGAGTGGAGGAAGGAAGGAGGAAGGGGAGAAGTAGGAGGAGGGACTTTTGTCCCCAATGATGGCTCGGCTGCATGCATACCGCCATTGGGGACAATATGGGCTTGCCATCCGTGGATGCTCAAATCCACAGATGGCAAATCCTCATATAAGGAGGGCCCACTCTATGACTAAATTTGGATCCAAACTCAAGGGTGTATATTTGACTATATTTCTCTTATGCTTTCTAAGTGCAAATCTACATTAAAATTCAACTGTCATTACTTCCTTAAAAACCCTAGAAATCTATTTTTTTCTAAAGATACTGAGAAATTCAGCAGAAATTTCCTAGCCTTTTCCGCCATTCCAAGAATTCGTCAGTCTGTACAGTTTTTACTCAGATCTGAGTAAACACAATCGTCATTGCCATTTTTTCCAGATATCTACATTACATATCTAATATCTACATTCATGTGGGTTAGCAGCTTGCTTTAACAAAACAAGACAAGGTGGTATTCTTATAAATCTAGAATAACCAAATGAAACACACAAAGATTCCTTGGGAATTACATGTTTTGAATTATGGAACTGCCAACTACACAGATCATTACGTTAGCATTTTTGTATTTCAGCATGATAAACAGTTTGTGTGGTTCATTTCAAAGTAAACATGAATACACATTTGCAGTTAATAAGCATGCTTTTGATCATATAGAGCTATATTAAATGCTTAACTGTGCTCAGATAATGTATTTCATTACGAAATAAAATTATTTTAACTTTTACATATTTCTATATATTTGTAAATGCTATACATACTTGGTCACATTTTCTTTGCTGATTGCACATTTCCAGATTGCCCCTGTCACTGCTGCAAGAAGTTCTTTATTCTCAGAATTAGCAAGTAAAGTAGCAAGAGGTTTTAGGCCTCCATGCTGCCTAACAAGGTCACGTGTTTCCTGATCTTCAGCACACTACATGTTTTTAGAAAAAGAAAAAAATTACAAGTGTGTCTAGGAGAGGCCTATTAAACAGGCTTACATACATAAATTATACTGTATTGGTTAAATCTGAAATTCTAACAATCCAAGCTTTTGTTGGGAACAATGTTTCTTTAAGATGTTGTAAAATAGTTTGTATGGCTGGAAATGATAAGTAACACTGAGTGGAGACCCTTAACTATCTCCACTCTGAGAAAGTGCTCTGAGACTAAGGGCATGTGTGGGCTGATGGTTGGTTGGAGAAAATAAATTGTTGTATAGCAGACAATGAATGCTGGTGAGAGTTGAAAGAGAGTTTGTAAATACTTTGTATATATTGCAACAAGAGATAAAAGAGCCTCCAAGCACTTTGGAAGAATCCAACTGTGTATGTGAATCATTTAAGGTTGGTTAGTGCAATATTGCCAAATACTGCAAACTGAGCTGGTACTTCTGCTCTCTGCTGTTAATAGCTACTGTTGGGGACAGTTACCTCAGACAGTACTGATAGTTGGCATCTCTGGTGGACCTAGGCTTTTATTTTTGTTGCTCCACATCAGTAGGACATAGAAGAGAGCCAACAGCAGGTTATGGGCCCAGTCTATGCTAGTCTGTGCTAGTTTGAAATAGTTTGAATCCAGTTTAGACCAGCATTTCTGTTTTTGTTCCAGTTTGCATGTAGTTTTTGTTCCTAAGTTAAAGCCAGTATATCACAGGCTGTTTTGTGCTGCTGGGAGGCTAAAGGAAGAAACTGTGCCACAGAAGAACAGTGTTTGAAGTGTGCATTTTGTTTGTTTTTTCTGCGTATTTCAGCAAGGAACTAGCAGAGAGTATTTGGCTAATTTTGAGTTTCTGCCTGACCAGAAGAAACACTAAGCAACGAGGTTGTTGTTGTTGTTGTTGTTATTATTATTATTATTTTATTTTATTTTTATCCCGCCCCTCTGCAGCGCAATTGGGGTGGCGTACAATCTCAACAAGTTAAAAACATCTCAACAAGTTAAAACAAGATCCAACAATCCATTCCCTAACCCTCTCACCCCTTAAAAATATATTAAACTAATGCAGAATTTCTGTGTGATTTATTTTAGAAACAGCTTGCAGATATGGCTGGAGTCATAGCAACAATGAACTTTGGTAAATTAGACAACACTAATTATGCCACTTGGTCAGTGATGGTACAAAGTCTGCTTGTCTGAGAGAACTTGGTGAATTTATAACAAACCCACCCCTGAGACCATGGAGTGGCAGACAGAAGCGAGCTGACCAGAAAGCAAGAGCCACCATTATACTGTATACCATTATACAAGCTGACCAGGTTGTTTACACAAACAAAACCAATACAACGATGGAGTGCTGTCAGAGTTTGAGGGATATCTACCATAGGGACTCCTGTGTGCCCAAGATGATTTTGACAGCACCAAGTTGAAAGATGGTGAAGACGTAAAGCAACATTTGGGCAAACTCAGGGCTCTGTTCAATGAACTGCAAAACAGAGGCATACATTTCCCTGAGGCACAAAAAGTCTACATAGTACTTGGCAACCTGAATAATAGCTGGGACTTTTTGTTCCACAGTTTACAGTGTTTGCCAGAGGCAGAGCTGCCTTTCTATGCTCATATCTTGGAAGAGCAAGAGCGGAGGAGCTTTGAGGCTGGGAGTCATGGTCAGCAACATGCCAGGAGAGTAGATAAGGAGCAACACCTGACATCAGCATCTCAGGAGCAAGGTGAGGCTATGTGCAGCCTAGTGAGATGATGCTATTCATGTGGAAAGGAGGGGCATTTGAGAAGAAATTGTCCTTCCAAGTTTGGCCACAAGAGGAAGTAGAGACAGCAGCAACAGAAGCCTACAAACAAGTCCTCTCAGGCAGCTGGGCATGGCTTTCTGACTGCAGCTGTTTGTAAAGCTGAAGCCAAACAGGTGTGGCTGCTGGACTCTGGAACCACACATTATATGGTCCACTGTTTGGAGCTTTTGCATGATGTGAAGCCTTCAGCAGTCTCCGAAGTAGACTTGGCTGACGGAGCTCCAAGGAAGATGGAGAAGATGGGAACTGCTTTCATTCTCTGATTAGGAAAACACTTTTCCCAAGTTTTGTTTGTTTCAAGTTTAAAGAACTGTTTTTTGCATGTATCTACTTTGACTGGTGATGTTTGAAAGAAATGTTTGTCTTATTTCCAAGGATGGTAAGGTCTGTGCCAAGGATGATAAGCAGGACAAACCGTATTACCGGTACATGCATCCTCAGGCAGAGAAGCCAACATAGCCAATGTAACAATGTCCAACTTTCCCTTACATGATCATGTGCAAAGCAAAAAGCAGCTTCATTTATATACCGCTTCATATCGCGCATGGGATGTCTAAGCGGTTTACAACTGTGAGCTGTGCATTATCTGCATAGGGTGCTTGGACATGCCAGTTTTGCTATATTGGCACAGTGTGTCCAGAGCTTAAGGTATGGCCATGTCAAAAGTTTCTGGACTGCACTGTCTGCAAGAAGGTGAAAGTCAAGGCTTTTCCTGTTGTCCAGGAAATCCAAAGAATAACAAAGCAGCCCTTCCAGGTGGTTCATGGAGACCTTGGTGGACTGTTTAATGCAAGTGTGGGAGGTGCTCAATATATTTTTGTTTTGGTTGATCACTATACAAGATATAGGCTTGTGTATTTACTAAAAACCAAAGACCAGGCATTTACCAAATTCAAGTAGTGGGTAGCCATGGTGGAAAGGGAATTTCCCTTTAAAGTGGTAACAATAATCTCTGACAAAGAGGTGGAGAATTTCTTGGAAATGCTTTCCAGATTTGGCTAAGGACAAAGGGCAGTCAAGATAAAACACCAAACCCTCACAGCCCAGCTGAGTGAAGGGTGGGTTTATTGTAATCCATGAAGAACTGTATGCTGGTTGATACCCAAGCTCCTAGTAATTTGTGGGGCAAAGTTGTGATTTGTGCAAACCATGTCTTAAACAGAGTTTGGTGTTCTAGTGTTAACCGGACACCTTACTATATGTTGTACGGTAGGCAACCTTGTTTAAAATACCTGAGAGTTTTTGGACAGTTTGCCAATGTCCTAATCCCAAAGACCTTAAGGAGGAAAGGTCAGCCTAAGTGGCAAAGGTTGAAGTTTGTGGGATATATAGGTAATAAGTATTGCCCTAGGAAATTGACAAGTTGTGTTTGTAAAAAAATGTTAATTTTGAAACACAGAGTGGGTGGGAAAAGATTCATGCAAACCAGGACATGTTTGTTTGCCCACAAGTTCCAGAGGAGCCAATATTCACAAATGGAGGGGTGGAAATCAGGCAACCACTTCACAACATGCATAAGTAAAGAGTGAGGTCAGTAGTGTAGAAGACACTTAACCTTTCTATTTAATTCCCAAGTTGTGTAAGGGAAACAATGATGAAACTGAATTCTTTGTTGTACCAAGTGGAAAAATGTGTAGTGTCATATGTAACAATGTAAGTTGTGAACTGAAAATGCATAACTGTCCAGTAGAGGGGCAAGAGAGTGGGAATGCTGTATATGTGAACCATTGGATGCTGAAAATGTATTAAGAGACCAGAGTGAGGTAAGGTACAAGGCAGTACACAAAGAGCAGAAAATGCCAGATGGGTGTACCAAATACAAGGCAAGGAATAGGACTCAGAAAGGAGAAATAACTTTGAGTCATAAAGCAAGGACCAACCAGGTATTCAGACAGTGTAAAGGTCCTGTGGATTCTCAGACCTGCATAATGAATGGCAGAGGTAGAGAAATTAAATAGTTGCCTTACTGGTTTAAGTAAATGCTGTGAACAATAACCTGTATATTTGTGTAATCCTAATGTACTTCTAATGATTATGTTTTGTTTTTCTATAATTTCGCCATAACAAATTATTTTGTAGGGGATTGTTGGGAACAATGTTCCTAAAGATGTTGCAAAATAGGTTGTATGGCTGGAAATGATAAGTAACACCAGGTGGCAACTCTTAGCTATCGCTACTATTTATAAGTGCTCTGAGACTCAGGGCATGTGTGGGTTGTTGAGGAGTGTGGGTTGATGGTTGGTTGGAGAAAGTGGATTGTTGTATAGCAGACAGTGAATGTTGGTGAGAGTTTGTAAATACAGTTGTCCCTCCAGTTTTGCGGACTCCGAGTCTGCAGTCTTGCTTTTCATGGACCAGCAAGCGGGGAAGGATATACTGGTGTGCATATGCAGGGCCACATGCAGGAATGTGCACCCATTCAAGCCAATGGGGCTTGAATATTTGTGTTTTTTCATTTTGGGGGGGTGGTCTGTAGCGGATCCCTGTGAAAAAGGAGGAGTGACTGTACCTTGTATATATTGCAACAAGAGATAAAAGAGTCTCCAAGGACTTTGGAACAATCCAATGGTCTGTGAATCATTCAAGGTTGGTCAGAGCAATATTGCCAAATACTGCAAACTGAGCTGGTGCTTCTGCACTTTGCTGTTAATAGTTATTATAGCTCTTAACCAATAGTAACATACTCATCACTGCACTTCTCCATATATCACAGGCAATGTATGAACTCATGAGTTAATTTCAGAAATTCCATTTTCAAAATAATTGTCCAGTTTGGACTTAAAATGTACAGATGGAACTTGTTCTGTCTCTGGAAGCCTTCCTTACCTTAAAGATCGCACTGGCACAATGCATTTGAAGCTCTTCTTTGTCACTATTCAGGTTTTTTACAAGGTTCTCAATCATCCTCTCTTGTTTGATTGCAGCTCTGTAACTTGGCTGCAAAGGCAAGTCATTATGTATTAAGTTCAACTGGCAAAGAAATGAGATTAAATATATAAAGTTCCACTAGCAAACAAACTGCTATTGTTCAAAAGACAAAGTGCTACTGGAGTATATCTGGAGTAGAAAGTAATACAGTACTACATACAGTCCAAGACATGTTTATACAAAATTCTTATAAGGGGTGGAATGACAATATGTGGAGCCACTTCAAAGATGACACCATAGCTCAAGGTGTAAACATGGCAAAAGATGTGAAATAGCACTGAGATTCCAACTTGAATAATTCGTTATACAGGTTTTCTTCTCTAATTCGATCAAAGTCTAAACATTGTAAGTTGATTAAATGCTAATTAAAGGCCAAGGTTCCGAGGGAAAAGGAAAAAATGATTTCTCCTGGATTATTCTTGAAATTTCTTGCATTAGGATCCATCAGCCTTGGCCACTGTATATTGTAGTGCTGACTGGAGTTTCATTCCAACCATATCTGGTGGGTCAAAGCCCATCCCTGGTATAGGCAATACCAAGTTGTTTGGTTGTGGTTGTTGCTGTCATAGGCCTTCAAGTCATTTACAGTTTATGACAACCCTAAAGTGAATCTATCAAGGGTTTTTTTTGGTATGAATTGTTCACTGGGAGTTTGCCTTGTTTTGTTCTGAAGCTGAGAGATGGTGACTTCCCCAAGGTCACTAGGTGGGTTTCAATGGCTGAGCACAGATTCAAACCTTGGACTCTAGAATCATTAGTCCAACATTTAAACCATTATACCACACTGGCACTCAAGCTGTTTGGATCCAGCGTTGATTCAGCATAAAACAATGGTTATAAGCCTGTTGAAGATTGTACATGTGTAAGTTCTCCTAAGAAGCACTTAGACATTTCAGTCTGATGTGGGGTAAATTCATTCAGTTCAAGCTTGTGAAAGATGTATATGCAATCTAATTGGACATGGATATGAATTGCACACAGATGCCTCTTTACAAGGAAGAGCACTGCATGTTGAGCAACAATGTGCATGCGTGCTAGCTTGTGCATTCAGTTCCACATCAGATGTCTTGGTTTAGTTGTACAACACTGCCATTCAACACGAGGGTTGCATAGCAGATAATGAGTGACTCTGGAGCTTTACCCTGGAGTAGGATCTCAGCCAGAACACTGCCAGAAAGAACCATTTTTTATTCATTTTTATTATTATAAATTATGGCCATTGACACAAGATAAAATGTCTTTGACTGTTTCATTCATGACTGCATTAAACATATTACTGCAACTGAAAGCTGTTTGATGCCATTATATTCATGCAAACTACGTCATGAAATACTTGTTAATTGTCAATTATATATTTTACTGGATATTGAAATTACAGTTTTTGATGAATCTCTGATCTTGTGTATTTTGTCATCTGCAGTTCCACAAGTTACTGCTCACCTCAGATGCACACTCTTGCAAAGTTCCTACTACAGGTATTAACATATTTGAATGGGGAGATTTGAGTAGCTGAGCCAGCAGCGGGATGCCTCCAGCCTTACGTATTGCTTCTTTATTCTTGGCACTTTTGCTACAGCTCCACAGTGCCAAAGCCCCACAGCGTGCTACTTCAATTTCCTTTCCCTGAGTGGGACTCGCTGATCCTGTGGCTGAACAGTCCAACAGCCCAACCTGATAGAAAGGAAAGATCACATATTGCGTTTAATGAATATAGCAATAAAGGTGATTACATACATTACATACACACCAAGATTGCTTTATAGGCCCTGGGGTGACAATGTAGACATTGTTCTGCTTTCAACAGTGTGGGAGCTGAATGAAGGGGACATTGGCTGTAAAGTACTTTCTGAACCCAATTCATTAAGGTGTCTACTACTTTAAAAGAATCTGATGGCTATTGGGATTGCGCTGAGAATACCTCAACTCATATGGATGACCATTACAATTTTATCAGGGCAGGGTGGCATGCTCCAGCTCTCTGAGAGAAACATTTAGTGACTGATTATAACAGAGCCTTTCAATGGTTAATCAAAGTCTGGAATTCCTTCCTTATGAAACACTACCTGTATTCATAGGGACACAAGAGGCTGCCTTATAGTGAGTCAGACTGCAAGCCCATCTAGTTCAGTATTGTCAACTCTTCGCTGGCAGCAGCTCTCCAAAGTTTCAGGCAGGACTCTTTCTTAGCCCTTCCAGGAGATCCCGGGTATGCCCAGATGGAATCTCATTCAAACACTAATCAGCCCCAAGCCAGTTTGGGGGGATATGGTGATGTATTTCAACTTCTATTTGGATGCTAGTGAAGATACTTTTAGTTCATCCAGTATTTGGCACTTGTAATGTCCTGTTCTCATCAGTTGTTGAATGTTTCAGAATGTTTGAACTGTGCTATTTATATTATGCTGGGTTTTTTAAAATTATTTTCCACAAACAACCTTGAAGAGTTTTTTTTATTACTTAAAAAGAGCAGGTTATAAATTTCCATATGAATGTTTATTTCAACAGAGGAACCTGACTTGCATAGACCAATAGAGTGACATTTCTACCACAGTAAGCAATCAATGGATTGCGTTAAAAATTTATAATAATAATAATAATAATAATAATAATAATAATAATAATACCCTGCCCCTCTGATATAACTTACAACAATTAAAAATACATCAATACATTAAGTTAAAAAGTTTAAGTGAGAGTCAATATCATGTCATATAAATATCTTCCTATTTTTCAAAAAGTTAAAAAAGTCAAATTCAAGTAGAAAAATCTCATGTTCAAACTAATACAGATTATAAAGCCTACTTACAAGCCTTTTAATTCCACCATGTTCTCGGACTGTTTTTCGTGCTCGCCTGAATCTGGCCACATTAGCTATTGTTTCGGCAGCCAAACATTTCAAATCCTGATCTACAGAATCAAGTATCTTCACCATGATCTGTAATCCTCCAAGATCAGCAATTGTACGTCTGATCTGAGCATTCTGGCTAATTTCCTTCAGGATTTTTAATGAACCAATCTATTCAGAGGAAGAAATTTCACAGTAAGCTTTTTTTAATGCATGTTATTTATTTATATAGCACCATCACTGTACATTGTGAATTACAAGGAAAAGAATGAGGGGGGAAAAACAGTTTGACACATAGAATCTGGATGAGACTAAAAGTTTATGGAAATTATTGCACGGGATTTTGTCCCATCATTTTCCCAATGGGATAAAAAAGCGTTTAACTTTTAAAGACAGGTCTTACCACATTCTCTTGTCTGCAGCCCATCTCCACCCATATGTAAGCCGTGCTTGTTCCGTGGCTTTTCAAGCATGGGATTTTCCTGTGCTTGAAAAGCCGCGGGATAAACCCAGGTTGCAGACAGGCTGCAGACAGGCAAATGCAGTAAGACCTGTGTTTAAAGTTAAATGCATGTTTATCCTCTCGGGAAAATGATGGGATAAAAGTCTGTGTGATAATCTCCTAAATTACTCTGAAGCTTATTTGTCTTTCCATGGTACAAAAAATGCCACTATATGGAAAAAGAGATGACATATAAGGCAGAGAGGAAAAGATGAATTGGTGTAGACCTTTTGCAGTCCTTGAAAACAGATTGTTCCCAGAAATGAAAAGCAAAGCTAAGATATAAATGTACTGAACAATGAACAGAATCAGTGTGGGAGCTTTGATAGACAGAAGAGGAAACGTGTATGCAACAAACCCCACTCACTTAAGGATTTTTTGAGTTTTAGCTGATCTACGATAATTCTAGCTAACTTCTTAATTTTTTATTTGTGACATTTCAACAAAGCATATTTGAAGAAAATTCTAAGAATTCTTTCTACAGTTCGGTAGGATGTCTGAAATTATTTCATCATCTTGTCTTTCCCCACTATTTTATATATTCAGAATCACCCTGGGCTCCAGATGTACAAAGGGTAAGAGACTCATAGCTAAGTGCAAAGAAAAGGAGCTATTTCTGTGTGACAGCCATCAACCAAATGAAGCACCAGCCACTCCCAAAGCAAACTCACCTTACATTTGATTTCTTCAGTATCAAGCAAATTAATCAACACTTCAAGCCCTCCAACATCTCGAATTGCCAACTGACACGTTTCTTGAGACAAGTTGAAATCTCTCATTGAACACAGTGCAATTACTGTAGCTGTCTGGTTACCTGCCTAGATAATACAATAATCAATAGCCCGCAAGGTAATATACTGCTTTTACTATACATATTGGCAAAGAAATGGACATAGCTACAAAGGAGACAGACTAATGCACAGTGCATACACAAAATGAAAGAAAGCATTACCCACATTTTAACTCTGTCTGTTAGCATTTCTCCCTTTTAACTTATTGTTGATGACACAGTAAATCAGAGATCCATCACTCACTTTATTTTTGCCCCGCCTTTTCCCCAAAGTGACTTACAAGTTAAAAAAACACAAGTAAAATCATACATAGTGCAGCCCACTGGGTGGTGATGGTAGGTTGGGACATGTTTGGCCCTAGAACTTCAATAGGTACTTGTTGTTAAAACTAAGCAATTGAAACAACCCATGGAAAGGAAAAAAGTTTTAATTTTTGAACTGCTTTTTTTATTTCTAAGAATGAAACAAGATTTTTTAGAATCTTAAAATATGATGTGACACAGATGCTTGAAATACATGCATCAGTACAAGCAATACTTAGCACTATTCAGAAAGTGGCTTGCCTTTTTAACTTTCTTTTGCAAAGCAAGCATGTCTTGCTCCACCAGCTGCTTGCAGTGACTACTTAAACTGCAGAATTTGCTGCCAGAAGATGCTTTTAATAGCTACCAGCTTGGATAGCTTTATTACAGAATTAAATCAATTCTAGCAGCTTGCACTGACATCAACAATATGGGTTAATTCCTGTATAGGTCGCTATGCATAGCCTCACTTACACTGGCCTGAGTTGCACTCTATGTCCAACTGACTGCCCAGTTGTAGCAGTTAACTGGTACACAAACCCTGCCATCACTACTGCACAGGCCACTGCTGAGTATCTATTTCATTACACAAGCAAAACATTGCTACCATAAGATATACTAATTGCTAGAAGTTAATGGTATACCAAACCACTTAGACTATGTTTTTGTATCATATGAAAATCCATACTACACTGGGGTGGGGAATAAGACTATGTGAATTGATTGCTTAGGCAAAAGGCATGATATATAAATAAATAAATAAATAAAAGTTATTATTATTTTAGACAACAAATCCCACCAACCACAGAGAGTAAATGTGAGGGATGATGGGAGTTGCAGTCCAACATCTGGAAGGCTACACACTCCCATCCCCATGCTATATCATCTATTTATTATATGTATAGCTGACATACAATATTTATGCTCATCAAGTAGTTTAAACTACTTATTCACCCACAATAAATCGCAAATAAAAAGTATATGAAAATATAGCACTAGGTTTTTTTCCCCTCTTTCAAAACATCTTACACAGTTTAATCTAGATTTTTAAGGCAAAACCACAGTAAAATATTTTTCATATGCTCTGACACATTAGTTCTATAGCATAACCATTACTACTGGTTGCCACAACAATTATTTTTCTGTCTAGTAGTTATTACAGAAAGTTTTCGAGGACAGATTGTAACCAAGATGGAAATGGTTAGCTCTGTATTAAATGTACACAAAAGCTGCATCAGGTTGTTACAGTCTTTGAAATAGGATACAGCATGTTGGATACAAAATAAATTCTACTGGCATTGCAACAATCAATTTTAAAGCTTTAAATTAAAGGCAGATTTCATTTCTAAAAGTCTAGCCCCTCCTATAGGATGGTTCAGCATAAATATCCACAAATTTAAATGAAAATAGAATATGGATTCTAAAAAGAATGTTTGGTGCTCTGAGAAAAACAAATTCTAATCAATCTCAGAGCACCAGCTGAAGCATATTATTAAGGCAAATGACAGTCAGCTGTAAATAAAGAAAACCGCATTTCTGAAACAAGAGGCATAAACATCTCATATTTTATTAATGGATGAGTTTAAAGGAATAATAACAATTAGAGTACCAAAAAGCATCCAAAATGTGGGGCAATACACATCCAACCGCATGCACAATTGTTGATATAAAACAATTAAAAATAAGAAACATGTCTACCTAATACCTTGTCTAGTCAGTGAGCCAAAGTAAGCAGAATAATGGGGGGGGGGGGGAACTCTGCTATTCCTTATAGAAATTATTTAGTTGGTTAGCACAAGGGGACTAGCTCACAAACTCCACAGACTCCTTGGAGTCCATATGGCTCTTGCAGAACTCAGTTCTGAGCATTATCTTCAATGCAGATCCCACCTAAAAGAGAAGTATATGTTTTGTTTTCCAAAACATAACCCTCACCCTTTCTTCTCCCTGATAGAAAGGAAGCCTATATAATCAGCCATTTCACCAAATAAAGGCAATGAAAGAGAACATCAAACACACAAATATGCATGCACGCTTTTGTACACTATTTTTGTACAGTATTACAAACAGCTGATAATTTCTATTTTTTACATTTGCTACCTTTTGAAAATCCAAAGAGAAACAAATCATCCCTTACTCCATAATATTTCATTATGAAACTAAAGCCAAATAATCTAGATAGATAATAACATTTTATTCATTTCCAGTTCCCATGTTTTAAGACATATAATTCAAGATTTTAGCAAAGATGGGAAGACTTTAGATCTCAGTTGTTGTTGCTGCTGTTTCCTATATAGCTGCTTAGCTTTAGCAACTGTTATTGTATTTAACTTGCAAAATAGCTCAAGAGCTGTGTTTTGGCTGTACAGTTCAACCTCCCTGTGACTTGGTTTAAACAAGATGAGATGTGTTGAAAGTTCTGGCTGATTGGTTTGTAAAGTTGCTTAGCTATCCTACATTGGTTTCACCTAAGCAAGTATATATGGTTGCACTACTTGTTGGAATGAAGGTAAAAGTATTTCAGTTATAGTCTCACTGATGGATTTCAAAAAAACACGAGTGTGCTCCTAAATGTTCATTTTCTGTTCCAACTTTTCATTCTGTTTTACAGAACACAGGTCAAGCTGCAACTTGTTAGAGATGAGTTATGGACGAGTATAACTGAGTTATGGAACAATTCCTTGCCCCATTTCCTGAGTCTTCTGGAGTTCTTGGGCTACAGCCTGGCAGCGAATAAAACGTATAGATTAAAATAACCAGGGCCAGTGGAAAATCATAACCCTGATAAAATCACAGATTCCATAATGTTCACATTACATGTCTGTAATGCATGGAAAATGACTATTGTTTAAGAGCTAATTAAGTACTGCCACCATCAGGCCTGGTATGTCTCAATAACAAGGGAGTGCTTGCAGTAAAATTCAGATTAAAACTGTTACCAGGTTCGCTGAAACTAAAAACAAAAAACTAGCAACATGATGCAGAAGAAAATTAAACAAAGCATATGGTACTATACTGAGCTGATACTTATACTAATTTGTGGGATATTAATGGCATATTCTCTGCTTCATGACTTGCTGAATTCTTCATTTTTACAGACACTTAGGTTGCATCCACACTGCAGAAATAATCCAGTGTGACACCACTTCAACTGCCATGGCTCAGTGCTATGAAATTCTGGGAACTGTAGTTCTGCAAGACATTTAGCCTTTTCTGATAGAGAGCTCTGGTGCCACAACAAACTACAGTTCCCAGAATTCCATAGCATTCAGCCATGGCAGCTAAAGTGGTGTCTACCTGGATTATTTCTGGAGTGTGGATGGAACCTGAGAGACCCTAAAAAAAAATAATCCATGAAGGATAAAATCTCCACCAAAAACAACAAAAACCAAAAGGGTTAAAAAAAAAAGTCCTTCTGTTCTGCAGTTCATCTTAAATTCCAAAAAGACTGCCTGAATATAAAGTTATTTCCCT
>CM034710.1:108327721-108361646 GCA_020142125.1 Phrynosoma platyrhinos
CTCACATCCATACATGGTAATAGGGAATATAATGGCTTGTATGATTTTCACTTTTGTGTTTAGTTGGATATCCTTGCATTTTAGAATCTTTTCTAATCCTTTCATAGCTGCTCTTCCCACTATTAATCTTCTTCTGATTTCCTGGCTACATTCACCATTTCTATCAATATTTGATCCCAGATATGAGATCTTTTTTACTACTTCTATTTCTTCACTGTCTAGGCAGAATTTGTCAAGATTCTCCATTGTAATTATTTTTGTTTATGTTCAGCAATAGGCCTGTCTTGCACTTTCTTCCTTGATCTTTCTTAGTAGTTGTTCCAGATATGGGAGGTTTTCTGCTAGTATTATGGTGTCAAACATACATTGCAAACATACAATGGCTAATGGAGTGCACCGAAAATCAACATGTGTTTTATAGACTATAGTAAAGCCTTTGACTGCATAGATCAGGGATAGGCAACCTTTCCCCTTTAAGGGCCAAGGGGTCAGACAAGGCTGCATCCTTTCACCTTAACTGTTCAACTTGTATGCAGAACATATTGTAAGAAAAGCAGGCAACAGCAGCTCAAATCTATGGATGGCAAGCCTGTGGATAAGAAGAGCCCACTGTATATGAACAGCTCAATTTTCCCCCCAATCACAATTCCTCGTGGAACACCTAGCGATCTCCCACAGAACCCTCTGGTTCTAGGGAAACCTGATTGAGAAAAGTTGTTTGGATATTCACATGAGATACTATCATCACTCTCATAAAAAAATCAGTATGCATACAAAAAAACCATTTTGTCAACCTAGACAATGAAGAAATAGAAATAGTAAAAGAATTCCCATACCTGGGATCAAACATTGATAGAAATGGGGACTGCAGTCAGGAAATCAGAAGAAGACTAGGAATGGGGAGGGTTGCTATGAAAGAACTAGAAAAGATTCTAAAATGCAAAGATACACAACTTAGCACAAAAGTTAGAATCATACAAGCCATTGTATTTCCTATTACCATGTATGGGTGTGAGAAGTGGACATTAAGAAAGATGATAGGAAAACAAATCAATTCCTTTGAGATGTGGTGCTGGAGAAGAGTGCTGAGGATCCCATGGGCAGCCAAAAGGACAAACAAATAGGTGCTACAGCAGATCAAGCTGGAAACCTCCCTAGAAGCCAAGATGACCAAACTGAGGATGTTGTACTTTGGACACATCATGAGAAGGGAGGACTCTTTGGAAAAAACAATAATGCTAGGAAAGGTGGAGGGAAGTAGGAAGGCGACATGCTAGATGGATGGATTCTATTAAGGAGGTCATGGGTATTAAGGGGTTGCAGGAATTAAGCAAAGCAGTGGAGAGCAGAGAGCCTTGGAGACGTCTCATCCATAGGGCCGCCATGAGTCAAGATCAACTTGAGGGCAGTTAACAACAACAGAGCAAACTGTTTCCCTCATTCTTCCACTGTTCAGTAGTACATAGGCACAACTGTGCTCCCTCATCTCATAACCAGAATGCCCCTAGAACATCCACAGAATGGCCTTTAGAATGGCTGGAAAGCTATTCTCCAATGCCTCATTTAATTGCCTTCACATCCATCCATATAAGTACAACAACAGAACTTTAAACAGGATCTTGGCTGTTCACTACATTTGTGCAGGGTAAGAGACTTCTGTTTCATAATCTGCCTTTAGCAGCAATTGTTGCCTTCCATCTTCAAGATATTAATGAGTCTTCATATTTTGATCTCTTTGTCATGGAAAACATGTAATGACTTTATGGTCTTTATATTTATTGAAACTGATATATAGGTAACTATTATGTTTCCTAGGCTTTCAGAATAGAGGAACAATAGAAACTTATTCATATTTATGGAACTGAGGCTGCTGTCTGTAAAAAAACAACACCTACTGAGAAGCAGGCATTTGTGTTTTTATGGAAAATAGTGTACATGTACTACATGAGCAGAAGTAGTAAGGGAGCTGAAGGAATAGGAAAAGAGGTTTCATCAACTCTCCAGGCTAATTTTGTAACTCTTGTGTAAAGCAGTGGTCAAGAAATTTCTCAGTGCAAAATTTTCTAATTCTTGACTTTAAGGTGCACAGGGACACAGTGTTCCATCTTAAATCTAGTCAAACCACTGGGTCCATCCAGAATAGTACTGTCAACACTGACGGGCAGTGGCTCTCTAGGGTTTTTTGGCAGGGGCCTTTCCTGAAGATCTGGAGACTGAACCTTAGACCTTTGGCATTCAAAGCAATGTTGTCTACCATTAACCTATGGCTGCTCCAAGGGGGTAAGTCTAGGAGTCCATTTCTCAGTGGTAGTCTAGAAGAAGAGACTAGGACACTGGAATGCAAAATTGTCTCATCATCCCTCATGAGTCTTTTGACATTTCCATGTATCCTGAAATAATGTACCTTGACCCTCTGACATTCCATACTAAAACTTTCTTTTGTGATACAATACACATATTGTTATGAATGGTCACCCATGGAGGATTCTACTTGGATAAATACAGGCCACTGATGAGTTCCATACATAATGTAAACAATATTCAAAATTTGACAAGTACATCACAATAACAGTACTCCATCTGCTATCAGAAAAACAGCACAATAACAGTACAGTGTGTGCTATCAGAAAATTATTTAATCATAGCCTAATGTTATTTTATATTTCTTTATAAGTTTGTCATATTCTTGCAGAAGTGTTCTGGTATTAATTATATATGTTTCATTTGTATAGATAAAACCAAGTATACTGTTCTTTCCAATCTTCCAGATAAAAAACGGGAGATAACATGCCATACTATTCAATAGAAATTCCTCTATGGCATTTTCATATGCAAGTCACAGAGAATATGAAATAAACTGAAATAAATTAAGGATCCTCCATTCCCCCCCCCCGCCAAAGCACAATACATTCTTTTGGTTTTTTTGCTGTAGCTACAAAATTGATACCGTGTGCAACTTACTTGCTTTTATGGAAAAATATGTATCATTTTTGCTCATTTAGATTGTTGCATGTTTAAATATTACACAACTGGTCTTCTATTTCCAGAGTTTTGTTCATTTGCAGAGGTACAAACAAATGCATCATACTTTCCACCTGTCATTCTAGCTCGGGTATATGGACCCAATCTTTGTGGAACAGCCATGTCAAAAACGAGAAGCATGAAGATAAAGTCGCTTCTGCTAATATTTGGTAGCCTGAAGAAAATGGGCAAGTTATTAAATCTTCAGTCTTGATTTGAATTTTTTAAACTGTCCAGCAAGGACAGATGTAAATGGAAAGTGTGTCCATTGCTCTCATATGAATGGAAATGTCTGGATGGGAATGTACCATAGATTCTGATCAAATACTAGTCCTGATTGCATTATTCTAAATGCATACTAGCAGACGTGGATGGTAAAAGACAAGAGGTACTTTTACTTCCATTCTCTCTTAAAATGCAAAATCAGTATTCCTCAACTTGGTGCCCGCCAGATGTGTTTGCAATTCCCAGATCCATCACACTTGGATCACACCCAGCTTGTGGAGGTTGATATATCATATCAGGATTTCAGTCATCACCCGATTCCAGGATTCTGCTTTTTTAAAGGAAAGTGTTTCAAAAATCCATAACTAACTTTTTCCCTGAGCAAATGAATATAACAGGCATTGTTATAATATATGCTTAAAATGTAATGGATATTATTTTATTATTCTTATTTTGGCATACTCCAATCGTAATTAAATTTTAAACTGGGTGTAATTGTCAATCACCCTGTTGTGACATACACTCGAATCTTCCACCACAATTTTATTAAGAGCAGGATTTGAAAATAAGTACATCTTCCAGCTATATTAGGGTTACACCACATTTACAGTGCAATCCTAACCATGTTTACTCAGAAGCAAGTCCCACCACAGATTTAAAGTGCTATACAGTCAGTGGCTGTTCATTAAAAAAAAGAGGGACATCATTACTGGATAAACTGTGCAAGATATAAGCTGACATATATTATAAATAAACCCAAGTCTAGTCAGACTAATTTTGAACTAATCTTTTAAACAGGAAAATATTTTAATCAAAATCCCTCCCTTTTTGGTGGGTAGAAGTTTTTGTGTTTTGTTTTTCTAAAAACTGAATAAAATCAATATGGGAGGGGGGGCAGACAAGGTATCAAAAAATTTTTCAGAGGGATAAATTGTGGCTGTCCTTTTTTCCTTCTTCTTTAATGTTTCAGTTCTGCACAAAACTTTGTCTAACCTCAGAATGCTGTTTGATTTTCTTCTGCCAACATGGTATAATTTGCCAACTAACTTTCCAGCAAACAGTTATCTGATTCTTAGTGAGAATCATATTCCATAGCATACAATACTTTTACTTGCCCGTTTTCTTAGTACAGACAATGTGTAGCTCACTGGGCAGATGGCCAGAGCTCAAAGTTAACCTTCAAAGGAAAATGCTGCTATGTCCTAAACACTCATTCGTGAATCAAACAACCCAAGCCCCACTTGTCTGAATCAAACAACCCAAGCCCCATTTGTTTGCATTTTCAGGGCTTAAGATTAAAGATCCAGACTGCTTTCAGTCTGGTTAATATCTTATTCCAAACTGCATAAAAACCTATTTTTCACTCATCCTGTAAAACAGGAGCTGGAATTGTGCAGCTCACCAAACCCCCAGGAGTCTCCGAGAACCCCCAAAACTACTGGTGCTGAGAAAAAAAAAATCAATCTAAAAATGGAAAATTGATCCCGAGAAGACTCCATAGGGGAGTCTTCTGAGGCTCTGAAACAGGCTTCCAATCACTTCCGGGGTGGAGTCACTGATGGAGGACCACGTAGATGGAAAATGGATCCAGGAGAGTCTCTAGATTATTCACAATTGCGCAGAAGTAGGGATGGGAAGAAAAATCCCAACTGTTCATTTTCTATTAAAAATAGGTGTGCAACAGTTAGAAGTTCCTATCAGAAATAATCATTGAGCAGCATGACTTTTCTGAGTCTGTATGGATATTTGATTGATTTCCTGAAGTGCTTTCTTTGTTTATTTGTGCATTAAGAAGATCTGACCCTACAGTCCAACACAACCTTACTGAATAATAATAATAATAACAACAACAACAACAACAACAACAACAACAACAACAACAATAATAATAATAATAATAATAATAATAAATTTTATTTCTAACCTGCCCCTCTGCAAAGCAACCGGGGCGGCATATAACAGATTAAAACAATACAAGAGTAAAACACATCACCAAATACTCCCCCTAATCCTCCCACCCCTTAAAAATAGATTAAACTAGAATAGTATTAAAAACAGCATCGTACAATAAAATCATAAAACAAAACAAAAAACAGTAGCAGTTAGGGGTAAGAGAGTGGATTAACAAGCCAGACCATCTAGAGGAAGAGCTGGGAAATTACTCTGGGAAGGTCTGTCGGAAATGATCCATCTTTACTGCCTTTTTAAAGGCAGCAAGAGTAGTAATAAGACGGATCTTGTCTGGCAGGCCATTCCACAGTTTGGGAGCGGTCGCAGAAGCCCTCTGGGAGGTCTGCAAGAGCCTGGTCTTCATAGGCTGCAGCAGGTTCCTCCCAGAGGACCGAAGTGCACGGGAGGAATCATACAGGGAGAGGCGGTCCCTAAGATAAGATGGACCCAAGCCATGTAGGGCTTTAAAGGTCAAAACCAACACCTTGTACTGTGCCCAGAAACTGATCGGCAGCCAGTTGAGAGATTTCAACACTGGTGTGATGTGCTATCTCCTAGATACAGCAGTGAGCAACCTGGCTGCCATATTTTGAACCAGTTGGAGTTTCCGGGTTAGACACAAGGGTAGCCCCATGTAGAGCATGTTACAGAAATCCAAACATGAGGTTACCAGAGCATGTACCACAGTTTCCAGGTTCCTAGTCTCCAGGAAAGGGCACAGTTGGCGTATCAGCTGAAGCTGATAACAGGCGCTCCTGACCGTCGCATTCACCTGATTTGTCATGTGATGCGACGAATCTAGGAGTACCCCCAAACTACGAACACAGTCCTTGGAGGAGAGTGTGACTCCATCCAGGACTGGAAGGTGTATTCTCAAGCCTGGTTTCGGGCCCGTCACTGTTAGCACCTCCGTTTTGTCTGGATTCAGTCTCAATCTGTTTTTCCTCATCCAATCCATTACCGCCTTAAGACAATCATTGAGAGGAGAGATGCCATCTGAGGTCTGGGCAGACGATCTGGTCATGGAGAGGTATATCTGGGTGTCATCAGCGTGCTAAAGACACCGTGCTCCATGCCTCTGAATGATCTCTCCCAGCGGCTTCTTATAAATGTTAAATAGCATTGGGGACAGGATGGTGCCCTGAGGGACGCCACAATTAAGCTCTATTCTAGAAGAGCAACTGTTCCTGAACCTCACCCTCTGGGAAGGAACAGAACCACTGCAAAGCAGTGCCTCCAATTCCTAGCGATCCCAGGCGATCCAAGAGGATGGAGTGGTCTATTGTATCAAAGGCCGCTGAGAGGTCCAAGAGCACCAGCAGGGTCACACTACCCCTGTTGATACCCAAGCGGAGGTCATCAGCCAGAGCAACCATGGTGGTCTCAACTCCATATCTTGTCCTAAAGCCAGTTTGAAATGGATTGAGATAATCGGTTTCATCCAAGACAGCTTGGAGCTGGGAAGCAACTGCCCTCTCGATCACCTTGCTTAAGAAGGGCAGCAAGGAGACCGGTCTATAGTTATTCCTGTCCAGGGGGTCCAGGGAAGGCTTTTTCAGGAGGGGTTTGACCGCCGCCTCCTTTAAACAAGATGGAACAAAGCCCTCCCTGAATGACGCGTTGATGGTATCCCGAGGGAATACCCTCAGAGCGTCTCCCCTGCCCCCGACGACCAGCCAAGATGGACAAGGATTGAGAGGGCAGGTCGTCTTCCTCGCTCTACCAAGGAGCTTGGCCACATCATCGGTACTCACAAATGGAAGCTGATCCAGTAAAATACAATCAACGGAGTTGCTGGACACCTCACCCATTGGCGTCCAGGTCGGCTCTTATTTGAGAGATTTTATCTGCAAAGTAGATGTTAAAAGTGTCACAGCAGGCTGCTGTCGGGTTAAGTAGAGGGTTCTGCACAGGAGGTACCTGTGTCAGTTCCCCCACCACCCTAAACAGCTCTGCTGGATGAGACTCTGCAGACACAATGCGTGCAGAGGAGAAGGATCTCTGCGCTGCACGCAATGCCTCCCGATATGAATCAAGGTGTTCCTATGGCGAGTTCTGTCAGATAAGAGTCGAGTTTTCTGCCATTTGCGCTCTAGTCATTGTCCAGCTCGCTTCATCCTCCTAAGCTCCTTGGTATACCAGGGCTTATGATTAGGAGCGGGCTGGAAAGGACGTTTGGGAGCGATTGTGTCAATAGCCTTGGCGAGATCGATGTTCCAGGTATTAACCAAGGCTTCAACAGAATCATCGGCGTTACCAACCATTAAACCCTCTAAGGCTTTCTGGAAACCTATAGGTTCCATTAGCCTTCGAGGGCAGACCATTCTAATGGGTCCACCCCACCCCCCGGAGGGGCAGACAGTGGTTCTTAGTTCCATCTTGACCATCTTGACCAGGAAATGATCCGTCCATGACAATGCAGAGGTTGCGATAACCTCCACCCACGGATATTCCTGTTCCGTACTGAAGACTGCATCGAGGGTATGACCCACCCAATGTGGGGGCCCAACAACCAATTGGGATAGGCCCATGGTTGTCATGGTTTCCATGAACTCCTGAGCTGCACCAGTTAGATTTGAGAAACTGGTCTCGAGTGGGATGTTAAAGTCACCCAGAACCAGAAGTCTGGGCGACTCCAACAGGAATTCTGAGACCAGCTGTGTCAGCTCAGTCAGGGAGTCTGTTAAGCAATGGGGTGGCTGGTATACCAACAGAATCCCCAAACTATCCCTAGTTCTCAGGCTTAGGTACATACACTTGATGTAGGCTGTTTTCCGGATAGGCTTCCTGGTCAAGGTTAAGTTATTTCTATGAACCAAGGCCACGCCTCCCCCCCACCCACTTTTCCTTATCTGCTCACTGACTGAGTACCCAGCTGGGAGGGCCTGCACCCATGTCGGAGCGCTAGCATCTCCCAGCCAGGTCTCAGTAGAGTGGCAACAGGGCAGAGGACGCGGCGGCGGAGTCCTGCTTTGGCTCTTTAAGAGCCCCGAGAGACCTTGGTGGCGGCGTGGCCCTGACAATCTGTGGGAGGCTATTTTTAGGGGGGCCCCCCTCACCGGCCCAGAACACCAGCAGCAATGGGGCAGAGGACGCGGCGGCGGAGCCCTGCCTTAGCTCTTTAGAAGCCTTTGAGATCCCAGCAGCTTACTGACTGCTGGGGGAGGAAACAGATATTCACAGGATAGGAGAAGCATCCCAGAAATAGAATATTCTACAAATGGACTATCCTAGAAAGGGGCAGAGCAGGCTGATAGGTTAGAATCCTGGAGGAACAATCAACTTTCCAACAACATGTTGCAAATTCCATGTACCGTATTTTCCGGCGTATAAGACGACCCGGCGTATAAGACGACCCCCCCATTTTCCCAGTCAAAATATAGAGTTTTAGCACCTCTATCCTCCTTATCCTTATACCCAGCATATAAGATGACCCCCCCCACTTTAACCACAGATTTTGCAGGTTAAAAAGTAGTCTTATACGCAGGAAAATAAGGTATATTTTAAATTCCAGTTTCAAAGCACCATATTTCAGTGTTAACAAGTAAGGATATGGTCCACAAAATAGTGCACTGAAAGTGAAATTGCTAGGGTAGTTATGGACATTGATTTCAAAGTCTAAAAAATTAAATTAAGGAGTCAACATGGTGTTGTGATCTGAGAGTCTGACTAGGACTCTGGGAGACGAGAGGTCAAATCTGCATCTGGGAGACTGAAAGAAGCAGCTTGGAGAGAACCTAGGAGCGGTCTCTCCAAGCTGCCTGTTTTCAATACACCTATAACCTGGACAGCACTACAAATATCTTTGCCCACTGTCCTGATCTGTATGTAGTGCCTTGGAAATTATTCTGTTTGAGTCATGCCAGGCTGAAAAGGGGTCACATTTGGTCATTAACGACCACAAATATGAATTCCAGCAGTTATGAGATTGTGAAGAGGATGCCAGCCATGCTTTTTTGGCCACACTGTAAAAGAGCTATCTAAGCTGCTGAACCCCCATCCCCACCCCCAATGTTTCAGCACTCTGGACATTGCCTTTAAAGTCTGGACTAAAGCCTGCAGCAGGTTTACCACTCCACTAACATGGAAGCCACTAGCTGCCACTGCAAGTTTAACTTTGAAAAATATTTTAAAATGTACATTAATTCAGAAGCAAGAGAAGAAAGAAACCTGGAAATTAAATTCTATTATCCAATTAGGGAAAAAGCTGGTTTGCAGTCTTCTAAAGAAAAGTAAAAAGTTATTTACCTTTATATATTTCACTAATTTTTGAATCTGCCAGTATTCTGAAGGCAAATCTGTATTAATTTCCTGATGACGCTCAGGTTGTTCTTCATCTTCTTCACTCTCTGAAGTACTTTCAATCTCATCTTCAAATTTCATGGAAGATCTCCTAAATATAAATAAACTAAAAATTACTTGCATCTGGAAATTATGAATATACGAAAGAAAGAAATAAAATAAAAATGAGTCACATGCAAAACCTGACTTACCTCAACACAAGTGGGATTGCCCTGAATCTTGTAAGACTCAGTGGGCCTTTGCAGCATCCATGCATACAACAAAAACATTTGGCAGCAGACACCCTATCTATGTGTACACAACTATGGGGTAGATATTTCAAGATGAACCAGAACCCCCAAATCATGGATGCTGGGGAGGGAGACAACATCATATTTAGAACACCAGGCAGTATAACTGCAAAGTAAAGCCTCTCCCACTTGCATCTTAAGGTCAATTGGGGTTTGCACACCTAAACAGGTGTATAAATGCAAAAAAAAGAGGCACAATCAACCAGGCAGTGCTAGTGTATAACTTCATTTCACCATGCTTACACAGAAATCTTATACTGAAATCCATCTGCACAGTTTCTGATTTCTTTTATATACTCTTGAGTTTTAAGCTAGCATAGCTGTTGGAAAACTTCATCCTAAGCACCAAAGTGACAGAAAGCAAGCTTTACTGGAGGCACTGTTCTACGTCAACCTCTGGGGTGTGTAGCCACCATAGTTAATAACCACAAAACCAAAAAAAAAAAGTCTTAAAACAAATTTTATTTGGCACAGGCTTGCATAAAGTTCTTCAGGGTGACTGAAGCACTCCATATCCATTACCTCTTCAGTGCTTACAACAACCCTATATGATAGGTCATAAATAAAGGTGAAGGTATTCCCCACTGACAAGGTTGTCAAGTCATGTCTGACTATAGGGGGTGGTGATCGTCTCTGTTACTAAGCTGAAGAGCCAGCGTTGTCAGAGACTACTCTGTGATCATGTGGCCAGCATGACTGCATAGAACGCTGTTTGCCTTCACACCAAAGTGGTACTTATCTTCTTGCATATGTATGCTTTTGAACTGCTAGGTTGACAGAAGCTAGGACTAATAATGGGAGCTCACCCCATCATGCAGCACCCTTGAACTGCCAACCTGCCTATCTTGAAATCAACAGTCAGCATCTTAACCACTTGAGCCACCGCATCCCTAGGTCATATATAATGAATAGGATGTTCAATGTTTTTTTTCTGTTATTAATTTGTGTTTTATAAAAATAAAATTAAAAAATACTTATTTTCAATTCCCAGAAGTTAAGGTAAGTTTGAAAAAGAGTGAATTGTAATTTCAGCTCATACGCATAAGGAATAGAGACAGGAGAGTCTCCACGTTTTCTAGGTTTTGATTTTTATGGTACTATACTTACACGAGGTTCCAACTTTCAATGAAGCTTGGAGGGCAGGGGCGGTTTACCTGTTTTTTTCACAGACAAAGCAGATTCCTTCATCTAAGCAGATTTTCTTTCAGGATGGCAAAAGATAAAAGTATATTTCCCCCACGTGTGGAAAAATAGTGTGTATGGGAGAGAATAATTTTCAATGAGAAAACAGTACACGGGGCAAAGTTAAAACACTCTTCCAAATATGCTGCTCCAAGTAAATCCAAAGCCAAGAGTAGCAATATCCAAGTGAAAAGAAAAACCATGGGATGATGTTCCAAATTTCTTTGATATCATACCTACTTTTGCCTAGTAACTAGGCTAATGCTTTAATAAAACTGACATTGAAAATCTTGTATACATATCTCCTTGAATATATATTAGTTCACATCAATTTTATATTCAAGTTAGCTAGGTTCTGTAAGTACAAAATTCTATCTAGTTTACATAATCCACTGATGTCTTCCCACAGGTGACAGTTTTTGAAAAAAAGCACATTTTAAAATCACTGATTGAAACCAAAATGGTTAGGAAGTCAGTACAATCAGAGAAAGAATGTGACTATGAAAACTCTTAGAATGAATGCATTTAACTTAATTTCAGATTCTAATATCAACTTAGTTCTGCAAAATTAAAAAAGTTCGGAAAGAGAGAACCAAAAATAAAAATAAAAGGAACTCTCCTGGATTTTTAAATTTCAAGAGCAAAGCCTTCCAAACATGAGATCTATCCCTGTACCTTGCTTAAGAAATCAGAGTTAGGAAATGCCTATTAAAAGCCAAGTTACTGGTACAATATGCCAAGCAATCATCTTCTCTCAGACTATGATTGGAAAAATGGTAGCAGATGCAAGCATGAGACAATGCTGCCAGAACCACCAGGTTTGCATTTTCAGTTTGGGAGTTCCCTCTTCAGTCATGCACAGGAGTGGGAATAACTGGGGAACCAAAACCTACTGAGTAAAATTTTCAGCTGAGAATAACAATATTCAAACAAGCTCTTCCAACTTCGTCATGCCCCTCCAGATATATTGGACTACAACTCCCATCCTTCAGCCAACATGGCCAATGACCATACTAGCAGGTGGAGATGAAAGCTGTAGTAAAATTATGCATGGAGTACACAATTGTGGGAGGCTGCTTTAGACTATATAATTAAATTAATTTTCTTCATATGAGATGTGTCTACCATTTGGAAAGCATTTATATTTAAAATACTGTTTACAGTGAAAAATGGTACATTTGTAATTTGGGGAAGGGTCAAATAATTACGTACCCTTTTACTGAGCCACTAGATGTTGCAGTGGATTTTTTCTTGCCTTCAGGAGGGCCAGGTTTTCTTTCATTTTCATCTCTGCTTTCTGTCTTTGATCCTTTGTCTCTGGAAAGATTTGGTTTTTGTTGTTTGACATTCACTATTACATACACTTGCATGTATACACTTACCTGTTAAGAATTAATCTTATCACTGAGATATTTTAAACTGATTACCATCACATTAGGCTGAAAAAAAATCTTGGCTGCAATTCTATATCATGGTCAATGTTGCACAGCTTTACATATACTTTAATATGCAGCGGAGGCACTATTGAATCCTCATGAATTGTGAAGACATGTATCAGGGCATCAGCAAGAGTGTTCAGTGTGCCAGTGTGCATTAGCACTCCCTAGTCAGTGTTCCATAATATACTGGACTCTATGGATGTGCATCAGCATTCCTTAGCTGGTGTCCCTATGCACATCAGGAGTTCCCAATGTGCAATCAGCACTGTGTTGGCTCCTGTACTAAGGCCATGTCAGCCTCTTACTGAATACAGATGTTGAGAAACTATTTGGTTCTATTTCCTGCAGTTGCATACTGAATTCAACCCATAAGGACATAAAAGCTACCACAGATGTCATAACAAATGAGCATGAAAGGATGTTAGCTTTGAAATTTTAATAATGATATATACTCTGTATATTAAAGTTTATTATCCTTCCCCATTAATTATTGTTGTTGTTGTGTTACTTCACGTCATTTCCAACTTATGACAACTCTAAGGCAAAGCTATCCAGGGTTTTCTTGGCAAGATTTGTTCAGAGGGTTTGCCCCTGGTGGCGCAAATCAGCCCTGGTGGTGCAGTGGTTAAATGCCTGTACTGCAGCCACTCACTCATAAACCACAAGGTTGCGAGTTCAATACCAGCCAGGGCTGAAGCTCGACTCAGGTCTGCATCCTTCTGAAGTCGCTAAAATGAGTACCCAGATTGTTGGGGGGCAATCAGCTCACAGTTGTAAACCGCTTAGACATCCCATAGCGTGATATGAAGCGGTATATAAATGAAGCTGCTTTGCTTCCTCTAAGACTGAGAGAGTGCAACTTGCCCAAAGTCACCCAGGGGTTTCCATGACTGAGTAGGGATTCCAGATGTAGGCCAATGCTCAAACCACTACACCACGCTGGCTCTCACAAAGTGAAAACAATAGTATTCAAATATATATTCCAGGATCAAAAGACAAATCACTTGTTGTGTGGAAAGCCACTGCTGCTGTTATTACTGTCATTTATTCAGTGGATATACTTTAACTGGGACTAGCAAATTGGATTTTTTTTCAAGTAGCAAAACAACAACTGTTTCTTAAACTGTTAAAGTTAATTAGCATTTTCTGTCAAAAAAAACCCCAAAGGAATTACATACTCTCGGGGTCCAGGTGTAGTCTTCCACTTAAGAGATGGTTCTAATTTCTTGCTGTCAGTAGGCTTACTTTTTACAAGAGGACTCTTAGGCTTCTCAATCACATTCTTTTCTCCATAGTCGTAAAATTTTTGGGCTTGGCCATATTCTTCTGTCTCAACCACTTCCATATGTCGATAATGTTTTTCATACTTTGGTTCATCAAAAAAAGTGTATTTCTAATAAGAGATGAAAATGTTTGGAAAAATTACATATCCACATGAATAAAACATCCTGAGAAATTAGTAAGCTAGAGGAAATCTAGACAGATTGGTTTTAAACTTCTTCTGTTGGCATACAAAAATATCCAACATTCCGCTAGTTTAGAAAAAAAATACAACTCCATATTAATCACCAAATGGCTTCAATTTTGGTTAAATTATATAATTAGCATTATTTTTTCTAACACACAAAGCTATTAGCTAAGATCCCTGCTGAAAATAACGTTAGATATAGCAATGACTACTATGAATTTATGATAATTGTGTGACACAATATTTATTTATCTAAGTTAGGGACAGGTAACTCATGGTTTTCCAGATATATTTGGATTGCCAGTTCCATCAGCCCTTTCAAAGGTAAAGGATGATAAGAGCTGCAGTCCAACTAAATCTGGAGGCTTACACATTCTCCATCCCTGATTTGTTTACACTCAGGATCAAACTTTTTAACGGAAGCTGTCAAAGCAGCTCTTGTTAATAAAATGCAAAGAATATGCTCACAATTCATTTTAAAACCAAACTATTTTATTTTATTTTTATTTATATGCTGCTGTTCTCTTAAATTGGACCCAAGGTAACTCACAATGCCAGCAGACCAGGGGTATTCACCTGGAGTTGCTGTCCACACCTGCCTCTTCCTCTGTCCTGTTCCTTCCTGTAGGGGGGTAGATTCAAATAGCCCAAGGACTACCATATTTACAGACTCAAAATGCATAGCTTAGAAAGAAACTCCACTGCAATATTTAAAAGGGATGAAAATCTTAAGAGAACAATCCCTAGTAGGGATCATAGCCAAGGTTCAGATGAGCCCAAACTAGGCCAGCTGAAGCTGTGCTGAATCCAAATCCCCTTCAGCTTAGTGGTGTTTGAATCCCATTATGGGAAAAAGACAGGATACAAAACTTTGAAATAAATAAATAAATAAATTTGTTTATGATCACCCTTGCCCTGGCCTAATAAGGTATATGCCAGCCAAGTGAGTGTGTCACTGGGTTAGAGAATAAGACTTGACACAATTTGATTCCTCCCTTATGTCATCCTTCACTTTGTTTCTGGCTTTTCTGCCAGCAGAGCAGAAAATGGCAGACTACTCTGTTACCAGATCTCTGAGATGAGCTGGTAGAATAGCAATCTTCTAGCAGAAGGAAAATCTGTTAACAGAAGGCCATTTCTTGTTCTTCTTGATCCTAAAACCTCACAGCCAACAAGCATTTAAGAACAGAACGATCTATGGTGCAATGTTGACCCCATTCACACTAGAAAATAACCCATTGTGGAAACCAGTTTATTTCCACAATGTGTTCCACAATTGAATCTCTCTGTGGCATTTTATCCCGATTCCCGTTCACACTTGGGAATGGGATAAAATGCCATGGAGAGAATCGATCCTGGCAGGTGCGGGGGGGGAGGAAGAGGAGAGGAGGGACGACAGACCGATGACAGGTGCGGAGGGGAGAGAAAGAGAAGAGAGGAAGAGGGGGAAGTAAAAAGGATGCAACAGTGGGGGCAGAGGAAGAGGTGGAAGAGAGGAAGACAAGAAAGGCAGACATGGCAGCAGGCGCAAGATGAAGAGGAGGTAGGAGGAAGAGAAAGAGCAGTGGTGTTGGGGGAGGAGGAAGAGTGAGATGCTCCAAATGAGTTCCCATTGGCGGCTTGAGGGAAAAAACTGGTTCTTTTGAAAAGAACCACTAAAATTCCCATTTCCAAAAAAAACAGGTTAAGGGGGATTTGCACCAGGCCCCCTCAAGGTCAGGAAAACCTGGCACAAGTGTGAATGACCCCAATTTAAACCAGTTTGCAAGCCGATTTAAAACGTAGTGTGAACAGGCTCACACACAGTCTCAACAGGCAGTGAAAAATTTGACAGTGGATCCACTGCTAACAAAACTACACTTTAAACCACACTTTGAAAGTAGGTTAAGTTCTTGGCTTCTTCTGAACATGATAACCATAGATGTTAATAGGAATCAAGTTAACTATTTTCTGTATGACATTTTGGTCATACTTTCGCACACTGCCTTGGTATGTACTTAAAAATACTTTTGATAGATAAAAAATTTCCTAGACATTTTTTAATGTGAGCGGAGTCTAGTTTCTTTCTGTGGTTTCAATGTTGTTTTGTTTCCACATGTTGTGGTCTGTAGCCACGTTTTCTGATTTTTACTCTGCTGCTTAATTATTTGTAAGTTGTCCTGAAAGCGAGAGCTGATAAGGATATAATTTTTAAAATCCATCCATCAATTTGACTGATCATCGTCTGGATCAAAAAGGTTTTGTCGTTCCATCACCCATCAAACAAAAACAGTTGCTTTCCCAACATTACTTCCTTGTTCTGCCTTCAGCTTTAGGCTTCTTCCCAAAAATACTGTGTGTAGCTACAACAACCTTCAGTGACAGAGCTCCCAGGGATGTACTGATGCCATTCCTAAACATTGTCCTGACCTGATGCGAGTCCTGAACACTGGGCTTAAGATATTCCAATGGAAACATGGGTTCAAGATTGGAATATAGTTCAAACCAAGAACGGGTGTGAGAGAGAACAAAAGGAAAACAGAAGGGATTTCCTTCCAGGTTAGGATGACATTAGAGCAGGGGTAGGCAACCTTTTTGATCCAGGAGCCGGGTTGCGGTCCCTCAGACAATTGGGGGGCCGAAGTACCATATATATATATATATATTTTAAAAAAATTAAAAATTAAAAAAATATGCATGCACACTCTCTCAGCCCCAGAAAAGCTATGGAAAACCCCCTGTGGAGATTTTGCCAAGAAAACCCCAAGAACAAGTAATAACAACAATAATCAATATCATCATGACGGGGGGTGGCGGCGGCAGCAGTGGGGGGGTGGCAGGACCGGCCTGGGGCCGGTACAAAGGCCTCGGGGGGCCGCATCCGGCCCCTGGCCTTAGGTTGCCTACCCCTGCATTACAGATAGCAAGGGGGTAGATAAAGCTCTAAAACCTATATCCAGCAACTGCCAAACTGTTTTCATGTGCTTGCTGTCTCTAGGGAATTTTCATCTATTAACAGAAGGAACTATATTTCCTGGCATTGAGAAGTTAACAGTAGTTACTTTTGTTTGGAAAAATCTATGATACATTTATATATATATATATATATATATATATATATGCCTCATTTCCTCCTCTCAAAATATAGTAAATAATTCATTGTATTTTATTTATTGCATTATGTTTCCTTTCCCTTCTAATATTCATGACATCACTATGTAAAAAGATGTTTACACATTTCCTAACAATGAGCTGCTACTGGACTGTTACTCCATCTTCCCAGAAAGTGAAATGAAATGAACCCAGAGAAATGAACCCAAGAGCTCTCCCTCAAAATCTCTGGAAATCAACAAGCCTGGTCTTATTACAATTCTCCACCCAGGTGTTCATGCTACAACCATTTCTATTTCTTTTCTCTCTTTGTAGTTTTATGATATTGAAAAATTCAATCAGAAAAATTAAAAAGGGTCAATAAATCGTTCTGTCAATAAAAATAAAATAAGTCTGTGGAAGACTTTATTACTGATTTCCTCTCATTGTTTTTCCATGTTTATATTAAAAGAGCTATTTCATTATAAAAATTATTTATTTCCATGAAAAGACAGTTAAAACCATTGGCACATGCAAAAGAGAATCAGAATAGTCAATACCGATAGCCACTAATCATACATCCATACTTGTCAGAAAGAAATGCAATGTGCTGAACTTACAGATAGTGTTTAATTGACAACATCCAGTTGATTTTAAACTATGAATTTTAAATTGATATATTTTAAATTTTATGTCTGGATAATTTTAATGTGTAATAGTCATCTTAATCCTATGTTTGTGTGTTTTAACCTATGTCTTTAAATGGTTTCATGTCTTTAATTATATATTGTATTTTAATGTATGTTGTACCCCACCTCATGCCTTGGGGAGAAGAGGGCAAGAAATAAAATGTTGTTGTTGTTGTTGTTGTTGTTGTTGTTAACACTGGATCATTTCAAAACCTCACTAACACATTGCCTGTCTCAATAAACAAATCCAGCATAATAAAGACTGGATACCTTTCGGTTCTCTAAAAATGAGATAGTGAACACAGGATTGAATCTTTAGAGAAAATAGCAAATGGAAAGCAATGACTGATAAATATCAACCCTGATACCTTCCTGTACCTGGTTCATGGTAAATCTAAGCACTTTGGGGTTTTGTATCAAACAAATTCCCTCCTTTAAATGAGGGCATCATCTAGAAGTCTTCTTACTGCCTGTTCATTTATCTTTAAAGTATTTAGCACTAATTTTGATAATAATGCCTTGTAATCTCTCTTTTCCTCTTTGTCATGAAGCTCAGCAAAATGCTTATATGTTTAACTGTAGAGACTAATATGAATTCATATTTTTCCCCTAAAGGAATCTGACAAGTATTATTTTGAAAATACTAATTTTTGAATTATACTTTATCTGATATTACTCTATTAAATATAACAGTATCAGATTCTAGCCAGGTCCAGTGGCAGCCATAGCATTTTTGAGAGGGGCTTATAAAAACTATATTGGGGAGTTATTTCAATTTAGTTTGAACATACTAATGTCTATTTACATATCTTCTGATTACTGCTAAAAAATAATTTTCCAGCTCAAGCTAAAATACAAAAGTTTCTTTCTAATTTTGAGAAGAGCAAGTGCATCAATACTTTTTGGAATATTCAGTTGACTTTCCTGCTTATTCTTTACTGAAAGAACAACTAGTCCCAAAAGTATGTCTCATGCTAGAACACCTTGGTGTTTCCAAAAACTAAAACACCTTAACTCAAAATTTACCCTTCCAGAAATTACACACTCTCTCTTAGTCTTACTTTGCATCTTGCCTGAAATACATTACCTAGAGATCTCAAAAGCTTGCTCACATTTGTGTGCCATTGTTTGTCATAACAATATTACACTGATATGCTTTTTGGAAGCAAAAAATTAATAGGTCTTTTCCAGACTCAGCCAAAATCTGTACAGCTTTCTCTTAGAGGAAGGATCATTGCATTCATTTTTCATCCCACTACCACCACATGTCTTTTGTCCAATGCATATAACAGACCAAGTGCACACCTTAGCTTCTCCATAAACTCTGTTCTGTCACCATAACACAATCACAGCTTCTCAGCCTAACCTACTTCACTGAACTACCATGAGGATGAAAGGGAGGGACAGAAATGGGAGGACTATCGGAGTATAACACTTTTAGCTCCAGGAAATAAAAAGAATGAAATTAAAGTACTAATAAATATAATGGGCAGAGGGCATTCTGCATGTCTGTAGCCTTTCCAGATGCAAAATGTTGCAATATTACTCCCTCTGCAGAGACAGACTCTCATCCTCAATAAACTTCTCCAAAGGCTGTACTTCTCAGGAAAGTAGTATAGGAACAGTTGTTAACCACCTTCAAGTCAATCTCAACTCATAGCGATCCTGTGAATAAGACATCTCCAAAACTCCCTATCCTCCACTATTCTTCTAAGTTCTTGCAGATTCAAACCCATGACCTCCTTAACTGAATCCATCTATCTAGCATGTGGTCTTCCTTCCTTTCTACTTCCCTCCATCTTTCCTAATATCATTGTCTTTTCAAATGATCCATGTCTTCTCATGATGTGTCCAAAGCATGATAGCCTGTTTAGTCATCTTTGTCTCCAATAAAATTTCAGGTGTGATCTGCTCTAGGACCCATTTATTTATTCTTTTTTGCTGTCCATGGTATCCTCAGCACTCTTCCCCAGCACATCTCAAATATCCATTTTTTTAACCACCCAGCTTTCGCATCCATGGAAATGGGGAATACAATTGCTTGTAGAGTCTAACTTTCATGCTTAGTTGTATATCTTGGGTCTTTAGGAGTTTTTCTATTTTTCATAGCTACCCTCCCCATTCTTAGACTTCTGATTTCTTGACTGCAGTTCCCATTTGTGATCAATGTTTGATCCAAGGTATAGGAAATCTTTTACTATTTCTAAATTGTCTAGGCTGAACTTCTCCTGAAGATCCTCCATGGTCATTATTTTTGTTTTATGTTCAACAGTAAGCCTGCCTTTGCACTTTCTTCTTTGACCTTCCACAGCAGTTGCTCTAGGTCTTCAATGTTTTCAAATAGTATGGTGTCATCTGCATATCTTAGATTGTTGATGTTCCTTCCTCTTATTTTCAGTTCTCCTGCTTCTGTGTCCAAACCTGCTTTTTTTATAATATGTTCGGCATACAAGTTAAAAAGATAGAGTGAAATGATGCAGCCTTGCCTGACCCTTTTGCTAATTGGGAACTATTCGGTTTCTCAGTGTTCTAACAGTAGCCTCTTGACCTAAGTATAGATTCCTCATCATGACTATGGAGTTTATCACACAGGGAAAATTGGAAGTTTAAACGGGTCAGAACCTGCGGTTATCCAGTGCATTAGGTACAATTGTGTGAATGGTTTTCACACGATGTTGCACACAAACTGCTTAGAATCCAAACAGAAAGTGACATGAATCAGGGAATAGTTATTTTCAGGAAAATATCATGTTTTTATTTCCATTTCATTCATGAATTCGCTTTCTTTGCACAATTGCTGTAGTGTGAAAGCTATTTGTGGGATTCTCCATGTTTTTTGCTTTTTGCCAGATTTTCCCATGGTTCTTTGCTGCTTTAAAAATAATAATAATGAATTTTATTTCTAACCCACCCCTCTGCTTCAGCAACCGGGGCGGCGTACAACAAAATTAAAACTGATAGAGATTTGCTTTTCTCTGCTTTGTTGTGCCCAGAGGGACACCACCTTTTATGTTTCAGCAGGGCTCTTAAAGGATCAGCAGGCACAGAGAGAGAAAGAGAAAGAGAAAGAGAGAGAGAGCTTGCTTCTCTCCCTCATGTGCCTCTCTCCTCCTACAGCCTTCCCCACTAGCCAGGGCTCTGAAAGGATCAGCTAGTGAGGAAGACAGGGACATAGCGAGAGCAAGAAAGAAGTTTTCTCTTTCCTTTCCTACTTCTTTTGGGTAATGTTCTGTTCTTTTTACTAAGGCTGGATACTATTTCTTGGAAAGTAAGGGCAGTAAATTATATTATTAAAATGAAAATTAGGTAAATTGTTTATTTCTCTGGGTGATTTCTAGTAATGCAACTACTGCTTCTGTGCACAATTTTTTTTACTTCCAAACCATCAACGGGATTTGTCCGCATCTGTGTGAAAACCAAATGCGCTTTCTACCCAATTTCTTGCAGTAGTGATGTGCTTTTAACATGTTGTTGGGTTCTGCGTGTGAAAATCATTTGCGCATTGCATGCTTTTCTGGGATGCGGACGCTTTAATTATTTTCGGGATGGAAGCACATAAGTCATCGTGTGATAAACTCCCAACTATCAGATGTAATGGCACTTCCATGTCTTTAAGGGCATTCCATAGTCTTTCATGATATATGCAATCCAAAGCTTTGCTCTAGTCTTTAAAGCACATGCTGATTTTCTATTAGAACAGAAGCATTCCCCAAACACATTCTGGAAGGAAATTCCCTAAACACATGGGACAAATGAGAGGGGGTGTTACTGTGGGGTCAGATGATATCTGAGAGAACACAGGCTGCCCTGAATGCTTCTCTTCAGTTAAAGACAGGATGAAGTGAAGAAATTGGGTTTCTTTCTCTAAGAAGTTAGGGGAAGGGGTTGTGATAATCTCTCCTGTTTTATGAAATTTGGAAGGGGTTCTGTGACAGCTTCCCTGCTTTCATGTCCTCCTTATGCAAAAGAAGTGTCAGTGCATTCTCCTTTTTAAAAATGAGGCTGTAAGTTAAGTTTCAAAATCGGTAGCACTAAATGTTGCACTTCATTTAAAGGTGGAACGGGATTTCCTTTTCCTCACATGAAATGGAATATAGCTACATTCCTTCCCATTCCAAATTGATGAACTTGCTACATTTTTGTTCTATGTTTGCTATCTCCCTCTGTGCCCGTTTGAGATTTGATAATTCAAATTACATTACCAAAGCAGAGACATTTTCTTTTTCAAATGCCTGTCTGGAACATGCCTCTTAAGTGAATAGAGGTGAGGTGGGATGGGAGTGGGAGAAGAGTCATCATCCTAAACCATATCCCCTTCTTCCTTCCCTCCTGAATATTTCATCTCTTTTCTCTCAGCAAACACACACACACTCTATATAATCTCTATAACATAAAAGATCAAATGAAATGGGTGAGAGAAGAAACCAAGGAAAGAGCACTAGTGGACTGGGTGAGTTTGCATCAACCTCCCATGCACTTCTCCCACACCTGCTTCCCAGTGTCTGTTTCATTTTGTGCCTACCTAGGTGAGTCGTGGCAGAGATGGGGAGATAGGAAGCACCCAAAGCACTGAACGTAAATTAATGCAAAAATCAGAGAGGTGTTAGGAAATTCAGTGCAAGGGGTGGTCTGTTGGGTCTTTGTGCACCACACTCCTTTCACCTGGTTTGTTTCTGTGTATTTTAGTTGGTCTGCCAGGAGAAGGTAGTGTCCCAAATACAGTTCAGACAACCAGCCAAAGGCTGATTGCTAGACAGCTGATACTAATGAACAAACAAAGTAACAGAGCAACTTACAATTCAGCAGCATTTACTTTACTTTAATAAACACAAGCCGTAAGTCCCAAACAGAATTCATTCACAAGTTTCAGGTCTAGCAAGAGAGTTCAGCAATATCCAAGTCAGGTAAACAGGACCCAGAGTCAACACATAAAGTCCAGGTCATTCTTTGAGACTTCACCATAAGCCTTTGACTTTTTAGAAGACAGAATGAAGAAATGAACACTATAGAGGCCTTTAAAATAGCTGCTCTCCTCTTGATATTGGTTTATATATCAATGGCTTTGAAAAGGTGAAAATGATTATTACTCCTAGAAGCTGCAGAAATCTCACCTGACTGACAGCTTACAACTGGGGTTTAAGAAAAGTGGTATGGTGAACTTCTTTGAAAGTAACATTTTGTAACAAAGGAGTAGTGGGTTTTTATTTGAACTGTACATTTGTAGCAAAGGAGTAGTGGATTTCTATTTGAATTACACATTTGTAATTCTACTTTTTGATTATGAACTGGTTTGCAAACATATAACCATTATTCATCTGATAAAGGCAGAAAAATATTAACAATCACACTGTAAGCAAAGAGATTATAAGAAACAGAATAGCTTATCCAGTTTTCTTCTAACCAAATAACTACTCCAACAGACATTCACCTACACCAGTTTCTGAAAGTGTAGTGCTGCTGTTTAAAGCAAAATAGAATGATTTAAAGTCAGATTAATAATGACAGGTGAACTTTTACAAGGATTCTCCACCACCTTGTCTTTATCAGCACTATGTGATTTCTGGATATGCTTGAAAGGAAAAACTCTTATTAACATTTACAGCTGAGTCTGGAAAGCTCATAAGATTTCACAAAATGTATCTTCATTTACTTCTGAACACCTGCTGACGTTAAAAACAGACAGAATGAAGAAATAAAAATGGATACAGAGAGAAGCTCTATATTCCTGTCACC
The DNA here is from genome assembly GCA_020142125.1 of Phrynosoma platyrhinos. Taxonomy (NCBI): domain Eukaryota; kingdom Metazoa; phylum Chordata; class Lepidosauria; order Squamata; family Phrynosomatidae; genus Phrynosoma; species Phrynosoma platyrhinos. The sequence goes on from CM034710.1 coordinate 108,351,090, forward strand.
ACTGGGAGTCATGAATAAAGCACAGTACCTTTGCCAGGAATCTAGCTTCACATATCCCATGTCTTCCCCTACAAGGTAAGATGCAGGGCAGGTAATACACTTCTGAAGCTATGTGGCTTCAGAAGTGTTGTTCCAGGCTACACGGCTCAGTTGGCACTTCATCCAACCCATGTCTGTCCTAGTCAAGGAAAGTCCAGGGTAGATGAAGGTTAGAGAATCCCTCCAGCTATCTCTGGTCACTGATCATACCTAACAGGGAGGATTCCTATGGGCCTGCAGATGGAATGGGCTGGAGTTTCTGCATCCTGCCTACCTATATTAACTGTACTCCTGCGTATCTGTGGCATGATGCAGAGAGAGCAATTTGAACTTACCAAACAAATAATACATAATCATACTTGGATGACAGCAAAACAGTTTGATGAATGTGTAAACTGGACAAATAGTTGTTTTTAAAATCACAGTCACTACAGTCCTTCAAATGCTCAGGAAGGGCCTTTGCAGACTGCCAGAAATAGTGCACATTAAATTGAGGCACTGTCCTGGCTTAGTGCTAGGGAGTCATGGGAATTGTATTTTTTTCTGAGACGTTGAGCCTTCTCTGTCAGAGAGCTCTGGTGCCACAATAAAATACAGTTCCCATAATTCCCTAGCACTGAGCCAGGGCAGTGCCTAAATTTAATGTGCACTATTTCTGGCAATCTGCAAAGGCCCATTCAGACGAAGAGCATTTGCAATATGCAGCTCAGAATATGAGATTTTTAAGACATTAGAAGGTCGCTTCCTGTTCCTCTTTAAACAGCATGAAATGTGCAAACTGTTTGGACATGGTTTCCTTACCATACATTATAAAACCAAGTTATTCCAGACCTCACATACTGGATTGACTCTCAGTGTCCTGGTCTCCACCACATATAATTTTCAAGCAACTTAATATGCTAGGCTTCAACAACAACAAGAAAAACACTCCAGCTCTTTCCTATTGTAAAACTTCTTTTAAAAAAAAAAAAGTTTAACAGGAGTTTATAGCAGACCCAACAGAAGCATCAACTACTCTGTTTTCTCACCAGTGGTTTGAGTTTCATGAAAACAAAACATAAGAATGCATAAGGGCCATTATAGCTATAAGATGGTAGAAACATGCACTGATCTGATACCAGTTTAAAAACAACTGTTGTCCCAAAAGCACCCTAGGAATCTATTGTTGTTTGGTAATAATTGATCATCAATTTCTCACAGACCTACAACTTACAATTCCCAAAGAAAAGATGATGGATATTAAAGCATTTTAAGACTGCCAACCTGTCTTAGCATAAATCCAACATACTGCTACATATGTCCTTTTTTTTTCTTTTTTCTTTTTTTTTGGGGGGGTCACTACAGAGGTTGGTATTCTGTTTTCACCTCTGCAATAACCAAAGCTTCCCTGGAGCTCATTTTGTTGCAATAGAACCCCCATGGTCATTCAGTTGCTGGTGGAGAGTGGGACAGGGGAGCAAAGTAATGTCTGACATCCCCACAGCCAGATGCAGAATGAGGACATCACCTTCTGAGACCTTTAGAAAACCCTGGCAGATCTCAGCAGTTGACAACATCAATTTGTGTCTAGCTGTGGGGACATAGCCAGATGCTTCTCAGATTCCCCACCCCAGTCACTGAATGGGCATGAAGGGGTTGCAACAGCCAAATGGTGAGTCCATGGGGGAAAGTTCAGAGGAGAGATGGGGGAAAGTTCAGAGGAGAGATGTAAAGTAGTTCCATCTGCTGAACTTTTACATTACAATATGGGATCTCAACTGCCATCTGCAAACCAGATATAATTTCCAGGGTGATCGGATCCTGAAGTCAAATTCACAAAATAACGAGAGGCCTATAGCATAGTTTTTCAGCATTTCTAGCCATAATGAAAGCAAACATGATTGTCACTGAACAACCAAAGTGCACTAGATTTAGGGGAACACTTAGCAAAGTATTTTTTTTTAGCTCACATAATGTAATAAGCACTGCTTGAAAGCGAAGGAAAAAAAGTTTGGTCTAATTAACAAGTAGTAACAAGCAGCTTCCATGCTTTTAAGCTTGCGTTATGGTTGAGGTTGTCCAGTTTAACAAGGAAGCTGTATTATATCTGGTGAAATCACAATTCCAAATCTCAAAATGCTCTGATGAATAACACTGAACAAGATAAGTTTAATGAACTAGATAATTAGCCTTTAGAATTAAGAAAAATCCCAATCAAATGATTTCAAATTATTTTGAACATATAGGCCTAAATCCATGTACTAATCCTAACAATGTAGATAGTAAATTCCATGAACCAATTGCTCTGCATTGGGGAATGTAAACAGCACATCAATCAGTGCTTCTGCTGTATTTCTGATAAGCAATTGGATTTAGGCCCAAATCTTTTTTTATACTAACACAACATCTCGATACAGACTTCTTCAAATAAAAAAGTAATCTACATATAGATGCAAATATAATTATATAGTTAGAAAATTGAGAAGTATGTACAACTTCTTCCTAAATACAGCTGCATTCCAAAAGCCCCCTGTATGTGACAAAAAATTTACCGGTATATGTTGTCTGTGTATACCTGGAGACATTTCTGATTTCCTCTCTTGCTGCAGCCTTTTCCATTGCACTGAAGCTGCATTCACACTGCAGAAATAATCCAGTTTGACACCACTTTAACTGCCACGGTTCAATCTACGGAATTCTGGGAACCATAGTTTGTTGTGGAACCAGAGCTCTCTGACAAAGAAGGTTAAGTACCTCATAAAACTACAATTTTCAGGATTCCATAGCACTAGGCCATGGGAGTTAAAGTGGTGTCAAACTGAATTATTTCGGCAGTGTTCCCAATCTAGACAGCATCTTTCATTGTGCAGGGGAAGGAACAGTAGAGGAAATGGCAGCCCAAAGCCCACCACCTTTGAGTAAATGACTTTGCTCCCCTTTTTTCAGAGCACAGCCAACTTTTAGGTTTCTTAAAATGAATTTTCCTCCAACACTGCAAACTCTGAAAAAAGCAAAAGCTTGTTATAACTATGATCTAACTTTAATTAACAACTACTGTGTGAACTTTATTTTAAGGAGTAAAATATATTTCTTATTCTGACTAGCCAATAACACTTAAATTTTAGAGCTTCTGCAGCATAATGGCAACACATGCTGTATGAGCTGGAAACACCTCACTTGTGTCTGACGTTTAAATAAATGACAATTCTTATAAAATAAGGAATATTCCTTTTATTCAAATCAGAAGGGATGAAGTTAACAAGAGGAATGGTTTTGATTATTTAACGCATTGTCAAAGACAGTTGACCTTTTACATTAAAATATGATATTTTCCTGCTTTAAAAATTGTACCACTGCTTAAAGGAAAACCATCTGCAGAAGGTTGAAAGATGAGCAGATGGGTTTTGCCAATTGCATCAATCCCAAACTTGCTTTGCTTCCTTGGAATTTTAGTTCCACAAAAATGAGCACAACTCCCAAACGAATGCTTTCAGGACTGGGGAGAAAGTCCAAAGCCAATCACATGTACTGGTACAACTCAAAAGACTCAGATCCAATTTTCAATCCCAACTAAAGTAGATCTATTGAATCAACAAGAACTTGGGAAGTCAACAGTTGTGCAAGTTACATTCAGTCTATTCCTTGAGATTTAAAACTGGATATAGGCCACATGGGCTATAGTTTTGGTTTTTTAATCTGAGGAGAAAAATCTTTTACAAATTATATATAATCAGGATCCATGGGATTTTCCACTGGAACTGGTCCTGTCAGTGGAATCAGGAGAGAACTAATTCTCATTCCCACTGCAGCCCCATACGCAACCCTAAAATCTGCTCTGATAGACTTTCCACAGACTGGTAGACTTTCCACAGCTGTTTTTTGGGTGGCACTGCGAGTGTGCTGCACTGTAGGTTCAGTCATACTGGCAGTCAGACACTAGTATGACATTAGATGTAGTGCTACAACTATCCATAATTAATAAATAGTCACATTTCATTTCCATATGGTCACACTAATATGGCCACATTCAGTTTTTAGTAGGAAACCAAACACCAAGACTGCCAAACATTTTCCACAGCACAAAAATCTAACAATTTCTTTTGCAATCCATGTTTTTTTCTTTCTTTTTGTTTATTGAAAGTGTGTGTCTGCATTCTTCTTTTATTAATGGTGCATATCTCAGTGACTACAGAAGTATGTTATATAGACAGAATGAACCACAATCACCTTAAAAACACAGCCACATCTGCATAAAAATATGCAAGGTGCAAACTGTTTATATTATGGACAGAATCATGTTGTTGTACTATGTAACTAGTGTAATGGGCCATTATGGTTTCTTAAGGTTTGCACAGCAGCAATGGGAGGAAGGTAGATAAATTAATAATTGCCACTGTCATTAGTACAAAAAGCTGTCAGTTCTCAAGCAGCTCTGCTGTACCTAGCTTCTGAGTAGGCCCTCAAAGCCAGGTTGTTCTGGGAAGGCTAGGTTAGAAAATTGCTGGTCCCATGACACTGGTGGTTTTCCAGGCCATCCTTCCCAGAACATTCTGGCTTTAAAAGCCCACTCAGATGCCAGGATTTGCAGAATTAGGTTGCACATAACATCTCTCTTCAAATTTTGGCAACTTTCTCTGCTTTCCTCCACCACACTTGTGTCCACAGTGTTTTTACTCCTGCAATTGCTGCATCACTGCACCACCTACATTAGCATAGTGCACCAACAGGATGTTAGCCTAAGACAGATCATTTGGGAATAAGAATTGGAGACAAAAGTGCATACCTGTTTACCCATATTCTCAACAAACACTGCTGATCTTTCTCTTAAAAATGAAACAAGGTCTTTATATATATCGCTCTTTCTCTCATAATTTATTTCATCCCTCTCTTTTTCCCGTCCCTGTAAGAAAAGCAAACATGAGGTTATTTCCCAGTCTTGCCTAGTCTCACATATCAAAAGTTTTATTCATGTTCAAGAACACAGATGTATAGTGCAATGTTATGTCTACTCAGAAGTAAACTCCAAAATGGGATTTACTTCACTTTGAATTTATATAGTGTGATTCAATCCATCCTATTCTGAAATTTCTGTTGAAGTTTATCAAAGTGGGTAAAAGTGCCCATCCAATATGAAACTCATTGTAACATTATTCTTTTCACCTTTCTGAAACACTTTATGATCCCAACGTTTATTTCTCTCAGCAGTTTTGTTTCCTACAACAGCAGTATTTATGAAGGATTGTATCTCCCCCTAAAACATCATGCTTATATTATTTCACTGGTATATAATATTGATACAGCCCATATCATTATTAGTATCATAGTGGAGAACTATTTGTTTTCTGATTCAAAAACTGGATAAATCAATGCACAGCATAAAAAACAGCATGTGCAGAGAACGTGTAAAAAGTGTAATGAACTGCAGCGATGTATTCAAGTCTTTTAGTCCAAGTCTCAAGTCAAATAGCAAATCTCTACCTTCAAATCTCAAGCTGAGTCTCAAGTCCTTGCGAGATACTTTCAAGTTGAGTCTGGGAGCCATCTTTTAACAGAAAAAAAAGGAGGTGGGGTGCGTTTCTTGGAGGGAACAGCTAGTGCATTAGGCAATGGGCTTGAGGTGGGAGTTGATGTCTGCTTGGTAGCCTGTCCAGCTGAAGAACAGAAAAGCCTTTTAAAGCTTTTCATAAACTTTAGAAGGATCCTTCTGCCTCAAGCTCATTGCCTAATGCATTTGCTGTTCCTTCCAAGAAATGTACCCCACATTTTGTGTGGGGTTTTTACCTGCTACTCAAAGCGAATGGCACCAACAAGTCAGTCACTAAAAATATACAAGTCTCTAGTCAAGTCAAGCCAGTATGACATTTTTGTCAAATCAAGTCCAAGTCAAGTCATTGAAGCTATTTGAGTCCAACTTATATCTGAGCCAACTGACCTGAGTCTACATCACTGATGAACTCTTTGTGGAAAACAAGTATAATTTAGGTTACTGCTACACTGGTTTGGTAGTACAGAATTGTACACTTCTGTTATTGCTTGGGAATTAAATATTGCTTCAAGAGAAAGCCAAGGAGCATTTTTATTGGTGAAGCCACTTTACAATCTTGTTAAAGAGTTGAAAAGATGCAGTAGTGTCTTAATCAGGAACAGATAACTCTGGCTGATGGAAATTTCCTATTTGACCTGCAGAGGCTCACAACCATGCCTCTACTCCTCTCGAAGTAACCTCTCCCCCCACAGCCAAGGCTAACAGGGAGGGGAATCCTTGCACTTGTCTCTGATCAGTAATATGAAATAACAACAAGGATGTTACCTGCACTTCTTGCCTTCCCATCTGAGATGGTGTGTTATATACAAAGGAGAATTGCTATTATTAGCTCCAGTAACTGGGCCAGCAGTTAGTTAGTTTATTCATTTTATTTTATTTCTATCATACCTTTCTCCCAAAAATGGACCCAAGGCAGCTCACAATGTAAAACACATTAAAACAATTTTTAAAAACAATTAAAATAACCTAATAAAACACTAGAAGGTTAAAATTTAAACATACAAAAGCTAAAAACATAATCTAAACCTCCCCCCCCCATAAAACCAGGCTTGCAAGATTTTAAAAAACTTGCTTGAATAAAAATGTTCAAAGGCCAGCAGGGAGGGGATCAGCCTAGCCTTCTGTGGAAGGGAGTTCCAGAGGATAGGAGCAACCACCGAGAAGGCTCTCTCCTCACTGATATACTCAGTGATTCACACATCCAGTTCTTCCTATTGGGAGTATGGGGCAGACAAAACTGCTACAAATAAGGTTCCTGCTGGGAAAGCATTCCTTCTATCAGGCATCTTGGTTGGACAGTCTGGTTTTACCAAGTACACGTTCAACCAGGATGGGGAAAGCTTGTGTCCAGTGAAACTAGCCATCAGTCAAACCACTATTCTGTCATAATGTCAGGAATACAAACAACCCCACTCAATGAGACCATCCAGTCCAGCAAAGGCTAAGGTGAAGGAAATCTGGCCCTCATTCCAACATGGTTCTTCATCTATAATCTAGGGCTGCACCTGCACTGCAGAAATAATTCAGTTTGACACCACTTTAACTGCCATGGCTCAATGCTATGGAATCCTGCAATCTGTAGTTTTGTGAGTCACTAAAGTTTTCTGACAGAGAAGGCTCAATGCCTCACAAAACTACAGCTCCCAGAATTCCACAGCATTGAGCCATGTCAGTTAAAGTGGTATTAAACTGGATTATTTATGCAATGTGAATGCAGCCTAGGTTAATATTAGTCATTTTCTTGTATTTAGGCATCACTTTAGTGTAATTTTTTTACTCTCTGCCCTTGAACAAAGTACTACTTACTCCATTTAAAAATACTCCAGCTGTGCTGCAAGTGACATACATAAGATCTGCATCACGTGGTTTAATGGTCAAATAGCAAATTTCCCCATGAACCTGTCTCCAAGGTGGGGCACGGCATCCATTGGCAAATTCATAGTCTATAAACAATTAAGATAAATAATTTGGTTCATGTTTGTTAATAATGAAGTAAGCAAAGCAACAGGAAATATATTTCCATTTTAATAGTAATATAAACCTGAAGTCCTTATTCATTACCTTCAGAAACACTATGGAGAGGCATGGGGATAATAATAATAATAATAATAATAATTTTTATTTGTAGCCCGCCTCTCTGCCCAAACAATCGAGGCGGGTTCCAACAATTAAAAGCATACAATGTAAAAACAACCCCAACCCTAATCCCACCTCCCAACCCCTTAAAATAGGATTAAACAGGAAAAATTTAAAACAATACAGTACTACATAAAAACAACAAATACCAGCCCAAACAATACAGGGAGGCCGATAGAATAGCAGACGAATACGTCTCCCGGGGCAGATATATCAGGGGAATATTATTCTGGGAAGGCCTGCCGGAAGAGATCCGTCTTCACTGCCTTCTTAAAGGCGGTGAGCGTGGAAATGAGACGGATCTCGTCCGGCAGGCCATTCCATAGCCTGGGGGCGGTAGCAGAAAAGGCCCTCTGGGAGGTCTGCGACAGCCTAGCTGATGGGATATAGCTGATGTGAGGTTCCTAATGTGAATCAGAAAGCCATCTGACAATGTTGACTCTATATATACTCCTCCTTGTGTTTCCACAATGGGTACCTTTTCTTGCTCTTGGTCTATCATCTTAATTTCCCCACTTTGACACAATTAAATAGTTGGGCAGCTGGAATCTGAGCCAGAACTACATTGTACAGAGCACCTAATTGCCCTGGATTAAAAAAAAGACAATGCATTTCCTGGTGCCTGGCAATCTGGAGGAGGGATGCAGATGGGGATGTTTGGGGAAGCTACAGGGCAACTAGAGGATAGGAGGTGGGGGTTGAGAGTATGGGCAGGGAACACAGTGGGAGGTACAGGGGCTTAGGGAACAGTGGGACCAGAGTAATGTCACAGGGTACAGTGGGGACAGAAAAGCAACAGTGAGCAAATGGGGCTGAAATAGGAAGGAGTGGGGAGGAACATGGTAAGAAAGAGCAGGAGGAAGGAGGTGTGTTATCTGCATGCATTTGGGTGTATATGGTGGGTAAAGAAAGATTGTTTATGCATGTATATAGAGTTACCTGAGAGAGAGGGAAAGAGAAAAAAATATGAAGGATATGTGTATGTAAGTTACCAAGCAGAGAGGAAATAAGTCCACTAAGTGTTAAGCAATGAGCCACTGACTTGAGTGATGATTTTGGGAAAAACTGATTTACGGGAGACCTATTTACTGGATAATACATTCATTTTAGAGGAATTTGTTTCATTTAGATGTGATCTGTGGAAATCAATTGGCTCACCTTCTTATGAAATGAGTATTATCTTGTGCTATATATAGCTTAACATTAAACCCTAGCCCTGCCTAATTTCATCAGCCTGCCTTCTCTGTAGTCCGTTCATGAAATGTGCATTTTGTTGTGGTTTGTTAGGTCAAATATGTGGTTTGATATATCATGCTCAGGCTGAGCCTCCCATGCATCTCTTGGGCAGGTTCTTTGTCTTTCTGCCCAGCAGACTCATAAGACAGGCATTTTATAATTAGCAACACACTTCCATGACATTTTTTTTCAAATTTCCAAATGTGCCAATGGACCAAAAAAGGTTAAGAACTCTTGAGAACTCTTGTTCTAGCTCTATTATTTACCACAAATATTTGATTTTTTAAAAAAATATATGGTAAAAATAAAAAGAGGGTTTGGACCTGATGTATATTCCAGTGATTCAAGGACAGCATCTTCTTTTGCCCCAGAGAAATGTTTAAGCAGTTCTATTTCATTTTTCACAGCTGCTGGGGTTAACCTCACTTCTCTGTAAATAGAATAAATTAGTTACATTCTAGTAACTGAGAAGGTATTTGCACAGTTAACTGGAAACAAACAAACAAACATTTTTTCCTCTTAAACCATGCCCCAGAAAAGAAAACAATGGAAATTGTCCAGGCTTATTGGACATGTGTCTCTTTCAGACAAGAGCTCATTGGACCAAATTCAGAGATTCTTATCCACAGCAATGGGTTGCCTCAATTCAGTTCCCCCTTTTCCTCAAAGACATGATTTACAGTTGTACAGTACAATCCTTTGCATATATACTCAGAAGTAAGTCTCACTGAGGTCAGTGGGATTTACTTCCAACTAAATATTCACAGGATTGCAGACTAAAGTTTCAGCTGACTTATCAACGGGGAAAATATTTACAGACTGAGGATGAGACTGAAGGCCAACCCTTCTAAATTTTCAAACCATTCCTGTTGTACTATAAGAAAAAAGCCTTTCTCTCTAATAATGGTATAGTCTATGTATGTTAAAGTTTATTATACTTCCCCCATTAAATGTTGTTGCTGTGTGCAAATCACTTCTGACTTATGGCAAACCTGTCACAGGATTTTCTTGACAAGATTTGTTTGGGTTGGGTTGGGTTGCCTTTGCCCTCCTCTGAGGATGAGAGGATACGACTCTCCCAAATTCAACCAATGGGTTTCCACAGTTGCGCAGGGATTCGTACCCGTCTCCAGAGTCGTAGTCCAAAGCACAAAACCACTACACTATGCTGGCTCTCTCCCCATAATTAGTCCATGTGAATACATTCAATAAATAGCTGGATTCCTCCAAGATATCCTGCATCTGGCAATTACAGCTAACCTGCAAAGGTAAGGCATCCCTAGTCTGATTAGATTCTCAGTCGATGATCTGTAAGTAAGATGTATCTAGTACAAGTGCAGCTCTCATTCCAAACGTTATGGTCTTACGTGACCATTGCTCTTGCATTCCTTGGTATCGTCATGTTCTTGCATGGTTTGTGTATTTGTGTTCATGGAAATTCCTATATTCCTACCTGCTTGATCTTGCTGTGCTCCTAAGACAGTGGTTCTCAACCTTTCTAATGCCGTGACCCCACAATACAGTTCCTCATGTTGTGGTGACCCCAAACCAAAATAAAAAATAAAAAATTGGTGGCTACTTCAAAACTGTAATTTTGCTAAAGTTATGATTCGGAATGTAAA
>CM034710.1:108378782-108402907 GCA_020142125.1 Phrynosoma platyrhinos
TGTTGGTGGGGAAAATGAGAACAGGGAATGGAATGGAATATCTTGGAAGAAGACACTGCTGGCTGGCTGGAATCCCAAACAAGAGCATTCTATACCTTAATGTGTCACTCCACGTTCTCTACTTCTAGGTGAATATAAACTTCATTTTCAATGTATATATGTATGGGTTAATCCACTTTGGGAATACCAGTAGGGCTAGTGGTTTGAATATTGGACTATGACTTTGGAGATCAGGCTTCGATTCCCTGCTCAGCCACAGAAACCCCTGGGTGACTGTGGGTGAGTCACACACTCTCACCCCCAGAAAACCCTGTGATGGGGTCTCCTTAGGGTCGACATTAGTTAGAAATGACTTGAAGGCACACAACAACATAGTCCACTTCATGAAGACAATCGTTGCCTCCAGATGCTTATACGACAATATATTCTGAAGTGCTGCAACAATCTGAGATCCAGAGCAGCTGAAAGACACAAATGCTGTAATTCTGGAAGGTGGAAATGATTAATCAGATTACCTTCCCAGTCCTAAACTAGGATGGGCAACTGTGAAAGGCTAGGATGCCACATTGATCCCCCAAGAGGGCTGCACACTTCCATTATACTGACCTCTGGGAAAAAATCAAAATGTTTTTCCCCCTAAGCATAATGGGGGGGGGGGCTAGGAGGTATTTTCACCATGATTTGGGGTCTTCCTGGCCTCTTTTAGGCCTGCGGAGGCCTTTGTTATCAACTATTGTTATTTACTTTTCTTTGCTTCCTGATCCACACGAGGCTCCTCTGGGAATTAAATTGTTCCATAACCACATTACATGGTGGAAATACTCTTGTGGCCCCAAGAAGAAATTTTGGAGAAACAATTTAAAACAAAATTGACATGTTTTAATTTACCCTTGAGGGCCCAGGGCCCTCCAAACATGAAAGAAGTGCTCTCCACATCCCCAAAGGGCATTTGAGAAAAAAATAAAGATTTATTTTGGAATTTTTTTTTTTTGGACACCTGGGGGCTATAAAAACAATCTTAAGGGCCACATGGATCCTGCAAGCTGCATTTTGCCCACTACTGTCCTAAATCAATAGCCGTAATCTTTCATGCTTCATCTTGGAGAGAATCCTGTTTGGGGCAGATCCTATTTGGGGCAAATCCCTATCCTTTCCATGTGTAAAGAGACAAAGGTGTCGCTATAATTTTGCAAAGTGGGACAGCTTTAAAAACAAAAGAAAGAATGTGCAGAACATATAGCAGCAAAAAAGAAGTGTGAATTTGACCCCATGCCATGAGATTGGGTATGAGACCAGTAAAGGATTATTTACAAGCTTCAGCTGACATTTTCCAGCTAGAGACAGTATTTTCTGTTCCTTGAGAATTGACCTAATTCCAGTTTTTCACTTTGGTAAGTTATTTATTAGGAACAGTCAAGATTGTTTCCAAAACCGGTGTCGTTCTGAAGTATCCAAAGAAGATATTACATCCCTGACCATCATGGCAGTAAGAACAAAAAACACAAAGCTCCCAGCTTACTTGTTTTGATTAGGTGAACATATGCGGCTCTGGACTAGACCATGCTATAAAGACTGAACACCAAACAGCTAAACGTCTGAGCTGTGAATTAAGAAGGGTGGGGTGAACGAAGGAAAAAGAAGCCCTTACAGATGGGATTCAGTGTGACGGGGAAAAATATGCCATTTTCAGAATAGGCTGTCTGGCCAAGAAATGATGCTCTCAGGAATCTTCAAGAAGAATAAGGGCTGCCTAGAGTGAGACAAGATATTTGGGATAAAAAATTGAGGATTAATAATACCTCAGCAGTTGCTTTTCTTCACAATGACAGGGAAGGAGATTTTGCAGGACACTTCTAGAAATGGGTTCCAGATGGGAATGTTGGGCATACTATCCAAGACTTAATGTGATTTAGGGAAAGCTTAACCAATAAAAGTAAGGGACAGCACACATTTCAAAATCGGAATAGCATCGCGCTCTTGTTTTCTACCTTCTCAGTTCTGTGGCTGTATTTGCTTTGGCCTTAGACAGACAGTTGCTTCAGTACATATTTCACAGACGAAAGTGCCCTAGAGAAATCATCAGGTGAAAAATGAAATGGTCAAAGAGGATTAGTTTCCGTTCTTAATGGGGTGATTAGCAGAAATGGACCCTTTTATGGTCTTATTGAAATCTGTGTGATCACCTCAACGTAAACAATATGTAACTCTCTCCTTTCAGCATTTGGATTTGTGGCTGTTCCTAAGAGCTACATTGCTTCTCTTGGAATAGGATAAAACAGAAGAGATGAAACCAGTAGAAAACCAAAGGCTCATGGAGACTTTAGCTGAGTAAATGAGCTAAATAAGCAATCATGACATGCATGTATGATCTCTTGAGGCATTCTGCTAATATATAAACCCAATTATTTTCTATATCATTTTTCATATGATCTCTTGAGGTATCTTGCTAATAATATACAAAATCAGTTATTAAAAACATAGAAAGACCACAGGTCTGGCCTCTGTTCCACTCTTTTCCATCACCACAACATTCCAGAAGGAGGCACTTCATCTAGACAGAAGCACTCCATCCCAATCTATGCCAGGGCTCAGGCCCTTCAGCTGTTTCAATTCCATTGGACATTCAACACCGAACTAAAACACAATGGTTGTGTATCTTCCTTTATAGAAGACAATAAATGTATTCTATTTGATCAGTTACTTGAAAACATCATCTGTTTGAAGTCTAGTTTAAAGATAAGGAACCGCCAGAAAAGGGAACAGGAATTATCAATAGTAAGCACCTTGACAGTAGGCCATGCAGACAGGCAGCCAGGTCATCTGATCCAGAGCCTGAAAATATTGATTTGTTGGACTACAAGTCCCAGCATCCTCATGCCAGCACAGAGATGGGATTCTGGTAGTAGCAACAACAACAACAACAACAACAACAACAACAACAGCAGCTTTAATTTCTTACCCACCTCTCCTAAAACAGATGATGTTTTCAAGTAGATGATGAAGGCTTGAGGTGGGGTACACACAGATTAAAATACAACTAACCATTAAAGACATGTGTTCAAACACATAAACATAGGATTTAAATAACTGCTTCATGGGGAGAAAAATTATTTTAATCCTTTACACATTAAAATCATCCAAATTAAAAACACTGATTTAAAATTAATAGTTTAAAATTGAGTGGGTAGGCTAACGGAAGAGATAGGTCTTTAATACTGTTTTAAATTCAGACATCATATCTCTCCTGGCAGGTAATTCCACAGTCTAAGGGCGGCTGATGAAAATGATCTCTGGCTGCCAGTTGCCAGTCTAGTTCTGGCCAACTGAAATAAATGTCTCCTGGAGGGCCTGATTGTAAAGGGTGGATTATATGGAAGGAGGCGATCTCATAGATAACCTGGACTCAAACCATGTAGGGCTTTACAGGCAATAACCACACTTTGTAGTTTGCCTGCAAACTAACTGGCAGCCAGGGGAGAGATTTTAATATTGGTGTCCTATGAGTGATTTTAATATTGATGCCCATATCATCCCACAAAGTAATGCTTCTGACCTCTGATCTGATCAGAGTGTTCAGCTTGATGATGACATGCATTGCATTTCTATGCATGTCTAAATATTATCTATAAGTATAAACCATCTTATGCAAATTTTATGCAAAAACATGTCTACTTTTTTGGTTTTGGTGATTTCTAAATGGTCACCTGAAACATAGGAAGAAGGAATAGATGACAGCCCCAAAAGCCCCTCAGCTTGTGGAGAGGTCATTTCTGTCTATATCCTGTAGAATATGTAGAGTAAATCCAATTATTCTCTGCGTCCTTCAGCATGGAACAGAAATCAATGAGCACAGTTATTCTCAAGCCCAACCTAGAATGCAGCCACCCTATTTAAAATTTGATTGTAGTAGTGTAGTAGGACCAGCAGTCTAGATCTGAGATAGCAAAGGTGACATTATCAGTCTGCTTCCCAGCCTCTCCTCCCTGAAACAGATTTTTAAAGAAAAGGCTTCCATTGGTGCAAAATTAAACTTTTAAATTTCAGTTCCTGTACAGATTAAGAAGTGGAAGGTTTAGGAGCTCACAACTGTGCAAGGATCTCCCATCAAAATGCTGCTACCTCCCCACAAAATAAAATCCCCATGTGCCTATTTGGCCTCCCATTTGGGCTACTGCAGGCTTCCCCCCCCATCTGTGGCAATCTGTGGGGAGTTTTCAAATTGGGAAGGAAGAGTTCTCTACGTAATTTTTCTCCCCATGAAGCAGTTTGATTTAAATAACTACTACTACTGTTACTACTACTACAACTACAGAGGAAGATTGGAAAGAGCAACTGTTGAATTAGAATATATCCACAAACTCCAATCCATCAATAGTGGGTTGAACAGAGGCAATGGCTTCCTGGAACACTACTCTTATTATAACACTAGTTAACAGTGACCATAGATAAATCTGAACTTGTCATCTCATTACCATACCCACAAATCTTGCATTTCTATGGCTATTTATATAGTCTGATTATCAAAGTCCTACCTGGGCACTAGTTTACTCCATGCACCCGAGGAAGTAGACCAAGTCTACAAAAGTTTATGCTACAACTTCTTTTGCACAAGTCATCTCAAAGGTGCTACAAGATTTCTTTGCATAGTAATAATAAGTAGAGAGAATAGTGACTGACCCTATCCATACTATGAATGCATGAAAAGAAAATGCACACAGAAAAGCAAAACTATGATAGCAAGACCTAGCCCATCTGTACCATCTATAGGAGTACAGAGAAACTTTTTCTACCTGGAAGATAATTCCAGCTTGAGAAGAATCTTGAGTTAATTCCAGTTTGAGAAGCATCTTCCAGCATGAGAAGGATCTCTTTTAGCTTGAGAAGGATCTTGAGAAGAATTTACACTTTCCAGGCCAAATAGATTTTTTACTACTTTGAACATTTCCCCATCAAATGTGCAAAGCCTAGTGCAATTCCAAGCATCTCTGGACGGGAAAGCGTAGCTCAGATCCATGCAACAGGTTCCCAACCTACAAGACATAATGTCATTCCATACAACAAGTGCTTGGGCTTCATATTGCCTTTCATCTCCAGTCGTTTGTCAAGGATAACAACAGGAGAAGCCTGCTAAAGGAATGGGAAGCACCCCACCTCAAGCTGAAAGCTGTCCAGGGACTGGAAACTCCTCATCCTTTGTCTGTACAGTTGCTACGTTTGTATAAAGTGTCTCCTTTCCCAGCCATTTGTATAGAAAATACAGTGAATATAGCGAAGTTAGGTCATGGCTTCAGAATACCCTTCAACATTTCTCAGATGAAAATTGGGATATGTGTGGCCGATAAACATCACAGTGTGGTCAAGTTATGGATGAAGATGAACAGAGAAGCTGGCAGAGACTGCAGCAGTTTGCTTTTGCCCATGCCTACTGGGAAGGGCAAAATTCTGACCCTTGGCTCCTCTCCCTGCTGAGTTAATTTAGCACAAACTACTTTTGGACTTTGAACTCAGTTGAACTCAAAGTGAGGACAAAGGAAGAAAGCGGGAGGAGGACACAGAAACTAGGCCATTGTAAATACAGTGGGAAAAGTTGAATGACAGAGGATTAATTGGGACTGTCTTATAAAGTTGCCAGAGTCAAAGCTGGAGAGCTTTCATGTGGTTTTAAAATATCCTACTGTGGCTGGAAAGAAGGCTACTGCTTCTTCTCCTGGCTGATCTCTCCCTGGACCTGTCATCCAAATTCTCTGTAAACCTGATGCAATTGGCCAGGACACACAGCAAATAGGGAAAGTGATGTTAGTGATGATAGTAAGGGGGGAATAGACAAGGAATGTTGCAGTTAGATGTGGAGTCGTAGGCTTTCATGGCCGGCATCCATAGTTTTTTGTGGGTTTTTCGGGCTGTGTGGTCATGTTCTAGAAGAGTTTATTTCTGATGTTTCACCAGCATCTGTGGCTGGCATCTTCAGAGAAAACTGGAATGGAGGAGAAGTTGCAGTTACTTTATTGCCTGCCACATTGGGAGGGTCTGGGAGTGATAGTTCAAAAGAACAACAGGCTTGGAGATTCTGGGACCTATGAAGTCTGCTATTACCTGTCATTCAGGGGTTCGCATCTCTGGCCCTCCAGATATTTTTCAGCCACAATTCCCATCAGGTTTAGGGATTATGGGACCTTATGTCCCAAAAGAACTGGAGAGCCCAAATGAAATGAGAGCACTGCTTGCTGGAAGATGCATTTCCTCTTGAGATCAAATGGAAGAATGGAAGTCATTTGGTTAGACCAGTGTTTCTCACCTTTTGATCCTCCAGACTTACTAGACTCTGGCACTCAGGATCTCTGGCCACTGGCCATGCTGCCCAGATCTCTGGGGAGCTAAAGTCCAAAACATCTGGAGGACCAAACATTTAGAGCTATCAGTTTAGACTAGCTGTATCTAGTCTGCTACTTTCTGGTTGTGTTGGGGGACAACTCCCATCACTCTCAGAACAACATGGCCAATGGGAGCAACCAGGCTGAAGAAGGCTGATCTGTCCTAGGAATTTAGTTTTATAAAAAGTGCAGCTGGATTGTTTGTGTTATTTTGCTGTCTCAAACAACAGTGATTAGTTGTTGTTTTCAAGAAATAAGTCCTTATAGAAGCCCTTGTAATGGGGATGGACCAGAACTTTAATGAAAGAAGAGGTCAAGAGAAAGAAATGCCCACCTCCCCACCAGCCACCTTTAAGGCTAATGTCCGTGGAATGAACACAGACTCTGGCCCCTTTTGAATGACACTTGTATCATTCAGGGAGACTGTAAAATTGTGCAACAGCAACTGCAAGAGTTCACTGATGACAACATCAACCTTTATTTCAACTAAGAAAACAGGTTCTAAAATAAGCTAGATTGGACGCAGTTCAGTTAAACACAAGTCCAGCTACTGCGAAGGCAAACATCTATTGCAGCTGTATCTGGTTTCCGTCACCATACTGATCATATTATGTCAGCAGTCAAGAAAAATATAAAGAAATTATTCTTTAAAGCCAAGGCAGATTCCCTCCCACCCGTACTAACACCCTCAGCTTGGATGACAAATGGAAGCTGTTGAAGAAGGAAGCGAAAAACAAGGCTACAGGTCTGATTCAACATCCATCTCTATTACGTGGCCAAATTACAGAACAAAAGATACCCTTTTATCAACATTGTTTTTATTGTTTAACCAGAGCAGAACTATGTGTTACAATGTGTGTCTTCCTGCATAGTGTACATTCTGATACTGTTCATTCAGCCAATTTTCTGGTATTTTTCTCAAAGCCTCTGCCATGGATATTCCAATCATCCATATGGGTACGTTTACTCCTTGCTTTTTTTCCATTTCCTTTTCTGGTAATAACTTTTCTAAATCAAGCTTTTTAGCTGAACAACTGGAGCCATTCTAGCCATGCTGAAGGAGCCGACGCCTTCCAGGTTTGGCAATTACATATTTTATTGTTGGAAGAACCAAATCTAATGGTTTCCTTTTTCTTCAATTAGGAGTTTATATAGCACTTTAGGGTCACTCCCAGACTCTTTCATGGGATGCTCAATAATGCATTGAAGACTTGGAGATGAATTTATTTTAAAGTTTCTTACTTGCTGAACACTGGTGTTCCAAAAAGTCATGTGATCAGTTTCCAGAAAGTTATTTATTCGGATTTATTTAAAATTGTGACATTGGAGGCTTAGCAGTAAAATGGGTTTACAGATGTTATTGCCAGATACTAACATTACCCTTCTTATATGTCTAACATAAGATTTGACTCTCATTGTTGATACTTTATAGGAAAGAATTGAAAAATATATATAAGTACTATATTATGATACAAAATATATAAATTTTTGTTGCTGTGGCTGCTTACTCATTATGATGTTCATTAGGACAGAGTTTACTGAATGCCTTAGGATGATGTACACATACAGATTTATCAATTGGTGATAATTTATTATACTGAATGATGACAAGTAAATGAAACATCATAGGACAAATGAAAACAATACCAACACAACACAATATTGTTCAAAGGAAGTCATTCCCCCATTCACCTAAATCACCACACACTGAATGAAAGCAAATCAAGTACACAGACACATGGCACAAACACATATGTGCGAGAAGAAAACTTTTTGTAACTGTAGAAGCTAGTCCTTTTGGGACAATGTAACATCTAGGTACAACTCAGTGACCACACAGCCTCCCACCACCTGGTACTATACTTTCATGTGTTAATCTACAACTCCCATTGTGCACAGGCAGCAGCAGCATTGCTGTGGGTAATGGGAGTTGTAGTATAGCACTTCTGAAGGGTGCTGTGGTATGGAGGGATGCAGAAGTATGGTCTAACAGAAGGAAAGTAAAAACAAAATCTGCTAGGTAAAGCAGAAAGTGTGAGTCATTGTGCAAAACACAGTGCAGAGGTAGGGGGAAGCACTTGTGCCTGGAAGTGTAAATCTTTATTTGGGGCAATTTCTTTCATGTTGAGGGTCTCCAAGGGCTGCATCAATATCCTTGGTGGACCTCGTGCAGCCAATGGGCCACTGGGTCCCCATCTTGACTTGGGACATGGATGGCAGGCTGAGTAGGTAAGTACACAAAGGCCTTGGTGGGCCTCCCCTCTATTTCTATTATAATCTCTATTTAAATTAAAGTAACTATTTAAAGAGTTCTCCCTGAACTGTACCTAGAAGCCAAGATGACTAAACTGAAGCTGTGGTATTTAGGGTATATCATGAGAAGACATGACTCACTAGAAAAAACAAGAATGCTTGGTAAGGTAGAAGGGAGTAGGAAAAGAGGATAGACTCAATCAAGAAGCCACAGCCCTGAGTCTGCAAGACCAATGGAGGCCAGGATGACTTGGAGGTCTATCATTCATAGGGTCATCATAAGCCAAAGGGGGGATGCAGATGGGCGGCCCTGGGCCACCCCCGGAAGCGGAGGATTGAGGCCGAGGCTGCAGGACACCTCGGCCCCGATCCTCCTTCGCTGCCTGTGAAAGGAGCGCTAAAATAGCACTCCTTCTGCAAGCCGTGAAAGGGGCACCACAAGAGGCGTGGCGTGCCTCTTTCACGTCTCTTCTGGCTCAGAAGGACGTCATTGGAGCGCCCATCATGTGGATGGGCCGTTGCTCCAATGATGTCCTCAGGAAGGGGATAGGGCGCCCAGCGTCCGGCTGCCCCTCCCCTTCCTGGGATTGAAGACAGCGTTTTTCACCGTCTACATCCCCCCATAGTTGACTTGGTGGCAGTTAACAATAACAAAAGTATTGGATGGACTCTGGGAGTCCAAGATTGAAATTCCTGCTCAGCCATGGAAACTCACTGGGTAACCTTTAGCAAGTCACACACTCTCAGTCCAAGTCTAAGATCCTGAGCAAAATTGGAAACCTCTACTGAATAAATATTTCCAAAAAAAAAAAAAAAAAAACTCTAGGGCAGGATCACCATGCATTGGAGTCAGCTTGAAGATAACTACAATGGACAAGTTATTTCTAAGCATACATCTACACCTAGAAATGATATAAATGTAATGCATAGCAGTATGTCCTCTTTTGAAAATGCATAAATGGCTACTCTAACTGGGGAGGCATTTGATATTTGCGTTAATATGCCCAGTTCCAAGTCCTCTAGTATCAGCACCAGTTATTGGAGCTACACATTCTTAGAAAGGTTAGAAATGCAGTACTAGCCATGGTGAGCATAAGAAAAATTCTAAAGTCCATCATTCTGGTAATAAATACCTTCATTAGGCCAACCCAAAAGGCACAAAACTCCTTTTGCAAGCCTTCAAAGCATACATATTCTTTATCAGTTTTTTTTTAAGCATGCAGGGAAGGGCAAGGAAGAAAATGGCATTGGATTCATGTGGTTTACATGTTGCTCTGAGGTGGTATAGAGTAGTGGTTCCCAAACCCCTATCCTCCAGATGTCTTGGACTTCAACTCCCAGAATTCCTGACAACCAAGCTGACTGTGGCTGCTGGGTGTTTTTTTTTTGAAGTCCAAAACACCTGGAGGACCAAAGTTTGGGAATCACTGGTATAGAGGAATGGTCTGGAGGTTAACTAAGGGTTACCAGGCCACACCATCAATGGCCATGCACTGATTGGAGACAAGGACAGTAACAGAAAAGCAATAAAATGTGGTCCACCATTTGAAAATATATAGCACTCTCGAAGGCTTTAACCTCTGTCCATTGTGAGGCTCAAAAGCCCCTTTTCAGAAAGAGTACAGTTTTGAGTCAAGATAGTTTGCAATAGGATACCTCTACTGCTGTACTCTGCTATATGTGTATTTATTTATTTATTTATAGTATCTATATTCTGCTTTTCAGCCACAAAGGCTCTTTTAGAGTGGCTTAAAGGTAAAAGTAAAGTTTCCCTCTTTGACAAGTTTGTCTAGTTGTGTCCAACTGTAGGGAGCAGTGCTCATCTCTGTTACTAAGTCGAAGAGCCAGTTTTGTCAAAGACGACTCTGTGATCACATGGCCAGCATGACTGCACAGAATGCTGTTACCTTCCCACCAAAGTGCTACCTATTTATCAAACTTGCACCTTTACATGTTTTTGAACTGCTAGGTTGGCAGAAGCTGGAACTAGTGATGGGGGGGGGGGTCATTCCATCACACAGTGCTTGGGTCTCAAACTGCAGATTGTTAATTTGACAGTTCCCTGCCCTCAGGCTTACAATCTAAAAAGGCATGACAAACGGAAAATGGAATGGCAGTAAGGGGATCAAGTCCAGCAGATACTGCCCATTCTTTTCTCTCTCCAAGGCCAGGGTAGTGGCAATTGAAATGGAGGGAGGGTCCTCCATCTGCTTCTGGGCCTAGGCATGGTGAAGCTTTGCCTGCCTCTTCTTCTCTGCTTCTGAGGCAGGATAGTAGCAGTTAAGATGGAGGGAGGACCTTTCATCTGTCTCTGGCCTATGTAGGGTGGAACTGCTCTGCTTGCCCTCTGAGGTCACAAAAATTCCCATTTAATAAAGGCAGATAGTTGTTGGAAATTATATACTCAGTATATAATTATATACAAAGTAGGTAGGATAATGTGTAGAACTAGGCCCAGGTCCATAGTCTCTGCACCTCTTAGGGTAATACGAACATTTATTTTCAAAGAAGAAAACTAACTGGAATGGCGCAGTATGTATAGATGTATGTATTCTAATGTTTGGTTCAAAACAAGCCTGGATTTTTGTGATTTTACCTTGGATGAAGTGTACTTCCCTGTTCTGGCAGGATATTGTCTGTCCTCCAGCAACATAATGGCTGCTTCAAGTAGGATTTAGAGCAAGACACTGATACAGGCAAAACTTCTAAGAGCCATGTAAATCTTAACAAATTTGGAGGAATCTACTGTCAAGTTTTGCAAGCTCAAAGTGTTCTTTCTTGGACGTAAATCATGACTCAACTTGGCCACCAATGCCATGTATTACAAAGATGCCTATTTTAAAAGTTATACCAATGCCTGGGGCCAAAATTAGGTCAGCTCTCCTCTGTATATCCACAGAGAACGTGTGCTGTTATTTTGGGAGAACTGTCAGCTGCTGTTGTATTTAATTAGATTTGTAAGGAGTGGGAATGCTTGCGCATGTGCATGTAGAAAGAAACGCATCAAAACTGTTGGAAGTACAGCCACCATCTTGCATTAGAAGCTGGACTAAAAGAACTGAGTGATTACTGCTCCACCATTAACTTCATCAAAGGAAACAACCTCACAGAAAGTACAGTTGATTTAATCTCTTTAAATTTAGCAGACACTTTTATGAATTGGCCTCTTGGGACTAAAATAGATGTTACTTGTGTGTACAAGGGACACTGCATTGGTTTTAGTTTTTAAAGTGGAAAACCAGGTTCAGAAGTGAAAGTCAGTGGTAGATTTTTAACCTGGCTCGTTGGGTATCCTCTTCTTTCCAGGAACAATGCCATAACAAGACTGAAATTGACCAATATTGGCAAAAAAAAAAAAAAAAAAGTTTGAACTGTAACTCCAGAACACCCCAGACATCTAGGCTATGCTGGTAGGGGGATTCTGGGTGTTATAGTCCAAAAGTGTTATTTTTCCAGGTTGTGGCCCAATGCCACATCTATGCTTGGTGGCAATTCATCATGTCAATATGGCATGTACAAATGGCTCCTACCTTTTCCATCTGTTTCAGCATCCTGTGCCTTGGCTTTTTTGTTTGAAAGCTTGAGTGATAGGGCCCGTGTTTCTTTTTTATGCAAGCTACTTTAACAGACAATTGTCAGAAAAAAACACAATAAAATAACAATTATGCTAATATAACAACAATATATTTCTTACCTACCTCTTCCCAAGGCTCGAGGAGCAGTATAACCCAGATTAAAATACAAAATATAACTAAACACATATGAACATAATAATCCCATACCATTCTAATGGGAAAACTGGAGAAAGCAGCACTGTGGAGCGGAATGGGGAGCTCCTGTTTCGGTTGCCATCTCTTTGCCCAAGGACTTAGGACATAGGAAAAGTGATTTGACTACTGGACTAGGACATGGGGATACCAGGATTCAAATCCCTACGTAGCCCTGGAAACCCACTCTCTCAGCCTCAGAAGAAAGCAAGAGCAAACTCCCTCTGAACAAATTTTGCCAAGAAAACCCTGTGATAGGGTGTCCATAAGCCAGAAATGACTTGAAGGCACACAACTAAAACAAAGCCAGAGGGTTAGAATGAATTAAACTAGACTGTATCTAAAGGCTGCTGCTGCTTCATTTTAAAGGACGCCTTCAATTTAGGAAAAAATAAGTATTAAACAAATGTGTGTGTGTGTGTGTAGTCCTTCAGATATTGTTGAACTTCAGCTCCCCTCACTCACAAAATACATGATAGATGGTCAATGATGAACATCTGGAAGGCCTTCAAGTTTTCTCAGTTCAGTATCCAAACCAGTATCTTTTCATTCTGTGGTAGGCATGCCTACAGTAGTTGGCATACATGGCCACTTAGCTGTGTAGTTGCTCTTCAAGAATCATCTTTGGGACAGCCATTACATTTAAAGTTGATTGAAATAAAATTTATGCAGACATAGTTTTCCATATTAAAGCCCTTGCATCATAAGAGAGCCTGATATTTTCAAAAGACCATGAAGGAAAAGCCACCAGTGTCCAAGAAACAAAATGTCTCAGTTAAGGTCTGATTCGTTACAGAAGTTTCTTGCCCAAAACATTTGCTAACCTTAATTATGTGTTTTATTTTTGCCATGTTTTTAAAAACCCAGTATAAATTATTTGACAGAAATATCTGAAGAACACTTGATCATATTTTCATCTGTTGTACTTTGAAGCTATATATATAAAAAGAAAAACACACACTTGACTATCAATGATTTATGATGCCACTTTGGCGTTTCTTCTTGTTTATATTCCTATATGCGTCTGCTGCACTCTGCTTCTCCCCAATATAAAGTGTAATATAACAAGCATACAGGTGTAACTGCACTATTAAAGTGTTCATATCACCTTTGAAAAACAGATCACTAACATTTAGGACAATGGCCTTCTTACCTCTTGTTAATATCTCCATTCATACCAAAAGCATTGCACAATGATTAAAAAAACAAAACAAAAAGATTGCCAGCTGCACAAGCGTTCTGAAGCTCTCCTGACATAAAGAGTCTGTCTTATACATTATAGACAAGCATATAAAAAGGCTTTGGGGTCATTTAACAAAAAGACTATCCAGGTGGCTTTTAAACTAGAATTTAACAAAGGATGGGGTTTCGAGAAATATAAGAAAGAAGCAAACAAGTGGAAAAGTCCAGTAGAAGGATCTTAAAAAAACACATAAGAATAGAGAGAATTGCCAGTGATTCATTGTGAGGTGACCAAAGCACATGAGATTAGTTCTGCTGGGTTTCTTCTCCACTTTATTTATTTACTTACTTACTTGTCACAAGTGCTCACAAGCACCACATAAAGCAACCTACCTGCAATCTCAAAATGCATCCTATTCAGACCTCTGGCACTAGGATTTAAAACAAAACAAAACATTGCATTGCATGAATTGTAGGTATTTTCTGGTCTGAGTGACAATCCCAGTATATACTGCAAATAGGGACACATGATAAAACCTTTACCTTTTATGGTGAAGTACTTCTTGACCCCAATGAACTCTGTTGTCCTCCCAATAGAAGAAAATACGATTTTCCAGTTGGCAATTTGAGTATATTATTTATGTTTAGTTCCATCTGTAGCAAAATGTGGCTGGAGTAACTTGAAAAGTCACATCTGTGTGACAGTTAATAAATTAATAAGCTTACAAAATCAAGATCCAAAAGTTTTGTGGCTAAGCTAGAAACTGAAGAGTTCCAATTTCTAAAAATTTCTAGTTGGCCTTGTTTAATTGATTGGTGATGAGACCATAAATGAGTGTGCAGTATCTACAAATGTTTATGTTGAGGGCAGGGACTCTCTTTCAGCATTCTACACTTTTCATGCAGATAATCAAAAACCATTACACTATATGTATTTATGGGAGTGGACATCTCTAACACAACCATAATAGCTTGGGTCCTCTACTTAAGAATTGTCATGCCTCCTGTAAGCAGTCATAATCTCTGATGTCAAGGAGTCTTCTACTAGTAAACCAAGATGTGTAAATTCTATGCCAAGAGTTAGTGTGACTATTGTCTATGTAGGTCTATGCCTATTTCCAAATTACTTCACCCTTTCTATAGACTTGGCCTTGCCTTTATGTATAGGAACTGGGCTCTCTCTATGCACATGCATGCCAAAGGCACACATATGTTTTGAATGTGAGTACATACAAAACCCATGATAGGCAATGTGGCTTTTCCTATACACTATTGGTTCTCCAACATCCTTTTCCCCTTAAGTTGGATGGCAAAGGTGGATGTGGCATTTTATTAAATTTATATTCTGACCTTAGGGTAGCATATAGATTCCTGTCCTCACCACAAATTGCTAGGGCAGTCAGGCTGATATATTATTGCTGGCCAAGAATCACCCAGTGAATTTTGTGGCTAAAAGGAGATTTCAATCTCCTCAGTATTGATCTCACACACTAATCACAACATTAGCTCTCAAGAATTTTCCTCCTCCCCTTGTTAGAAGTGAGGTTCATTTCTTAGCCATGTTTCAATGTTTCTATTTGAGCAAGAAAAAAGATTTAATGCCTTCATATTTTCTTTAAATTGGCTCTTTTGCATTAGGAGAAACCAGAATGCAGATGCCTAACTTGTTATTCATACAGAACATCCTTCCAGTCCCTAATAGGTTCAATTGACTTTTATCAGACCAGTATTTTATTGGATCCTTTTTAACTCAAGAGAACTATATTGATCTCTGCAAAATGTCATTATAACCTGAGATTTGAAATATGTTTTGCAGCCTTGGTTTCATCAGTTTCTCCCAGTTCCAGCAACATAAGGAAAGGCACTGTGTTTGAATATATAAAATTCTAAGTTTCCTGAGATGTGTGAATGTTCTACTTGTATAAGACATACATCTTTGCCAGCCTATAACTTCACTGCTCTGCTATGAAGAAAAATGCTATACTCCTTCAATTAGCCAAGAAAGAAACTCTTGTAGGTATGTTTTTTTCAAGGAAACAAAAATATGAGCATTCCTGAAAACTGCAACTGGAAAAAGTTTTGTGCAACTGCACATACATGCACCTGAAAGGACAGTAAACCATTATTTAGTTGAAGCAGCATACATGTTAAATTAGAACTCATATAAAAGAGTAAAAAAACCAAACAAACCCTTTTCCAAGGAGCACATTTAATAAGTCTATGGAACCATCAATAAAGGCACCCTCAGAAGTTAATAACCTAACTCAATAGTGTAACAACAACAAAAATTGTGAAAATTATCTATTAAAATTTCCCATTTTAGACAGCTGTAAAACAATTCTTCCATTTTCAGTATTGCCATCATCCCAAAGATGATCTAAAATGGCTACAAAAAAGATTTTCCTTGTTTGGGATGGTGTGTGTGTGTTATTTTTCATTCCTAAAATTAGTGTGACCTTTTTGCATTAATGGAATGCATTTATGGTGATTAATGGCATTCACCTTGATTTCAATGTGCCAAATTTGTTTCATTGAATGGGTTCTGATTGCAAATAATCTAAATCCAATCTGGTAGGAAAAAAGACTTTGAAAAACCTTTTCTTCATACAAACAATTTGGTGAGTCAGAAAGCATAGTAGCTAAGAATCTGGGCTACAAACTGTCAACCTATACCTGGTTAAAACATGCTGAGGAGGGAGGGAGCCACACAGAAAAGGCTCAAAGATGCCACCAAAACCAAACTCCTTCAAGACATGGCTCATTTGTCACATGTCCATAAAGAATAACTTGATGCTAAGATCTTTCACCAACTCCAAATGAAAAAGGCAGTTAGCGGTATTAGGTGCTAGCAAAATATAAACTGCCCTACATTATAAAGGTTAGGAAAAGTATTATTCCCACTCTTACTTCCCACAACAAAACTGTGGTAATGGCCCTAGACAAAATACTAGAGGAATTTAGAGCTTTTTATTTCAAATTATACACTTTGAAGCTGCCTCAAGGTACTCCAATGGGTAGTTTGTGAAATCACTGAAACTAGGAAAAATCAAAGAACCCCACCGAATCCTCGTGAACAAACCTATCCAATTAGATGAGATTAAAAAAGCAATTGATAAATTGAAACCGGCCAAATCGCCTGGCCCAGACAGATTTTCAGGTGAATTTTACAAGCTCCTTTATAATCAGCTAGCGCCCCATCTCCTAAATTTGTTCAATTCCATGCTGAATGGAGATCCTGTTCCCATGTCGTGGCCCAGAACCCAAATAATCCCAATTCTTAAGACAAAAGAGGATAGCCCCGAAACTAAATCCTTTCACCCCATAGCTCTCCTTAACTAGGATGCCAAATTATTTACTTCAATTATGGCCACCAGGATAAGTGAGTTTATCTTGGAATACATCAATCCTGACCAGGTGGGCTTCATGCCAGGTAGGCGACTGGAAGATCAGATCCGTAGGGTGTTAAACATCCTGCACTATGCCAAGCAATCAAAAACGCCTCTGGCTCTTCTATTGCTGGATGCTTTAAAAGCCTTCAGCCAAATGGAATAGCCATACCTTTTTAGTAAATTAAAAGAAATAAATTTTGCTCAATGATTTATTGGAGCGTTGTGCTACATCTATGATAGCTCAGAGGCAACAATTTTAGTCAATGGGTATGAGTCTACACCCTTTACCATTCCTAGGGGAACTAGATAAGTCTTCTCTTTTATTTGGCATAATGGTTTAAACCCCAACCAAACCACAAAAATCCAAAACCAGTATAACTAGTCTCAATATTAATGGCCAACATCATAAGACCACCCTTTATGCGGATGATGTGTTAATTTTTTTGGACCAACCTAGAAACATCATTTCCCTCACTGAAAGAGGTATTTGAAGTGTTTGATAAATCTACCATGATAATGAAAAACAATATTAAACAATAGGGTAAGTTAAAGATTTGTGTCATGGTCATAAAAGCACACAGTAACATACAGAGCTATTGTTCTATTGCATGACTGGGATAATAATCTAGGTTTTGACATCACTGTGCTACATGGTCCATTGTGCTTCAACAAAAGCATTGTTCCTGCAGCAAAACTACTGCTTTAGTTGAGACGTCTGTTCTTTCATTCACGTTACTTATTTGTATACCAGCTAATGTAAGTACAATACCTTTCCACCATTTTTATTAAGATGACTATTGTAATCTGTGTTCCATGTAAAACGTATGTGCTTTACAAAAGGAGATTTTTGAGAAACATATCAATAATTTATTGATTGAAGATGATGAAGTTGTATTTCAGGCACATCATCAGTAACAGAATTCATGTAAATATCTAGTATTGCTCTGAATCCAACAGTATAAAAGTTCAACATTTGTTTTACAATGACAAAACAGCAACAATTCAGTAAGACTATCTGTATTTAAAACATGACAATACAGTTGTCAAAATCATGCCATACAATTTCAAGAGGCTGAAAAACAGAAGTTTCACCTTTAGCCCAAAAACTGACTGCTGGTCTCCTTGTTTTGTTTTTCTTTTTTGCAAATGTTCCATGCAATATATATGTCTCAAAGTGCCAAACAGTTCCTATGTACATGCATAGTGCATTCCACCACACTGACGAGAACAGATAGTTCTTACATATGCAAATATATGAACAATGAAGCTCTTGGACTTGGGCAAGTGTGCTCTTATCAAAACAGAGTGTTTCAAGTCAACGCACCCATTTCTCACAAAGAACAAGGCAATGTTACACTCATAATAAGTCTCAATTATTGCTAGTAAGACCACAATTTTAAAATGCTATTTTTTAGGTAGCAGTCACTGGTGAAACAACATCACTGATACTAGAGATTCTCTGAGCTGCCATAATATTTGATACCTAAAGAATAAATGTTATCTTGTACTCAACAAACACTTCATAAGAACAGGCTCTTACACGAAAATGTACAAGCAAACATAATTTATAAGGAACACTTTGGATCCTCTTGTATATACAGTTTAGACTTTAGTAGATAACCAGACAGTTTCTGGTTCTCACCATGTCCACAGAAAATCAGTGATACTTAGTACCTGACAATAACCCCCACCAGTGATTTATTCAAAGTGGTATGTTAATAATGAAATATTTATTTGTTTAAAAAAAATCACATTTAGTTCTTTCTCATGCAAGTAAATGTAGCTGAAAATGAAACTATGTTTCATTCACCAAAAAAATACCACCAGGATAAGTTCTGAAGAAAAAAACTTAAATATGAAAAATTCATTATAGCATGAACTTTTGTGGGCTATGGTCAACAAAAGCTCATGATATAATAAATGAGTTCATTTTTGAGTGCCACAAGACTTTGTTGATTTTCCAGCAAGAAACAAATACAGCAGCCTCTTAGGAAATTAGTAAAACCTGAGACACTCCAAATTACGATTTGTATGTTCACTGCCAGGCTATAGGATGCATCAAAGTATCATAAATACCTCCAAGACACTTCTTTTTGGTTGTTGGCACTTTCCTTGCATTACACAATTTTAAAGTATAAATGCAGCGAACCAAAAAGCCAATCATCTATTTAGGCTACATTTGCAAAGACCTGGTGGTTTATCTGTATCTAAACTAAAATATTTATAAGGAATGTTGAGTTTATAAAGGCAATGTTTCAAATCACAGACACCTACAGATTTGTTTAATAAATGATCACATTGACAAGAAATTCAAAAAAATTAACATCCCTTCTCATTTCTTTTCATAAATATATATAGTCTCACTAAATTCTTTTGCCTTTAAATAAGACAGCTAACTCCTTTATATGTTAACATAAAATAACCGGCTTCCTGTTTGCATGCCAAGGCTGTGATGCATCACCATCACATGCTATCAGTAAGACAGATTCACTTGCACAGAAATGTCTCTCTCTATCTACTAAAATACATTGTGTCAAGGGGAAATCAAGAGAGATAAAAATGCTTTCTCCATTCCAATTATGTCCTTCTTCATTGTACAGATAAAAATTTCAGGTTTCAGCTGTATGTGACTAGTATAAAATAAGTGAGCAAAATGGTTTAATTACAAGTTTTTACATTTTAAAAAATAGCTTCTGGATTTTCTCAAAGGCTGTTTTAGAAGGGCGTATATTAATCAATGAAGCAACCTTATGAATAAAAACAGGTCAGAAAAGTGTCTCTAACATAAGTGCTACACCTCCAACATTTCATATTAATATCTTACGAAAGACTTACTGTAGCCAATCCAAGGTACAGTTTTAGAAGTTTTACATTTTTTGACTCCCACCAAAGGGAGTATGCAGGATGAATAATATTATTGCTGATAAAATGTAAGTAATTTTTCTTTTGAAGTTCTATCCGTTTGCTTGGTAAAATCAAGTCTCAATGTGGAAGACAAGTTCACACACCACAATCACCCACATCCACACTGATAATTCATACTGGACATAATTCAGTGGGTTTTTTTAAACAAAACAAAACACCTGCATTCTAATGAAATAAATGTTTGCCTCTTCAAGTTCTGAAGTGTTAACCCTCAATTAGGGCTTATATAAAAAATGTATACCAACACTGATCTCAGACCTTTAATCAGCTCCTGAATTAAGGGAAGTTTCCCACTGAACATACAAATTGCTAATAAAACATGGTATCATCAAAACTGAGGATGCATTTAACTCAATCTGGTAAAAATAAGGCTTCACTGTGATCTTCTGCCTCCAAAATCCTATTTGTGGAAGATTTATACACTGAAAAGTTAAGATTAACATTCCAGTGCACCAATTTTGTAAATACATCTGTTTGTCAAAGCTAGAAATGGTTCGCACCAACAAATGTTCATTTAGATCCAACTAAGTACCTTATTAAAACTTTCTTAAACTTTTATTTGTTTAATGTTATGAATGCACCCAGCTGACTGGAACCCAAAATGCTTCTCTCTCTAGTTTGTCAAAGATTGTTTTCAATTCATTATAAGCTGTAGTAAGATCATCATTTACTATAACTTGGTCAAAAAGATGACTGTATTGGCTTTCCATAATCTGTGCAGATTTAATCATTTCTTGAAAGTCTTCTTCCTAAAATGGAGAGAAGCAGTCAGTTAAAAGTAAAAACAAGAGAATCTATGAAACTACCAAACTCAAAGAGAATCAGGAATTCAATGATACTGAGGTATTCTACTTGTGTAATGGGAAGCTGCCAATATTCCACATCCCCCCAAACTTTTGTAGAGACTTTGCCAATCATCATTTTACAATGGGTAAAGCTTGGGGGGGGAATCTGCAGCTCTTGCCCATTAAATGAGTGGATATGCCTTCCATTTCTGTTGATACAAAATGCCTATATTTAGCTACTAATTTGTTAAAAAGGAATGAAAGGTATGTTTGTTTATCACAACATTTACATACATCTTAATTTCACATCATTTATAACTGTTTACAAAGTGTCATTTTGCCCACCTTCCAAGCTTTCCCACATCTGCATATCAGCGCCATGAGATACTGATTGATAATTAAAGAAATGCCTGTATGTTAGAAAAGCACTGGAAAAATGTTTTTAAGCTGTTTATATTAATGATGTACTGACCAAATGCATTACCTAAGACTCAGCCTGCTATTAGCAAGGGATTTACTAGAACACAGTCTGTATTTTTAGAAGTTTGGTAAGAATCCAAAGAATCATTCCTTTTGGATTCCTGGATCTTACTAGAGGTCATTCAGTAGATTTATATTCATGTTTTTTGAAGACACAGAATTTAATTATATAAAATTAAGACAGAAAATCTTAAGAGCAGCAGACTCCCAAGGCTGCATTACACTTTTTCAAATTAAGCAACTATTTGTGCATTCAGCAGATCACTCTCGAGAAGTCTCAGTAATCCAAGAATTCAAATTAATGAATTTTTAGACAGCCAAAATTTACAGTTAAAATGGTCTCAGAAAAAAAATCATATCATTCATAGGTGGAATCTTTGCTTAATATTGACGGGGGGGGGGGGGGGGGGGGGGGGGGGGGGAATGATAAAGAGCCCTGGTGGTGCAGTGGTTAAATGCCTGTACTGCAGCCACTCACTCATAGACCACAAGGTTGCGAGTTCAATACTAGCCAGGACTCAGGCCTGCATCCTTCCGAGGTCGCTAAAATGAGTACCCAACTGTTGGGGGGCAATGAGCTTACAGTTGTAAACCGCTTAGACATCCCATAGCGCGATATGAAGCGGTATATAAATGAAGCTGCTTATAAATGGAGCTGCTTTGTTTAAATTACACTCTTTGCAGTGACTTTACAAGAGTAAATTGCTAATTTCCTAGGACACACCCTAATGACTTCAACAGGGTAGCATCACATTGAACATGAAGATGAGACTGGGGTAGGTGGAGGCTGGTGCATCAATCTTATTTCACTCAGTTTGTATTTTCCTCCCTTCCTCCAGTTTGTATTTTCTTGGTACGTTATTTTCATATCCAGCTCTGAAGAGACAGATTCAAAGCTAAATAAAGGCAGAGCCACACAGATCTAATAAAAATATTACTGATAACTCTTGTGGTTCACTGATAACATGGATAAAATTACCTTATCAACTGCAATGGAACAAAGAGGACCACTGTAGGACGGAGGTTTAATTGGTTCTGACCTAAACTTTGGAATGGCCTGCCAGACGAGATCCGTCTTATTACGACACTTGCTGCTTTCAAGAAAGCAGTAAAGACGGATCTCTTCCGGCAGGCCTTCCCGGAATAACGCCCTCAGAGGGATGAGTATATCTGGATTTATTCCGCCCCCAATCTCTCTGTCGAATATGGTATTATTGCTGCTCTTGTTATTTATTGATTTTTATAACTGTTATACTTGTTATATTTTAATTCTCCCAAGTTTAATTCAGTTTTAAGGGGTGTGGAGGGCGGGTGGAGGATGTGGGGAAATGGAATGTTTTAACTGCTGTATTTTAATCTGTTGTAAGCTGCCCCGATTGCTGTGCAGAGGGGCGGGTTATAAATAAATAAATTATTATTATTATTATTATTATTATTATTATTAGAGGGCTAGTTCCCCCAGGAACTCCTTTTGTAACCAAGAACTGCAGCAGACACACAGTTTGTAAGAGATGTTACTCTCCTCCTCTCAGGCCAGGAAGAGGGCCAAGTGACGAAAGGGAGAGATCAGCCTCCCTTATTCAGCTTACCATACTTTATCTGCATTCTGAAGAATTTACACAAGACACAAGAACATATTCACTGATAGTTATAATAATTATGACCACTTTTCACACTTGTAGAAAAACAAGAGTTTCTTACTTGAAAAGGTTTGGCAGCACCTTTTTCATCCTTGCTTGAAATTATCTTCGCATTTTTTCTTGTTTCTCGCAAGCGTTCAATTGATGGAGGCTTTATAAATATGACAAATGGTTTAAATTCTAGTGTCCTCAAATGCTTCACTGTCTGGAGAGAAAATGCTAAGTTACAAATGCTTTGCTTTAAAATTTGTTTTCTTTGAAAAAGATAAAAAAGCTGGCAGTCTCCACAGTTTAACTGCCAATCTATTTTAATCCCTCATCCAGTCAAGTTACTAATTTCCCAGAATACATCCTAATTAAACATACCGTAATATAGTCAGAACTTTAATTGTGCAGAATTTCTTGTTCAAAAATACCTTCTGCACTATCTCCTTAAACATTGGTCATTTTGTTCATGCATTCTAATTCCATAGACATAGAGCTAGAAACAAAAAACAACAACTTCCAAATCTGAACAGGCAAGTACAAATTTTAGATTAATTTTGCAAAAATAAATCTGTCTTCATCCATGCCAAGCAGAAAGACTTTTAGCATTCAAATTCACACTTTTGCTCCACTAACATCTGGCTCTAACTTTTTAGGCATTCTATTATTTCCCCCATAGAATTCCAATCAGGCAATTCCGATCAGGCAAGTGGTCAAATCAATATTGAGTTAAAAACAGGAAAGTGAAAAAAATTGCTTACTTACATGTGGTTGAACATCCAACAAACACACTTTATTTTTAGCCAGAACAGATCTAACTGAGTCGATGCTGGTACCATAGTAATTGTTTTTATACTCCCCATATTCAATAAATCTGTAATGGAAAACAAATAGTCAGCCCTTCATATCCAAGGACATTTTACCAATGGATTGAACCATCCATTTTTCTCTGAGGATGCCAGCCACAGATGCTGGCGAAACGTCAGAAAGAAACTCTTCTAGAACATGGCCACACAGCATGAAAAACCCACAAAAAACTATGAACCATCCACAGTTTGAAAATATGAACCATCCACGGTTTGAAAATATAAATTCCCAAATGCAAAGCTTGATTTTGCCATTTTATATAAAGGACACCATTTTACTATGCCATTGTATTTAATGGGACATGAGCATCCATGGATTTGGTATCCATGAGTAATCCTGAAACCAAAGACCAGTGGATACCAAGGACCCATTGTATTATTCCTGTTACATTTAAGGACCCCACTTTAACAGTTTGTTGTTGTTAACTGCCCTTGAGTTGATCTCAACCCATGGCGATCCTATGGATGAGACATCTCCAAGA
>CM034710.1:108403007-108426474 GCA_020142125.1 Phrynosoma platyrhinos
CAGATTGACAAGCCAGACCATCTAGAAGGGGAGCCGGGAAATTACTCCGGGAAGGTCTGCTGGAAGAGATCCGTCTTTACTGCTTTTTTAAAGCAGTCAAAAGTGGTAATGTGATGGATCTCATCCAGCAGGCCATCTTGGAGCAGCGACAGAGAAGGCCCTCTGGGAGGTCTGCAACAGCCTAGATTTCATAGGCTGTAGCAGATTCATCCCAGAGGACCGAAGTGCGAGGGGGGGATCGTACGGGAAGAGGCGGTCCCAGAGATAAGATGGACCCAAGCCATGTAGGGCTTTAAAGGTCAAAACCAACACCTTGTACTGTGTCCGGAAACTAATCAGCAGCCAGTGGAGAGATTTCAACACTGGTGTGATGTGCTCTCTCCTCGATATACCAGTGAGCAACCTGGCTGCCATATTTTGAACCAGTTGGAGTTTCCAGGTTAGGCACAAGGGTAGCCCCATGTAGAATGTGTATCAACCAAAGCTGATAACATGCACTCCTGACCGTCGCATTCACCTGATCTGTCATGTGAAGCAATGAATCTAGGAGTATCCCCAGGCTGTGAACACAGTCCTTGGAGGAGAGTCTGACTCCATCCAGGACTGGAAGGTGTATTCCCAAGCCTGGCTTCAGGCCCGTCACCGTTAGTACCTCCGTTTTGTCTGGATTCAGTCTCAATCTGTTTTTCAATCCATTACCGCCTTAAGACAATCATTGAGAGGAGAGATGCCATCTGAGGTCAGGCAGACGATCGGGTCATGGAGAGGTATATCTGGGTGTCGTCAGCGTACTGAAGACACCGTGCTCCATGCCTCCGAATGATCTCTCCCAGCGGCTTCATATAAATATTGAATAGCATCGCGGACAGGATGGCGCCCTGAGGGATGCCACAATTAAGCACTATTTTGGAAGAGCAACTGTCCCCGAGCCTCAGCCTCTTGGATCTGCCTGAGAAGAAGGAACGGAACCACTGCAAAGCAGTGCCTCCTATTCCTAAATCTCTCAGGCAATCCAAGAGGATGGAGTGGTCTATTGTGTCAAAGGCCGCTGAGAGGTCCAAGAGCACCAGCAGGGTCACACTCCCCCTGTCGATACCCAAGTGGAGGTTATCAGCCAGAGCAACCATGGCGGTCTCAACTCCATATCCTGTCCTAAAGCCGGTTTGAAATGGATCGAGATAATTGGTTTCATCGAAGACAGTTTGGAGCTGGTAAGCATCTTCAACACTCATCTCCAGCACCACATCTCAAATGCATTGATTTTCTTCCTATCATCTTTCTTAATTGTCCAGCTTTCACATCCATACATGGTAAAAGGGAATACAATGGCTTGTATGATTCTAACTTTTGTGCTGAGTTTGTATATCTTTGAATTTTAGAATCTTTTCTAGTTCTTTCATAGCCACCTTCCCCATTCTTAGTCTTCTTCTGATTTCCTGACTGCAGTCCCCATTTCTATCAATGTTTGATCCCAGGTATGGGAATTCTTTTACTATTTCTATTTCTTCATTGTCTAGATCAGGGGTAGGCAACCTTTTTGTGACCTGGGCCGGTCCCCTGAAGCCCAGGTCTCCGCTGGGCCGAGGGGGGGGGGGGAATGGCGGTGCGCGCATTTATGCGCGCGCCCTCCGCCTCCGCACGCAACCCTCCTGTGCACGCCGGCGACGGCAGCCCCACCGCTGCCACCGCACATGTCACGGCCATCATTTTGATTTTCAAAAGGGTGGCCGCAGCGCGCGCGGCCACACAGAAGAGAAAACGCGCCGCAGCAGTAGCGGTGGCGGCAGGGATCGGCCTGGGCCGGTAAGTCCGGCAACCTGGGTCTTAACCGGCCCGGGGGCCATAGGTTGCCGGTCCCTGGTGTAGATTGAACTTGTGAAGGTCCTCGGTGGTCATTATTTTTGTTTTCTTTATGTTCCACATTAAGCCTGCCTTTGCACTTTCTTCTTTGATCTTCTTTAGTAGGTGTTTCAAGTCTGTGAGGTTTTCTGCTAGTACTATGTTGTCATCTGCATATCTTTGTTGTTGATATTCCTTCCTCCTATTTTCACTCCTCCTCCTTCTGTGTCCAAGCCTGCTTTTCTTATAATATGTTCTGCATACAAGTTGAACAGATAGGGTGAAAGTATGCAACCTTGTCTCCTTTGCCAATTGGGAATCATTCTGTTTCTCCATGTTCTGTTCTGACAGTAGCCTCTTGTCCTGAGTACAGATTACTCATCAGGACTATCAGATATGGTGGCACTCCCATGTCTATAAGGGAATTCCATAGCCTTTCATGATCTATGCATTTAAAGGCTTTGCTATAATTTATAAAGCAAATGCTAATTTTCTTTTGGAATTCTTTGGTGCACTCCATAAGCCATCGTATGTTTGCAATGTGGTCCCCAGTGCCTCTTTTTGAACCCTGCTTGGACCTCTGGGATTTCTCTTTCCATATATGGT
The DNA here is from genome assembly GCA_020142125.1 of Phrynosoma platyrhinos. Taxonomy (NCBI): domain Eukaryota; kingdom Metazoa; phylum Chordata; class Lepidosauria; order Squamata; family Phrynosomatidae; genus Phrynosoma; species Phrynosoma platyrhinos. Next base: position 108,405,453 of record CM034710.1, read on the forward strand.
TGGAGTCTATGTTGCAGAATTTTGAGCATAATTTTGCTTGCATGGGAGATCAGTGCTATGTTCCTATAGTTGCTGCAGTCTCTTGTGTCTCCCTTTTTGTGGATTAGTATGTACATTGATCACTTCCAATCTGGTGGCCATCGTTTTGTTTTCCATAACTGTTGATATATGTTGGTCAGCGCTAAAGTTGACTCTGTCAATGTGGATTGCAGCAGTTCAATTGGAATATTCTGTTCCTTGTGATTTGTTTAACATGAAACTTCATAAATATTTGTTCCATAAAACTACATAACATAAAACTACACAAATATTTGTTCCATATGTCTTTTGCTTTACTATCTTTTAAAAATGGCAAATTTGCTTTTTACACTTACACTAAACAAAAGCCCTACGAGAGCAGGTATTCATTCACTAATGCTTTTTTATCATCCTCATTTAAACTAATGCAACATAATGCAATAGAGCAGTGGATAAGCTAAACAACAGAAGCCACTGAAAGCTGACAGCTTGATGAAAATATATGCTCTACTCGAAAAATTTAAATCAAGTTTTCCCTTATTATTAACATTTAAATAACAATAAGAAGAATATTGTTATGAAACAATATCTAGCCACAAAATGGCAAAACACTGCTATCACAAGAGCTCCTGTTTCCACATACTTGTTGTTCTGTATATCTGTCTCAAACAGGTGTTTTGAAATAAAAGTGTACTCAACACCATCACTTTCTTGACTTCTTCTTGGTCTTGTTGTATCTGGTATTATTGGGAGAAAATTAAAAAAAAAGATTTACAAATAATGACAAATAAAATCATCCCATTTGATATTAAACACATATAGCAAAACTGTATTCAACCCACAGAAAACTTTGGGGGGGACTAAACTTCAGAACTCCCTCTCTCATCCCAATTCACAGAGAGATCAGGAGTGGGCTTATGTTAATATGACACTTTATCTATAATTTATATTTCCTTCAGAACATGCAGAAGTATACTCCCATAGTTTTTTAATGTGGGGAAAACTCTAAGCCTGGCTATCAACTTCCTGGATTTCTAGTGGCTTCAATATTCTTGAAAGAGGTAGTGGAAAAAGCCCCGCTCCTGATCTCTGAATCACTAAAGACTTACAGTACGCTTTCTACACGTTTTTTATCTTGTGGATTGTCCTTAGACTGATCTGGTCTATCTTTGTCTGTAATTCCTAAAAACAATTTTGATCATGACCGCTTCATGAAAATAAGCAAGACTTTAAACCAAAGTAATTAATTCTTTGTCACTCATGAGCTGTCTACCCAATAAAAACATCTGTGTTAACGTAAGTGACTAATATTTGCACTCATGTATAAATTTAACTTTACCTGTATGTCTATATAGTTACAAATATTTTATTTATGCATTTTGGTATGATATAATAATAAATCTATTTCAAGTTTTATAAAAGCCATGTATTAAGTTTCCCCTCATCATACCATTACTGGCATCTGAAGTACTCCAAAATCCAAAAATTTTAGAGCTACAACACAAGTAATGTAGTACAGTCTGTACATTTGCGAGGCTGGAAAGAGATGCGAGGTTGGAGACAGATGTGAACAAATGACCAGGAGCATCGTCTGTGCTGGCTTGAAGGTAAAAGTTAGTGGCTGGAATGCTCTCTGGAGATCTTCTATGCAATAATAAGGTCCCTTATACAGTGTGCCCCTGCCATATGTGGGCTTGCCATACGCGGATTTGAACTTATTATGCATATGGCAAGCCTAGGAGGACAAAATAGTGTGTGCTCTGAGGGAGCCCACTGCCATAGGAATCAATAGGATTCCAGCATACATAGTTTTTCCCATACCCAGGGGGCGGGCAGAACGGATCCCCCCATAAAGAAGGACCCACTGTATAAAATATTATGGTGCAGTATTTGCAGGCTGCAGAGCGACATGGTTGGAAAGAGACATGAGAAAATTTCTGCTTTTTAAAAAAAAGTATGAAAAAAATAAAATGAACTTTCTGATGACTGAGGGTGTGGTGGGAGGAGGCAAGTGGCACCAAAATCTGGTGAGTGATAGAACCCAAGAAGAGTTGCCTCTATGGCAACAGCACTAATAGGCAGCCCACCATTTTATTTTATATAAGGAACCTGATTACTGTACAGAAGATCTCCAGGAAGCCTTTCAGCCATCCACTTCTGCCTTTGAGATGCCGGTGGCAGTGACAGCAGTGCTCCTGGTTGTTCATTCACAAGGCAGAAGTAGGCAACTAGCAAATAATCTAAAATCAATTCTCTTATATAAAAGAAAATGATTCAGTATTTCCAGGAGACTTGCAGAGAAACTTGGTTGGAGACAGCAACTTGGATTTTGGGCTGCCCATCAGTACAGATGCCGCCACTGCTGCTATTTTTCCTGGGTCCTACTGCCTACCATCTTCTAGTGTCACTTGCCTCCTTCCACTGCTAATCCAGTCACTGGAAAGTTCACTCCATTTTTCATACATTTTTTAAAAAGCAGGTTTTTGAAATCTCATCTCTCTCTCCAACCATGTCTTTCTGCAGCCCATAAATGCTACACAATTTATTTTATATAAGGGACCCAATTATTGTACAGGAAATCTCTGGGAAGACCTCTAGTCACCCGCTTCTGCCTTTGAGCCATTGCTGCTGCTGGTGCTTTTGGTCATTCATTCACAAGGCACATATAGGTGGGTGGCAAATATTCCAAATTCAAAAATACTCAAAATCTTAAACATTTCCAGTCCCAAACATTTCAGATAAGATAGACTCAATCTCTATTTACTTCCCAAAATTACCAATAGCAGTGTTTTGTTTTGTTGTTTTTTTTTAAATAAAACCTATGATCAGATTGAACTTTGGGTTTGCGTGTGCCTCTCTCCCCTTCCCACAAAAAGAGAATAAATGTAAACAGATTTCTAGTTAAGAACAAACTGCTGTCATTTTACAAACAGTGGTTTGATCAAATTATTATTTGTTAACAAAGTCAGGATATTAAACCTGGCCCAGATCCAAGCCAAATTCCTGTTTATGGCAGACTAAATAAGAATGTGTTGTTTCCCTGTGACTTGGAATGGTTTCTACTGAGCTGAGGAATGGCTTGCAAACAACACTGCAGTACTAAAGCTTCAGACAGGAGTGTGTGCCTGGTTATGACATCACTGGCCCACTGGGCCACTCTAATTCTGTCCTGGAGGCAACAAATTCCTGGTGTCTATGCTAGTTTTGGCACAGGTTGTACACCTCTGTGCCACCCACTTGATAGACTAATGTTCTACATGTTTAGCTTCCTGATCTCCTAGACAGATTTTAAATGAGAACTTCAGATTCCAAAATACAAGGCATCAAATGTAACAACAGCAGAAAACAGTGATCTCAATCTTATGCCAAAGGAGGGGGGGGGGAAGATGTTGAAGAAACATCACATATTTAAATTCTTCATCAAGACATGAGTAACAGCAAAAGGAAATGTAAAGGTATGTGTAGCAAAGACTTGAACATGTCCTCTTATGCAAAACTTTAATCCTAATAAAGGATTTTCAGAGCAGATTTTACTTACGTGGGACTGTTACACCATAGTGCTGAGTATCACTGATTAGCAATTTCCGTTTCAGTTCATTTAGTCCTACACCTACAGGACCTGAAATTTAAACAGGTTTCAGTCTATTCTTCTTCAATTACTAATATTACTACACAGCATCTTATGATGAGTATGGACCAGATAGGACAGTTCCACTCAATATCAGAAGAGTCTTTTCCAACCTAGTGACATCTAGATGCATTAGGCATACAACTCCCATCACCCCAGCCTGCATGGCACCATATTGGAGAAGGCTGCATAGAACATAAACAAAAGTAAGCATTATCAAGCAGCAAGGTCCAACCTGCAATTGCAAAAATAATACAGTTTGACACTGCTTTAACTGCCATGGCTGAATGCTACGGAATTCTGGGATTTGTAGTTTGTTGCAGCACCAGAGCTCTCTAACAGAAGGCTAAATATCTACAAATCCTAGAGTTCTATCGCATTGAGCCATGGCAATTAAAATGGAGTCAAACTGCTTTATTTCTGCAGTTCTGATGAAGCTCAAGGCACCAAATTTTTAGAGTAGCTATATTTTTTTAAGAACACACACCAAAATCAGGCATGATCTTTCTGAAGACTGCTACTGAGAACAATGTTGCTAAGCTTACCATCATGTGAAGAATGAAAAATAAAGCAACAGGGAGCTTTACGTTCCCTGTTATAGGGAGTTTACATTCTGTAAATTACAATAAATACATTTAAAATAAGGTCAGGTAAAACCTCCACTTGCCAAGCAATTATTTTTTAAAATAAGCTCCAACACTAAATTGTGATTTCGGTTGCTAAAGCTGAACATTTCTTGCCACAACCAATTATGCGAAAATTTAATTATTTGTCCTTGTGTTTCCTGGCACTAACATCAAAATTATATTTCACACATCATATTGGATGCTGCTACTAGAAGACATAAAGGTTTTAAATCTGACCATTTCTACTGTACTTAAATTAACAGTGCCAGTTTTTCCACATTTTAACTAAGACATTTTTATGACATTGGCCAGACTTAAGCTGCTTCTAATACCAAGAGAAAAACATCAAAATTACTGAAGTCTGCAATAAATTTGTGAGCTGCTTTTGTTACTGTAAAAGCACACTTTCTTCACTTGATTTATTACCACAAAAATAAAATGAAATTTCTAGATATTCCTCAGAGCCAGCATATATGATTTGTTATAAGAAGTCTACTTATCACACATTTCACAGAACTCTGTTGATATAGGTGTAAAATCAACTCAAGCATGTTATTACTTGCTGTGTAGAACCCACAATTTCTCGCTCACAGTAGTAAGTACCTGAACTTATGCATTACAGAATGACAAAGTTGTTTATTAAAAACTGATTTTAAGTGTTCCCTTGGATAGGAGCTATAAAAACAGCAGTTCTACAGTTCATAACAGTCCCTGATAGAGGGTTATATTTCTTCTGGTCTGCATTTTTCCCCCCAATAATGGAAGACATATTACTAATGAAGCACTGACCTACATACTAGTGCAAAAGAAGCAAAAAAATGTAGTGCTTCTACATTTTTGAATTTTAAATAGAAGTATTTTAAACTGAGTTTACAAACTCTTTCACAAAGTCTAAAAACACCACATGCCTCAGAATTGCAGAGACCTGGGAGGTGCCGCTACTCTTTGGGTTGCAGGGCTGGAGCTGAGGAATGCGTAGCACCTGCTGGGCGCATCGGTTTCGAGACAGAGACATCTTCTCCCCCACTCCCAGAGTGAGTTGGGAGCTGCCGCCATGAAAAAGCGGAACAAGTCCACTATGTTGGAACATGAGCGCTTCTCCGCCTCCGCTGCCTCCACCCCTGCGCAGCTGGAGAAGGATTTCACCTTGAGGACCAGCCTGCGCTTTCCTGGCAACAGCGTTGGATGGACTCAGGAATGAAGTGGATGTTCAGCAAGTAAGGCGCTCTTTCCGCCGTGTGCCACCCCCCACTGCAACACACGGCCTAGTCGCCCTCAATGCATTTTCAGACCCCCTTTCTACTTCATCCCAGCATTTTCATAGTATTTTCAGCCTTGGACTTGAGACTGCATCCTCACTGCAGAGATAACCGTTTGATGCAGCTTTTAACTACCATGGCCCCCTGCTACAGAACCCTAGGATTTGTACTGATTTTTTTTTTGTGCCAGAACTCTCTGGCAGAGAAGGCTGAAGGTCTAACAAAACTACAAATCCCAGAATTCCATAGCCTCCTTTGCTCCCTTCTCCCTTTCCCATGGAGGCAAGAGACTCCCCCCCCCCCGAAAGCTGACTTATTCACAATGTCTCCTTTATTCTTAAGAGAAGGCAGTGTGGTTTGAGCGTTGGAGTGTAATGAGTCTGGAGACCTGGGTTTGAATACTGGCTCGGCCATGGAAAGCCATTGGGTGAACTTGGGCAAGTCACATTCTCTCAGGCTCAGAGGAAGTCAAGGGCAAACCCCTCTGAAGAAACCTGCCAAGAAACCCCTGTAATAGGTTCGCCTTAGGGCCACCATAAGTCCGAAATGTCTTGAAGGCATACAACAACAAAGCTGGGTTGATTTGAGAAATTATGGGTACTGCAGAATCCTCCCTTCCCTTGCATTTCTCTTGGTTTTAGCATTGATTAAGACTCTAGAGACCAGGGTTCGAATTCCTGCTCAGCTATGGAGACCCACTGGGATTTTTGTTGCTACTGCAAGCATATCTTACATGTAACAAAAAGGAGAAGCAGAGGTACTTTTGCCTGTGTGTGTGGAACAAAAAAGGAATATAAGATGTTGAATTTTAAATGTATACTGGTTTACATTTACTGGCAAGATTTCTTCAGAGGAGGTTTGCCATTGCCTTCCTCTGAGGCTAAGAGTGTGTTTCAAACTTATGCAACCTTAAGGCAAACTTATCTTGCAGTTTTCTTGGCAAGATTTCTTCAGAGGAGGTTTGTCATTGCCTTCCTCTGAGGCTGAGAGAGTGTGACTCCTTATTTCCAACTTATGGCAATCTTAAGGCGAACCTATCCTGGAGTTTTCTTGACAAGATTTCTTTAGAGGAGGTTTGGCATTGTCTTCCTCTGAGGCTGAGAGTGTGACTTGCCCGAGGTCTCCCTGTGGGTTTCATGGCCAATTGAGTTTCTTCAGAGGTTTGCCACTGTCTCCCTCTGAGGCTGAGAGAGTGCAACTTGCCTAAGGTTTTCCAGTGGGTTTCATGGCCAAGCAGGAATTCAAGCCCTAGTCTGCAGGCGCATGCTCAAACTTCTCACTCTCTTTGTTCTTGTTATTGTGCTGTGCCTTCTGTGCTTTATTATGGTTGTTTTGCTGCTGTTGTTGTGTGCCTCCAAGTTGTTTCCAACTTATGGGCCCTTCCAAGCACTGGTTCCTTGTGACCCTAAAGTGAAACTATCATGGGGCAAGCTTCATCAGAGGCTCTCTGAGGCTGAGAAAGCGTGGCCTGTGTGTGTGGTGCCTTCAAGTCATTTCTGACTTATGGTGACCGTAAGGAAACTATCATAGAGTTTTCTTGGCATGTTTTGTCAGAGGTGGGTTTGCTACTGCTAGCCTAGGGCTGAGAGAGTGTGCCTTGGGTTTTTCCCCTGGAAGTCCTGTCCCTGGAATGCAGAAGTCCCGCCCCTGGCACCCAGTAACACCCAGTGAAGGAATGCCACTGAGTTTGGGCACTCTGTCTCTAAAAGGTTCGCCATCACTGTCCTAGTTTATGTACCCATTTCGTTTCATTATTACGGAGTATAAAATGAGTTTAGTTGCTGTTACTATTTTATTCATCTTGCCTTCTTCACTAGAAATGAGACACAAGGTACCTTATAAAAAATTAAATTTTCACTCTCCTTTTATCAATTCAAGTGCATTCATGGAGGAGATGGATTGCTCCTCCAGACAATTCAAGAATAAAACTTCATGGTAGGTTCATAGGAGCAATCAACAAACGTACAGGACATACCCAAGCCTCCCAATTCTGAGAGGGTGTGACTGCTTTATAATTACAGAACTGATTTAAGCACAGTCCATCCAAATGCAGCCCGAGATGATTTATGCTTGTCTGTCCATAGCTCCTTCCATCTTCCCACATTACAAATATCCTCCAGTGATGTTGCCACTATATAAACTGTAGTAGTCACCATAGATTGGGTGAAGTGAGGTCACATGTCATTTAGTCGAGGAACTTTTGCTAAATCATAACACAGCCAAATGCATGCCTTTAGCCATTTTGTAATTTACACTTTAGAGGCCTTATTTCCTATTGATTTTGGATTGAAGGAAACAAATAATGTCTCAGTATGACTAACTGGTTTAGTCCTCTTAATGTATTACCTGACTGCCCTTGTCTCTTCCAAGGTATGCCACTTCCTTTCTAACAGAAACTGAATAAATTTATTAAATAATGTTTACTGCTATTCAGCCTACATTTTGGTAAAAGGAAGGATCTAGAGCAGTGGTTTCCAAATGTTGGTCCTCCAAATGTTTTGGACTTCAACTCATAGAAGCCCTAATTGCTTCTACAACCCTTTCCTTTGTACAGTGGGCCCTTGCTATCTGTGGGGGATCCATTCTGGACCCCCCAGCAGATAGCAAAAAATGTGGGACCTCAAGTCCCATTGTTTCCAATGGGCACGTGATCCCACATGTGCTAGCGCATGCACAAACCACCATTTTAAGAGCCGGGGTTTGCTGGCCAAAGAGGGCTCAAATCCATGGATGGCAAGCCTGTGGACAGAGCAGGTGCACTGTACCTAGTTTTTTCTGCTTGAACAAAGATGCATATATTTGGAGCCTTACAATTCACTGCCAATGACAATATGAAAATCCCTTTATAAATATATTTTCATTATTAATTTCAGAAGTACAAAACTCCAACAAGCTGAGGGTTCTCAATTTTCTTTTTAATTATGGATGGAATCTGCTTTGTAGCAGGCAACGAAGCCATGTCTCTCACCCCTGGTTCCATGGCTGCCTTCTTTTGCTTTTCTGACTGAGCCAGAGATTTGCCAGTGGCCCACAGCTCCTCCAAAGCCTCAAGAGTTGAGGTGCTTTGGACCACTCAGCTGCACTTGTGTGGTCTTAAAACAGTGATCCTTCAGGGCTGAAAATGCAGCAAAATGGCCCAGAAAACTATGGAAGAGCACAAAATAGGCTATCTAATTTGCCTACTCCTGTCATGTAGATACATGCTGGAGCATCACAGAAATAAGACACTTGAAAGACTATTATGAAGGGGTTTGATGATTTTTTTCCCCTTAAAGTTTATACAGTAGATAATAATGCTAAACAGCTTTAAAGAGGCTGTTAAGACGGATCTCTTCCGCCAGGCCTTTGCATAATAGGCTTCCCGGCCTCATGAACTCCCTTATTTTGCCCTCTCCCAATTTGATTGCCATCGCTATTTCCACCACTTTGCTGAATTTGTTTTGTCATCTCTGCTGTTTGGTATTTCTTGTTTGATTAGCAGTTTTAATTAATTTTATGTTTTAACCTAAGTTTGCTTTAATTAGTGTTTAGTTTAATACTCTTTTAAGGGGGGTGGGTATTAGTCTTTGAATCTGTAATTTATGTATTTTTAACTGTTGTTAGCTGCCCCGATTGTGCTCAGAGGGGCGGGGTATAAATAAAATTTTATTATATTATATTATTATTAAATGAAAGGTTTTATTGGTCATATTTTGTGTACATATTTTGTTTAGATTTTGTAGATGGCATTATTTGTGGCTGCTGTTCATCATATAAGAATTCAGAGAGGGTCAACTTCTTGCTTTACACCCTGACACTTGGATGTTGTATCACAGAATTCTACCATCTTTTCCTTGAGTTTTAGAAGGGCCCAAGGAAACTCTGCCTTGGGATTCAGATCAGCAAGAAATGCCAGCTTAGTTTTAGGGGGTATATACAGCTGGGGGTATATCAAAGAACAGGATTGGCTTCCAAGGTCCTGTTCTTCTTCCCATTATTGTATGAGAACATAGGGGTGGGTATTAACAGTATGAACATTCCTTTTTCAGTAAGATCCTCTGGGCCTTTCTCTTATTTTCAGATGTTTGTTAAAGGACTCTGAAAAAAATTAATTACTATTATTCACTCATTTTCCAGATTCCCCTATTTCAACAACTACTTTTATTGTTGGTGTTAGTACCATTTTAAAAGTTTTAAAAATAGTTCTTGTTTTTATTTTGGTAAGAACTTTCCAATATTTTTTTAAAAAAAGAAAAGCAGGGGTAAATCATAGCAGATGAAACAATGTTTCAGTTGGCAGGGAACATTTCTGACATCAATTTGAAATACTGTTTTTAAGTTTAAAAATGTAATAAATATGGCAATTTAACTTGACTGAAAGTAACTGGAATAAAACTTTAAACAATATCACAATATACTAAAAGCCCTATTATCATATTTGACTTAGCTTTCTAAATCAAGAATTAAAACTTACCAACCAAAACAACTAGTCGGTATTTTTCATTTGGCTGTCGTTTATACTTTGCTACTTCTTCATAGGTTGGGACATCTGCCATATCATATTGATCACTCTTCTTGCATTCATACATGGTCTTGTTTGTTTTTCTATCTTTTCTGCTTAGCCGAAAACTCCTCCTAAAACCAGCTGCAGTTACAAGATTTTTTAGAAAGGACAAGTGTTAATGTCATCAACCAAGCAAGCAGCCCATCTGCAACAAATGCTCCTTCAAACAATTGCTTCTCTACTTTTACTACAGAACACATTTTTGATAACTAGACACACATATATACACACCTCACCCACCCACACGCTCACAATGAAGTCCATATATTCTTCCTCATATTTGGTTACGCTCATGCAAAGGCATTTTGGGCACACAGTAGTGCAGTAGTTTAATTTTTTTTTCATATTTCATCCCTATTGCCAAAATACAAATAATTTTTGAAACTTTCCTTATAAAAATATGTAGCCTATTTGCATTAATTTCACTTCCAAAGCATCAAGTTCAGGAAATATGTATTATAGGTAAAAAGTATACATGAAATTGACAACAGTTTTTAAAAATACATCTCACTGATGTAGCAGTGTTGAGTATTAAAAGGAGAGGAGAGGGAGGCACAGCTCCACCATGCCTAGTCCCAGAAGCAGATGAAAGGCCCTCCCATCCATCTTAAGTGCCTCTGCCCTGGCCTCAGATGGAGAGAAGAACCAACAATATCTGCTGGACGTGATCCCCTTCCCCACTGCCATTCCAATCTCTTTTTGTGTCATGTTTTTTTAGATTGTAAGCCTGAGGGCAGGGAATTGTCTAATTAGCAACCTGTAAGTCACCCTGGGTCTTTGTGGCTGAAGAACAGGGTATTAAATACTACTACTACTACTACTACTACTAATAATAATAATAATAATAATAAGGGCTAAGCACTGAAGACAGAATAATTTCTACCTACTCACATCATCCATGCCTGTAAAATCTAGTTTTTAAAAAACCCAGGTTCCTAAAATGTTAGGAAGTGCTCACAGGAGCTACAGCCATGTCTCCCAGGATGCAACTTGCCCATCTGTCACCTACATATGTTCCCAATGATGGATGACATAGTATGTTTCACATTAAAACAGATTCATAAGACGTCAGTTCAGTGATGTGTGTTTCTTAAAAGTTATTAGTAATTTTACATTCTTGAATTAAATTAAAAATTAAATTAAAAATAACATTGGACAACTACAGCAGCAGAAACCTTAGATGTAATTAACAAGCAAACAAACCAAAAATTGAGAAATGTAATTTCATATAAAACAAAAAGAACAAAGGAAAATATTATTACATTATGCAACATAACCAGTGATAGTTCTAAAAAATGAAAGTGACAGGTCATTACAGAAATCAATATAAACAAATATCTAATTATTTGGTTGGTGTTCTGAAATTCCACTATTGGTTATATTTCTATCTCATAGTCCCCCCAAGAATCTGAGAATAGCATTTTTGAGCAGAAAGTTAGGCAGAGAGAGAAAAATGATGTTCAAGGCCACATACTGTGGTTCTTTGGGTATTTGAACTTCAAATCTAATGTTTAAATCAATACCACACTAGTTTTGAATACATTGTTAAAAGTTGTTCAGGACATGATGATTATAAGCAATGATATCAAAACAAAATTTTGCATGGTTGATATATCTGTATAAAGGTAAAACTAAATGGCACTCTACCATTTCTAACTAGTTGATTAGCACTGACACCGTATGTTGAGCTAAGGTAGATAATAATGCTTTTAAGGCAGGCAATAGTACAGCGATAAATAGCATGCATCTGGGCTTGGGTTCCAGTTAGGTGCAATTTTTTTAAAAAATACATTCATAACTTGGGCCGTCAGCTATGACAAAATGCATCATAAAGATTCTGTCAGAACAGAGAAATAGCAGTCATATGTAAACCCAGCCATATTTATGGCTCTGTGTGCCCAAACTAGCACTTTAATATACATGGTGATTCAAAAAGAATGATGTAAAAGTAAAGCTATTCTTATTTGGTTTTACACTATTCACTTTAAATCACTCTGTATTTTGGAAGACATTTAGAGGTTAACATACAGAATTTGAATCACTGGCAGAATATGTGTCTCACATCATTCAACCCATTAATGTCCAGATGCATGACAACAGATAACAGATAAGTGGAAAGACATCAGCGGCATTCTGTCATTGGCAAACAAATGTGATACTAATACTAGCTATACTGATACTAGGGTTGGTACTAGGACATGACAGCGGCGATCAATATTCATAAAATTTATATAGGTGTATGTGTTTGATGTGTGTATGTGCCTTCAAGTTGCCTAGTTGACTTATGGTGACCCCATGATTTTCACAAGGCTTTCTTAGGGAAAGAATACTCAGAGGCACAGTACTGTGGTGGAAGCCACATTTGATCCTGATCATCTTAGGAAAAAGCAGGGCTAGGGAGCAGTGGTGATTTTGGGATTACTCCTTGTCCTACTCCAGAGTAAGATATTTTTTTCTTAATGTTACTCCTACTCCTACTCCTGTAAAAACCTCTTACTCCTTATTCCTACTCCCCAGCCCTGATTAATACAGGGCTGGGGAGCAGTGGTGATTTTGGGGTTACTCCTTGACCTACTCCAGAGTAAGTATTTTTTTCTAAATGTTGCTCCTACTCCTGTAAAAACCTCTTACTCCTTTACTCCTTACTCCTACTCCTCAGCCCTGGGAACAAGGCTTTCCTTCTGTATTTTTTACAATCCCAATCTGAAAGTGCTGCCTTAGTTCTGTACAACCATGAATACTGGACAGGAAGCCAAAGATTTGCTGGGACTTGTGGCAGAAGCAAAGACTGCCCTTATATTTTTCATTTTAGTAACTGTGTAAGAATGGGACTGGAATGAGCAGATCAACAGGTTACCTTAACCTAATTCTTTAGTTAGAAAGATACTGATTCTGGATGTAGCATCGTTCCAAAGGCATGTTAGGAAAAAGCTTGGAGGCATAACTAAATTTAAAGAAAAAAATATTGTAGGGTTGGATTAGATTATACCACCAATAATACTATACTACTGGCTATGCTGGCTAGAGCTAGGAAATGTAGGCTGAAAAATATCTGGAGGGCCACAGTTGTTCCAACCTTGTGCTACCATTTATACTGGTAAATTCTCACACTTGTAATGAAAAATTCTCTCCCTCTCTCCTTTTTGCTGCCCTTCCTTTCTCTGCAGAAAGGGGGGGGGGGGGAAGCTGTTGCTCAAAGGGTTCAGAACTTGCTTTAAAGTATAGAAAGTATATACTTTATTGCTTTGTCCATAGAACATTGAGTGACTGAAAATTAAACCAATTCTTCTGTCCAGAAATCCCATCCTTAATCTCACATTTTAGTCAAAATAGAACATGGGAGATTTTAAAGAAAAATGATAGACTCTAATTTTTTTAAACTACTATTTAAAGGTTTTTTTATACTTTCTGAAAAATTGAGTAATTACAAATAGATAAGGACTATGAACATTTTCTACCTCTACAATGGATCCCATCTAAGATTCCTCAAGAATAATTTGAATGGTGGTTTAATAGATGTTGTTACATATTACTAAAACAGCAATAATTAGTATGTATCACTATCAATAGCCATTTGTATATTTTTATGTTTTTGACAAAAGTGTTTGGGTATCTATTGTAAAGTTCTGCACTCAGATCAAAACAGAACAATAGACTGGATTAAAGTGTCGAGTTCTAGTAAATTACAAAACGTATGTTAGTAGTAATTGCTATGTAGTTGGCTGCTGAACTTTTTAGTCTGACAACAGACATAAACAAGCACAATGTTTTCAAATTTTGAAAAACGTACATTGCTCAAATACAGGCTTTCAGAGTTCATACCACGAATTCATTTTTAATTTTTTAAATTTTGTGCCAAGTTTAACCAGAACTATTTTTAAACAACAAATCAGTTTTGTACACTGGATATCAAGTTATTTGCAAACCTAAATTCTGTGAAAACAAAACAAAACAAAAGTTTTGTTGAATTTTGAGTACCTTCTTTTTAATTTAGCTAATGACCTAACATTTGAAGTCCTTCTCTACAAACATGCCATTGGATCTTGCATTAGATTTGGTAGATTTGATTCTGGGGCCTATCCCTGCCAAATTTTCATAGACACTGGCACAAAATCCTTAGTTCTAGAGGGCATCATCTTTCATATAACTGGCAAAATCCACAAGTCCCCATGACATCACACTCTAACATCCTCTAGTACTGTTACATACTCAGTTCTAGTACTGTTACATACTATATCAAAATTATATTATACAGCTTCTTTCTGTTCAAAATAAAAAATTCTGCTCAGCACTGACAAATGATAACTACTTTGATTGTAAGAATATTTATTCAGGAATCAGTCCCACTAGGTTAAAGAGGATTCCCAGACAACGAGTGTACAAAGATTTGTATCTGAAAGTAGTTTCATTATTACTACTGCCTGAAACCAGCAATTAGTAGTTAACTATATTTTAGTAACAGCAATTAGAATTCATTTAGCAACTATTTTGAAGTATTTTAACTGATTTTTATAACTATTTCCCCCACCCCAGAATAAAAAATGAAAACATTTGTCATTTTCAGACAAGTGTTTAATGAAGTTTACAGACTTTAGCCATTTAGTGTATTCTATCTGTGCAAAATTGTTCCATACAAGTTGAACCTTCAATAAGAGAAATAGCTTTTGGAAAGTAGGCACTCAGAGCAGTTCTATAAAAAGCAAATTCTACATGGGACTTCTCACTTTTCTGGTGCTTCTGTTTTCTTCCTCAATAGGCAAAATTGTTCAGATTTTTATAGTGCAACCAGAGACCTCAGAAACAGTATACATTGAGCATTCTCTTAGCGATGAACTTTAAGAACAGTAGCTGGAGTGTACTACCTCTTCCACTAATAACACAATCATGCCTATATTCTTAGTGACCGTCTTAATATTTCCACTGGTATTTAGCAGAGCAGAGGTGGGTAAACTGCAATTCTGCTGATGTTCTGACATTGTAACTCTCAACATGCCTCGATGTTGCCTTTGCTACCAAGGGCTGACAGGAGGTGACATAACCATATGTCCCAGCAGTTGCAGATTGCTCCTTCAGCCTTCCTGAAAATGTTCCAAATGATGCTAATGCACATGCAAACTCTATTTGTATGATCCACAGAGAGTATAAAGAAGTACCTTATTTTCCTGCGTATAAGACTACTTTTTAACCTGCAACACTTTTTATATGAGGTTGCCTTCAAAGAGCATTCATAAACTTCATCTGGCCCAAACTGCTGCAGCCATACAACTACCCTGTTACAACATGCGACCATCCATTTCCAGGCACAATTCAAAGTGGTGGTCTTAACCTCTAAAACCACAGAATTTTGATCTAGGCTCTCTGAAAAACCTTATTCTCCAATACAAGCCTGTCTAAGCTTTCACATACAAATACTTTTAGTTCTGCCATTTTGATAGGCATGTCTGGTAAAGACCAAAGGGAGTGCATTCATAATGGAAGTTCTGAAGTTGTGGAACTTCCTTCTCTAAGGGATGTTAAACATGCCTCTCCACATTGTCTTAATTCTAGCAGGTGAAGACTCTTCATTTCAGCAGATTTCAGCAATTATTTGGTTACTAAAAACAGAGCTTTATCCACCAAGTTAAGTAGAGAAAAATACAGGTGGGTAGCTTTTACCCCTTTTATTGTTTTAATTGATTTGATTCTTCCTACTTAATACTATTATTTGTGTTTTCATATTCTAATTTAATGTATTTTCATTGTATTTGCTTTTTAATCTTCTTGTGAGCTGCCTTGAGTCCTAGTTCTTGAAGAATAATGGAGGTGCCAGGGGAGGTTTCTGATGGAGGAGGAATGTGGACAGTATTGTCACATATGCCAAATTCCTGCAGTTCATTAACGGCTACTCAGGAGAAAGAGAAGATGGCAGCAGCCCAATCAACATTTCAAACCAAACCCTTCCTATAGTACCTTGGCTCTAAAGATCTCCAAAGTCAGGCATTAAAAAAAAAAAGTGGCTTGGAGCTGATGGCAGTCTCCTCCTATTTCTTGGAGCTGATGGCAGTCTCCTCCTATTTCTGCCATTATTGTTATCCCAGCCTGGGTAAGCATATGGATTGTGAAAATATTTGTGCAGTGTCTGTTCCACAAGTGATTTGCCACAGTGGTAGGCAGGTCTTATTTTCTCCTCTCCATTGCAGTTTCCACACTTTCAGTGTCTCCCTGCAATTTTGTTTTGGTTTTTTGGTGAGAGGAGGGGAAGCAATGGGCTAGAAGACAGAAGCAAAAAACAGTGAAAATTTCTTCAAAACTATGCTGAGGGAGCCACTATTATTATTAATTAGTATCCAAAGTTATTCCTAGTACTCAAATAAATTTAAAACCATTTCCTTTATAGTATAAAGGAGCAGTTAATGGGGGGATGCAGTAGTAACTCCACAGATTTCTTATTTTCCTAATGTATACAGTTCACAGCACTCTTCCTGAATTTGGCTGACAGTGTTCTCATTTCATTGTCACCAAGGACTACATTTATTCTCTCCCAAGCCCAGGGTACGGGACTCCATAATTGTGGATCTCTTAGAAGTAGCTTTGTCTTCCCTGACAAATGGTGGGCACTGTTTGAAAGGCATCTGGTATTGGTGGAATATGTTATTGAAATTGTGACCATTTTGAAAACAGATGGTGATTTGCCTCATTGACTTTCCACAATTAACTAATTCTACCATACAGAAGTAATGGAGATCTTTCAAGTAGTATCATGGATTTGCCAGAGATACATACTGGGGCATACTGCCAGAGCAAAAATGCAAATGTGTCATTCAAAAATACATTCCAGGTGTCCCAAGCTAGCTTTTAACCTATTGCAGTAAAAAATTAGATCATTTCATACCCAGTAAGCACTGGATAAGGTGGCAGTGTCCTATACCTAGTGCTAGATGCAGTGCTATGCCACTCACACAGAACTCCTAGTGTCTGGAGTGTATGACTTGGTGTGGCACAAAACCTATTGCTAGTGGATAACCACAATTCCCTATTCATCTGAGAATACTAGCTATTATTGGGACAGTGGTGTCAACAGTATTAGGCAGACAAACAAAAAAATGGCATGGATATAATGCTTTGACATCAGTAAAGAGTTACTGTTCCAGAGATTTTCATATATAATTTGGGATGGCCCAAGGCTTAATGTGTGGTGTATATTCCAGTTCTTTATTCATTTGCACTAATTTTGGCTATCACTGGTGTAAGAGCAGTATGTCACAAGTATCTGGTACTTAAATATATGGAATTCATTAAGGACACTGTACCTAAAGATGTGGGTCACCACAAGAAACACTTGAAGTCTGCTGTAGATAAGCTGCTTTGCCTAGCTAAGCTTCAGGGTGGACTTAAATCTACATTATGAATAAACACAACATCATGTGATTGCTGAAATTCTCTCTATTTTCCACCTCTTGCACTATAGAACTTGCTAAAAAATTAGTTCAGCTGTATTCATCCATTTGTTTCCTATTGCTTGGACTAAAAACAAAAAACAATTTGTTGGCTTATCACAGAAAGGGCCTTGGTTACTGGGATCCTTATAAAAGCAGCATTTTTTACAGTCTTTTTTGTTGTTGTTAACTGCCTTCGAGTCTATCTCAACTCATGGCGAACCTATGGATGAAAAATCTCCAAAATCCTGTCCTCCACTGCTCTGCTTAATTCCTGCAACCCCATGTTGGGATTTGTAACCTGAGTTTAAATGTCCAGATATGGGAAAGTGACAAAGAGTACTACAGGTCACTTTACAGCTTGCTAGCTGGGAAAGTTGTTTGGAGCTGGGACTCAAAACATCTTAGCAGTGTCCAAGGTCAGGATGTGCCAGAGAGCACGTAGACCAAGTGTAAACACATTATGTCATCATGTCTGGGGGACAACAATTCAAGTGACACAGGAAGAAGTCACAGGAAGAGGCTGGCCTTAGAGGCTGCATGGCAAGTGTCTATAAAAAACCGAGATCACAGGTTGTGTGGGTTGTCAGTGGTGAGTGTATATAGTTTTGTACATACTGCAACTAAAGAATAAAAGTGCCTCTTTGGAGTTAAACCTGCTTCAGTCTGTTTCATCAGAAGCAGTGAGGAATGCATTCCAAAGCAGTCAGACAGCTCCAAGGTCGCCGGGTGTTTTTCTCTGCGAAGTGAAGAAAGCTTCCGAAGATTTTGTCTGCGCACTCAATTGCTTGACAAAGGTTATGGTTGCTCAGGCTGCTTTGGCTTCCTGAGGAATTCATCAGTTGTGAGTGAGTGGTACTAATTCTGTTGCTGTGATTTGTTCCTCTCTCTATACCAGGGGTAGGCAACCTTTCCCCTTTAAGGGCCGAGGGACTTCAGCTCCCAGAAGCCTCAGCCATGTTGGCCAATAGTCCCATGTTGGCCAGTAGCTCCTGGGATTCTGGGAGTTGAAGTCCCTCGGTCCTTAAAGGAGAAAGGTTGCCTACCCCTGCTCTATACTGTCAGTGCCGGAAGGCAAGAGTGCTAAGATTTTGAACTATAGTCTGTGTCTTATCACAACAGACAGTGGAAACTGGGAAACTGCCAGGACTCTTTGAGTTCTAATTAATCATGGAGGCAGCTAAATTTCCCAAATTAGATGAAAGCAATTATACTGCATGGAGTGCCTATGCTGAATCTTTGCTAATTAGAGAGGGACTGTGATGTCCAGGAGAAGAGAACCGCAAAGGATGTGTGGAATGCTCTTAAGGACATACATCAGTCAAGTACTGCATTGTCAAGGATGATTTGGTGCAGGAGATTGTATGCTTGCAAAATGCAGCAGGGACAATCTCTAGAAAAGCATCTGAAAATCATCCAAGATTTGTTCATTCAAGTCCAGATGAGGGGTGTCGAGATTCCACGAGAACAAAAAGCATACATTTTTCTGGGGTGTCTCTCAAAGGACTATGAGCATATTCTGTACGGTCTCTAGGGTAGCTGCATGGGTTTTGGAAGAGAGCCAGTTGTCGCTATTATGAGGCAGGGCTCCAGAGACAGCAGCAAGCGGCTCCGAGATCTACACACACATTGGAGGCTTCCAGGGAACTGCAATCGGAGAAGGCAGCAGTGTCCAGAGAGAGAAAGTGTTTTCATTGTGGAAAACCCAGCCATCTGAAGAAGGACTGTAGAAAACTTGCAGCAGCTAAGAAACAACAACCCAAAGCCGCTGGGACTAGGAAGGGTATTGTGGCTGTGGCAAAAGGCAGAGACTGTGTTGCCCACCAAGAAATCAAGCCTAATCCGGTTTGGATTCTTGATTCAGGACCCACAGGACATATGGTAAACACACCTAAGCTCCTGAAGAGTAAGCAATCTTCCAATGTGCCTTCAGTTGCTTTGGCACCCCATACCCATGACCTCCTTAATAGAGTCCATCTGGCATGTGGCCTTCCTCTATTCCTACTTCCCTCCCTCGTTCCCAGCATTATTGTCTTTTCCAAAGTCCTCCCTTCTCATGATGTGCCCAAAGTACGACAGTCTCAGTTTGGTTATCTTGGCTTCCAGGGAAATTTCTGGCTTGATCTGCTCTACGACCCACTTGTTTGTCCTTTTGGCTGTCCATGGGATCCCCAGCACTCTTCTCCAGCAACTCATCTCAGATTCATTGATTTTCTTCCTATCATCTTTCTTAACTATCCAGCTCTCACATCCATACATGGTAATAAGGAATACAATGGCTTGTATGATTCTAACTTTTGTGCTGAGTTCTGTATCTTTGCATTTTAGGATCTTTTCTAGTTCTTTCATAGCCACCCTATTTACACACTATTTCATACTTTTAACTATCAATGCACAATTGTAAACTTCTCTTCTAATACTCCTCACATATGAATTAAAAATATATTAAATTTCAATTCACAATCCAATATCCTTGTAGCATATTTTCCCAAAACTATTAATAGTTCCTGAGGAAACCTGACAAGAAATTACCAACTCCTTTGTTGCCAAGATGTTACTGATTTATTGTTAAGCATATTTAAATCCTGTCCTCTATCATAGGATCTCAGGGTGGCATACAATAAAATTAATTTAAGCAATTTAAGACAGTAACAAATGAATTAAACTGACAAGTTAAAACAAGACAGTTAAAACTAGATAACTAATTTTAAGATAATTTAAAAGCATGTATAGACTAGAATAAATTAGGCCCCAAAGGACTTGATTCAAAGCTATACTTTTACTTGGCTACAATGTGTCAGCAGTGTTGGTGCCAATTAGGTCTCTAAGGGGACAGTTTTCCACAACTGGAGTGGCCCTCTGCCACTTCCGTGTACAGTGTATTTTCCATATTAATGAGATATAGAAGGATCTCTACAACAGGCCTCAATCCTTGAGTAGGTGCATGCATGTGTGTTGTGTGTGTGTGTGTGTACAAGTGGCCCTCCACATTTGCGGATTTAACTTTTACAGATTTGATTATTTGCAGTTTTGAATAATCTGTTCTCACTAGGAATCTCCAGGTCCTCCAGCACAACTCTGCCAGAAGTTGACCATAGAGTTGTGCTGGAGAATCTACAAGTTCCTAGAGAAAACAGTTCTTTAGGCATTTGTAGGTCCTCCAGAATGATTCTATGATCAACTTCTGGCAGATGTTGACCAGAGAGTTGCACTGGAGGGCCTGGAGATTCCTAGAGGTGTTCTCTCAGGTAAAAAGAATAGTGGTTTTTTTATTTGTGTCTTTCCCATATTCATTGGGGTCTTTCACCCCAACACCAAGGAGTGGAGGAACCACTGTGTATATATACACACATGGAGAGGCCCTCTGTCAAGACTAGAAAGCTGGGCCAAAACTAACAAAATGAAATTCAACACGGAGAAATGTAAGGTACTGCACTTAGGGCGGAAAAACGAAAAGCACAGTTATACGATGGGGGACACGTGGCTGAATAAGACTATGTGTGAAAGGGATCTAGGAGTCCAGGTAGACCACA
>CM034710.1:108426574-108455588 GCA_020142125.1 Phrynosoma platyrhinos
TTCCTTGGAGGTTTTTAAGCAGAGGCTGGATGGCCATCTGTCGGGGATACTTTAATTGGCAGTTCCTGCATGGCAGGGGGTTGGACAGGATGGCCCTTGTGGTCTCTTCCAACTCTATGTAATTCTATGATTCTATGACCTATCTTACTGGGATTTAGCTTCAGTTTGTTAGCCCTCATCCAGTCCATTACACCTTCTAGATCAGGGATAGGCAACCTTTTTGAGCTGGGGGCTGGGTTGCTGTCCCTCAGACAATGGGGGGGCCCCCCCGCAAAGCACCAATAAATAAATAAATAAATAAATATTTTAAAAATTAGAAAAAATAAGCATGCACACTCTCTCAGCCCCACAAAAGCCTTGGCAAAACCTCTGTGGAGATTTTGCCAAGAAAACCCCAAGAACAAGTAATAACAACAATAATCATATCATCATGGCAGGCGGCAGCGGCAGCAGGACCGGCCTAGGGCCCGTCCAAAGGCCTCGGGGGCCGCATCCGACCCCCGAGGCCTTAGGTTGCCTACCCGTTCTAGATGCTGCTCTAGCACTTACAGAGCCTCAGCTGGTTCCCACATGAAGTAGAGCTGAGTAGATAAGAATGAACCAGTTATATTATCAACTTATTTGAATGGCAAACAAATGATCATGCCAGTTGTTTCCCACAAATTGTACATTTGGACAGAAGGCTGGCTGCATATAATCAGCCAATAATTCTCTACAGTAACTAATGGACACACACACAGACACACGGACACTCAGACACACTCACACATGTATGTTTATGGATATGGACAAATATACCAGTCTTTCAGAAATTTAAGTCAAACAAGTGATGCTTCAACTCCTTTTGTATTTTGATGTTAGTATTATACTACTGTTAGTATGCAATCCTTTGTGTCAAATCCAGTGAGCCATTTTTAAAATTTAACAAGCTCATAACATGCAGTGATGCTGAACTGTTACCTGCAAACTCTATAGCCCATCCAGGAAAAAGCTGAGAAAGAAAGAGCTTTTGTAAGCAATTGCTCACCTATACGGCCTCCACTGCTGTGACCAGAACATTCAATTTCCTCTGGATGAAGTGTAAAAGCATTCAGAACAAAAGCCAAGAAATAAAGCAGAATAGTTAGAAGCTCAGCCAAAAATGCAAAAGATGAGTTACTTTAAAAGACAACTGTACAAAGCGTAGCATCAAAAGCCTTGAATATGCCGCTGCTTTAAAATAAATCAGTGTATTGTTCTACAGTTGAGCAAGAGATTCTAGAATAAAGCAACATGCAGCTTAACTTTTCACCTTTTTATTGCCTCTTCATGATAGAAAATAAAATTTTAAAAGGCATTCTATTTTGTATTTTATTGCAAGATAAAATTATGATAGTTGAAATGTGAAGATAAAAGAATATTGAGAGTTTTGTGTTTGGCTCAATGGATCAGACAGAAAGGTTGGGTTTTGTTTTGTTTTGGTTTTGATGACCGTAATCTCTCTGCTTGATATAAAATAATCCTGGCACTTATTTTACTATGCCAGAAGTTCTCTATCAAAGCAAGTTACAACTTTCTAAGTTATTATAATACAAAATAAGTGAACTGGAGATGCTATATGTTTGTTCTGATTAGTAACAGTGGAACAAATTATAAAGAAAACAAAAACTGGCCTAGATCCAGCTTCATGCTCATGCAGCAGCACCAGTAGAACAAAGCTGTCTTTCCTGCCCCTACCACTTGCAGCACTGAAGAGTGTCTCAAAACTGGCAATGAAGAGTTTCCCAGTCCTCTAGAGTTTTTAGCATGCAATAGCAAAAAGAATGAGAAAAGCATCCAAAATACACCCTTGAAGATCTGCAATAAACAAACTAGGTCTTTAAAAATAATTTAAAAGATTATTTCAAAACCATGAGCAAGGCTAATTCCACCTTTAGCCCTATTTGGATGCTTTGTACAAACACACCTGCTTTACTATGTAATGTTTATTTGTGAACATTCACATGAATTAGAACAGATTCACAAATCCAGGAAGCTCAACCCAGGTACAGAAACATGTTTCTGCAAGCCAAGCCTGCTGCTTGAGTCCCTGTATGATCCTGCTATGGAGAGAAAAAACAAAAACAAAAACAGAGATGGATACCACATCTAGCAATGGGATAATACATGTGGAACCACATGCCCTAACCCACAGAGACCCCCCTGTATGCACACCAACTTTATGGGCAGAAGTTCTTCTAGTTCAATTCTCAGGATTGGAACAACATACCAATAACTAAATGATTGGTTGTTTATACTATATGTACTGCTATATCTGCAGTTAATATTCTAATTGCTTCTCAGCCTTTTGGGTTGAAGTCAGGAGTATTGCAGTATTTAACTACTTTTAAAGGGGAGAACATTTAGTTCGCCTCATTTTCAAGCCATCTCTGTGAGTCAGCAGGGGAACCTGCACATGTACCTTCCATTTCCTATCAGAGGAAAAGGGAAAAATAGGAGAAAGAGACAGATTGAATGGACCAAGGACACAATGGAAGGACAAACTGTTTAAAATGTAGGAGAAAACCACCTACCACACTCAACTGTTTCCTCAGCTTAGAAGAGCCAAAAAAATAAGTAGACATGATTGATATTTTGAAAAAATATATTTAGCAAGTAGTAGTAAAATGGGGGGGGGGGACATAGCTGGGCAGCATAAACATGTTAAGAGCATATGTTGCAGTAAATCTGAACCAAAATGTACATTTTCAGTTTTGTTCAAAAAACCTCTTTATCATAAAGCTGCTTCTTCTTGGGGTGGGGTGGGGTGAACAAAACATTCAGAGATGGGATGGTACATTTGCAATGCTTCTCCCCATCCTTTCCCTCTTCTATCCACAGTTAAGAGACTAGGGACAGGCCAGATACATACAGGCTCCCTTAGCTAACCTGTTCCCCCTCCTGAGCATGGGTTGCCTCTTTGAATTATTATGCATCATAGTTTATAAATGTGTTCCACAGCAATCAACTCTAGTTGTTCATGATTTCAGTGGACTTTAATCTAGGGATTTTTAACCTGCTTTAAACTTTAGTTTCAAATACCAGGTTGCAAGTTCATCCTGGACAGCGGTAAGAATTAATAATACCACAAAGATGTGTTACAGGAAGAAACAAACAGCACACAAAAGAAGGGGAATGAACACAAAACTGCACAGCCATTTCCACAGCCCTTAACAATGTTAAGCAACAGAAAGTGTTAGATTTATGTCAGTCCTGTCTAGTAAAACCATTTCTCTATATGAAAAAATACTTTACATATTCAAATTATGTTCAGCATGAGGACAGAGTAAGAAGCTACAGTATTTTACAATGAATTTTAAAAAAAGAATTCTACTGAATTTGAACACTGATTTAACTCTTCTTCAGATTATTCCCTTCTTCCTCAGTACGATTACCCTATCCCAGGGGTCGGCAACTTACGGTCCGCGTGCCGGGTGTGGCCCGCGGAGGCCTTGGGACCAGTCCTTGGCCGGTCATGCCGCCGCCATGCATGCTGATGTCACACCGCACGTAAGCGCAGGCGCCATTTTGGCATCCAAAATGGCGCCCGTGCTTGCACACGCATGCGCACGGTGGCGTGCACCATTTTGGAACGGCCAGCGGCGCTGGCGTTGCATGTATAAGTGCAGGCGCCATTTTGGACGCCAAAATGGCACCTGCGCTCGCGCACATGCCCACAATAGCAGGCGCCATTCTGGAATGCCCAACAAGCGTGCGCCTGATGCGGGGCGCCATTTGGGAAGGCCCAACGGATTTGCATGTGCACAGCGCTGTTGGACATTCCAAAATGGCGCCCTCATGCATGCGCCTGCGGGGGGGGGGCAAGTGAGCGCCTGCCCGCCCAGCCCCAACGTCATTCCCTCCCCTCCCAGCCCTATCCTTTCCCCCTTGCCCTACAACATTATTGATTTGGTTTGGTTTCTTTTTTTGGACTGCCCACCAAACTCCTTTCCTACAATTTCCTTTAGTACCACTTCAGAGGATACATTCCTCTGACAAGTATTATTGGTCAACACTGGCAGCTGATACAGATATCAAAGCAAAATCCCCATATATAATTTTCTGAATAGAAAATATTATATTGTGTGTTTTTCAAAATAAGGCTGGCTTCCTGATGGATGGTTCTTCCATTCTTCCAAATATCACGACAATCCATCTCATTGCTAGTCCAATATACAAGAGCTTAAGGATAATGTGTCAAGTTGCTACATGTTTGTCATTTGGTTTTTAAAAAGAGATATGGCATGGCCATATCCAGTATAGTTGAGAAAAAGCAGGAATGCCTTCTTGCCAACATCACTCTCTGCAACAGTTCTTTTACTTTAAATAAAGTTGTACAATTCAAAGATTTACCCAAGAAATTAACAAAGTAAAAAAAAATATGATTTTTACATTGGAGGACAGTTAGGCAAAAAGGAAGTTATTCCTCTCCTATCCAATCTTTTCCTTGCAAGGTCTGGATCTCTCATCACCACCACCACCACCACCCCCCAGCTGCATGGGGGGGGAAAGTAGCAATTCACAGATTCAACTGCCTGTGGATTGCCTTGTCCCATATTATTCAGTGGCAGGATATACATGTAGATACAATAGTGTGGACATATACATCACTGCCCACTGAATAATATGGGGTGCAACCATGTGAATTTTTCCCAACCACAGGGAGCATCAGAACCAAACTCCCACTTCCAAGAAAAATAACTTTCAACTCCAAGAGTTTTAATTATGTTTCTTGTAGAAGCTCAAATGCTTTGCTTGTTAGGACACTCAGCTTAAACTTTTAAGTTCCAAGTTGAAAATGAGTGATTTACTGGAGGACCTCACTGTATCACTCCCCTCCAGAAATTCCATATATCAGCCACATCAGAATGGAAATCTAAATGCAAGTTAACTGTAGACTATGTGTAATTTAATGTAACTAACAACATGCAGTTAAACTATGTATGAGAGCCAGTGTAGTGTAGTGGCTTGAGTGGTATTATTACACTATGACTCTGGAGACCAGGGTTTGAATCCTGGTTTGGCCAAGGAAACCCATGGGATGATCTTGGGCAAGTCACACACTCTCAGCCGCGGAAATCCCCATGATAGTTTCCCCGAGTACGCTGTAAGTTGGAGACAATTTGAAGGTATGAAACAACAAATAAACATGTATGTAGATGATACAGTTTAAACCAAGTTGTGTCAGAAACTCTCAAAATGTTGGTGTGTACTCATACCCAGAGTGTATTGCTTTGTTTCTCCAGTGGGCTCTGTACTAGTAGCAGCAGTTTTCCTGCTTAATGGCCTTTCTGTCCTTAGAACTGGAATTTCTGTCCACACAAACATAGTAGCTCTCTTTGTTATTACTATTTGCTGATGGAAAACATAGTTTTCTTCATATGTAATAATAATAATAATAATAATAATAATAATAATAATAATAATTTTTATTTATATACCGCCCTATGGCGGACCAATCCGGGCGGTGAACATAGTGAATAAAATATACAATAATACAGTATAAAACAACATCATTCCCCCTCCCCCCCTTAAAAAGTTATTAAATCAAATCAATGTAAAACTGGTTAAAATTAACCCAATTATAAATTAATAATTAATAAATTTAATAAAATTGTATACAAACCAAAACATATGTAATAAACATATGTATCATCCCAGAAATTAGTGAATTGAGATGGGAGGTAGAATTAACAGTCAGTTTAGCAGCCATTAAACTGCTGATCTTTCTTTCTACATCATCAATAAGCCTTTTTCCCCCTGGCATTCCCTCTTTCCCAATTCCTTGTCTTCTTCCACCTCCTCCTTAACTACTGAACAGTGTCTTTTCCCTTTTACTCCCTGTAATCTCAAAAAGGTTTCTGTCCTGACGTTTTCTGCTTTTTTGGGGTCCAATTTTCTCATACTAGATTTTCGGTTATCAGTAGAAGGCCCCAGCAATGTCCCAATGCATTGCTGGGATGTGACAGGTGGTGGTAGCAAGTTGGTTTTGGGATTAAGGATCTCAAGGGGTCCCATCTAGATCAGTGGAGTGGAGTGGAGTGAAGTAGGACCATAGAGAACCTTCAAAACGTCAGGATATAGAGATCTTCCTTAATGCAGCTTTTGCCACCAATTCAGGGATTTGCTGTCTAGTGGTCAACTAAACTGCTTGCAAGGTTGCCTCTTTATTTACTCATGGTGGAAGGTACTCTTTCATTCAAAGAATCTTCAGTTAAGTAGGATGTGCAGCAGAATACTATGCCAAAATATTCCTGGCATTTTAATACACATGCCTTAATATTTTGCAGTAGTATAATCCTTTTAACACCAATGTTTTGGGCCAAACCTACTTGCTTGATCTAAACAAAGAAACTAAATATTATTTTCCATTCAGAAAGACAAACAGGAAATGGTTTAAACATTCAACATAAATGGTAAAACCTCATAAAGCAGCATTACAGTACATGATGTGATCATTCATTCTAAACTGATTCTCAAAAAAGATGCACAAACTTTTTAACCCAAGGACAGCATGTGATGCTGGGTTAGAAGTTGTACATTCACATTTATACAAGCCACAAGGAAACTCTATCTTGACTGATAGCAGGCAAACAAAAAATTGCAAGAAACTGGCAGGAAAAAAGCTGGGAGAGAATCTAATGGTGATGTGGAGAAAGAGCATATATGTGAGCATGTTTAAAAATTTGGGAGCCACATACAAATCCTAGAATTGTACCCACAATGTACCATAAAGGGTAGGAACTGGATGAATTAACAAACCCACAATATACCATGAAGGTAGGAATTGGATGAATTAAAAAACAGGAAACTATTTCTCCAGTCATATTTTCTTTCCTTATATATGACAGATAAAATTTAGGGGATATTAACTCCAATTCAGCAAAGTAGGCTGACTATATCTGCATATTCTGATATATACATATATCCAGGATATATCTGTATTAACTTCATACATCAAGTAACTTCATACATCAATGACACCTAGGAAGGAATAGTGGAAATACAGATACTAAGAAATCATTTGTAAAGATTTTCTTAATAATTCTCTCTCTCTCTCTCTCTCTCTCTCTCTCTCTCTCTCTCACACACACACACACACACACACACACGAGTTATTTTTTTTTTCTCTTGCAAAAACTACTGTTTTGAACTTTTAAAAAATCACTTTTCTTTTGTGATATTACCAACAGGCTTGGGCCTACATGGAAGATTGTATCTCATTTTAATTGTTTTGAATCATTTATGAGAAAAGTGTGATTTCTAATGCTTGATAGCAGACTTACATAATTTTCTATTGGAAATTTTCAAAGGCTGTATGTGTACATCCGATCTTCTTAATGCAAGTCTCCTATAAAATGGTTTCAGGGAGGGAGTGAAAAGGAAAAGAAACAGACATTCTTTAATTTCCATTGTTAATCTGGAATTAACAGACACATATTTCTAAATAATACACTGATTTCAAGGGCTTTGATACTGAACCCTGAGTTTGTTTGTTTTTTTGTAAACTCTTCAGGTACAGCTGCAGTTCTTATTCCTATACCATCCATATGTCAATACAGAAGTCAATATATGATCAATATTTTATAAAAGTTTTGCCATTATAGATGTTAGCAAAGAAGTAAGGACCCAAACTATTTGGGTCAATGACTTACCAACTTCCAATATTCTATCCCAAAACAAGTCTGAAAGGTTATCAGCCTTATAATCCATGAATGTAGCCATAATAATATACTGAACACATACTGATAACTTTTTAAAGTTATTAAGTGGGGGGGAACCGGCTTGGTAAAACAGGCTCACCTTTCCTGGAAATGCTTTGAAGGAATTAAACCTGCTCTGGGATTGGCATCACCTTCAAGTTTGGCTTGCCACCAGGTTGCATCATCCTGGCTCATGATTTGAAGAATATCACCTTTTCTGAAAGGAAGTCCAGCTTCTTTACAGGGAATTGCTTTATCCTCATTGGGAGCGTAGTCAAACAGAGCTTTCATAAAGATCTGATGGGGGGGTGGAATGCCTTATTTATAATTATTATCTTCACACAACCCCAAGTGCCATACAAACATATGTTAAAATAACACTACAAAAAATATTTACATACACATGACATCTAGATGTAATCCATACGAAATAACGGATTATACATACTTTACGATGCACTACAATTTGCAATCCCATTTACAGCCCTTATTCAAAGCAAATGAAGGTTTACCTTGCCTTCTTTAGATGGGGTTTCTTCTTTGACACTGGGTATAATTTTAAATGTAATGGCTCCTTGAGACTGGGACTAAAATATATATAAAAAAGAAACATTTAGATCATTCAATAACAGTTAAATGAAAGCAAGAGAGGAGACAGAACTGATGTAATGTAACTGTTTGCAGTTAAACTGTTATAAGCAACAACATAAGACTCAACTTACAGTTGGAAGTACCCCAGTCTTGTTCAGTTTAAAAATAAACTAGTTCTGATCAATTTTGTACAGATAAATATACAAAACAAATGTTAAGCTGCTAGTAAGGTTAATCTCTGGTGTAACCCAGATGAACTACTGAAAGCTACTCAAAAGTTTATGCTAGTTTGGTGCTGATGGATTTTTACTTTAAAGCAACAACACCTGACACATCTCCCCCTTTGAAACAGAATTGACTTCAAAATAATATAAAGCAAAGCAAAGCAACTTCATTTATATACCACTTCATACCGTGCTATGGAGTGTCTAAACCAGCAGTTGGCAACATATGGCCCGAGGGCCGAGTCTGGCCCGCCGAGGCCTTGGGACCAGCCCGTGGCCAGTCCTGCCGCCACCGTTGCCGCTGCGCACGAGCACCATTTTGGCGTCCATTTTGGACTCCCAAATGGTGGCCGCACTCACACTTGCATACACACAGTGGCAGGTGCCATTTTGGAACGGCCAACAGCGCCGGCGTCATGCGCATTCGCACGAGGACGGTGCCGTTGGGTCTTCCAAAATGGCACCCCGCATCGTGTGTGCATGCACGGCGCCACTGGACCTTCCAAAATGGTGTCCCCCATGCGTGCATGCACACGATGGTGGCCGTCATGCGCATAAGCACAAGCATGTGCGCGCCGGCCTCCAGCACCATTCCCCCCCCTTGGCCCGTGGCAAAAAAAAGTTGCCGACCCCTGGTCTAAACGGTTTACAACTGTAAGATCATTACAGTGTATATGAGGGATTATATCCCAGTCAGAAATAAAAATTAAGGTTTTATGGCAGGGGTAGGCTCCACATTCTGCTGTAGTGCTAGTCCCAGAATATCTCATCAATAAGTATGCAGTTAAGGCTGAAGGGAGGTACAGTCCAAATATATCTGGAAGGATACATTTTGTCCATCCCTATCCTAGAAAGTTCTTTGGTCTTGCAAAACTATTTCATAAACCTTTGAATCCTGATTGTTGTTTGAGTTGGACTGCTCTTAACACAAGGGTATTTTATCTAAACCACAACATTTACATCCTTTCAAGTGTGATATCTCAAGTAACACTTTATTCATTTAGCAAACAGAGTTCTGCAGCTGAGTCCAGGCACTGTGCATTATGTGTTCTGTTTAGAATATTCATAATTTTGATGAAGAAGCAATCTTATGAATTGTCTATTTATATGCAAGTACAAATACATTTGCAAAGGAAGCCAGGAAGTAATCTAACATTTTCACATAGTGATTTTTATGCATGTGAAAACAGAATATAGTTGCTAACAGCCTCATTTTCTTTTTAAGTAGCAGGATATTCTGCTGTTCTATCTTTTTTTCTTTTTCTTTATAAGTAATAACAGACTAAGACTAAGATCAGTAAAGCAAACCATAAGAAAACATGGAGGTGGTTTTTCAAGAACCATGCATTATTTATTAAATTAGATGTATACATCTTTCATCTACATGTTACATTTGTAACCTACCAGAATCCGTATAATTTCTTCTGGTTTTTTATCATCTACAGAAATTCCATTGACTTCCTTAAGTTCATCACCAACATGAATAAGTCCTATGAAACATAATTAATTATCCATTAAACCATTTTTGTTTAATATAATACTGCTTCAACATTCTTTCAAATGATAATTTACTCTACTCAACAAAACATCTCTGTTTCTCTTCCCTTCAGTTGTAGTTATATAGCCAAGGCTATGTGTGTGAATGAATACAAAACACACACACGCACACACACACGCACACGCACACACACACGCACACACACACACACACACACACACACACACACACACACAGCATTTATATCCAAAGTCATTCCAGTGGATGAAAAGTCAGGGAACTCTATGTCCTTGTCTCCTCGTTTCCTTAGCAGTCTGCCAAAAAGCCTCTCTGGAGAGCTACAAAACTGAATCACAGGTCAAAAAATATTTGAGAGCTCCCATTGCAATACTTTATTACATTAGAGACACTAGTGGGTCTTAAACACAAAAATGGTCTAAATGAGTGAAAATAAACTAGGATCCAATTACCTGTTTTAGCTCAAGTACTGTAAATACTCATGCATTAGTCTAAATTTTTAATTTAAAAATTGACCCCAAAACCTGGACCGACTTATTCATGGATCAATGTAAGTGCAGACTGCCCTTGACATTTGTGGGGGTTTGGAGCACAAGACCTCCACAAAAGTGAAAAAAACATGAATATAGGGAAAAGCCCAGGACAGAGGAGGAGGATCACGCACACACTCTTCCAAACTGCTCTAGTCCTGGACTTTCCCCCCTCTTGCTGGGAGGGGGAAAACACCCAGGATAGGAGGAGGAGGAGGAGGAGGAGGAGGAGGAGGAGGAGGAGGAGGATTCCCTTTCTGCTGGGAGAGGAGAAAAGTCCAAAATAATCCATCCTGGGAGCCTTGTCCATGCCTGGTAGCCTCCCCATACATCACACAGTCATAATTTACTGTAGCTCCCTCCTCATTCATCCAGCCTTTAGAGTAAGCACAAACAGTTATGCCCAGTGGAATCTTTGGCATCATTTTCCTTTCCATCATCTTTTATATCCTTGGTTACATGCTCCTAAGTTTCACCCTAGACTTATCACTAGGCTATATCAAAATTGATGATTTGGTCCCAAGCCAACTTATAGTTGAGTATATTTGGTAATTTAAAATCCAGTCCATCATCAATATCCACAAAAAAGTTAAGAAGATCTTACCACTTCTATCTGCAGCTCCTCCACGCATTATCCGAGCCACAATAACAGCACCAGTATGTTCGTCCCTTTTAATAGTAGCTCCCTTTAAAAATAAATTCAAATGTTAATGTAAATTTAAAGTTGGACTGCACTGAACCATTTTTTAAATGCAAGTGTTCAGTAACTTGAAGAGGTTAAACCAGACTCCAACTCATAAAGGTCAGAGCTTTGCTACGTTTCCAGTTTGTTGAAGAATTTGTAAGGCATTAAACTACTGCTTCAATGAGGACCTTAAGCACTATGGGCCTTTACAGACTGCCAGAAACAATGCAGCTTGAGTCCACTTTAACTGCCCTGGCTCAGTGCTAGGGAATCATGGGAACTGTAGTTTATTGTGGCACCAGAGATCTCTGATAGAGAAGGCTCAATGTCTCAGAAAAAAATACAGTTCCCATGATTCCCTAGCACTAAGCCAGGGCAGTTAAAGTGGACTTAAGCTGCATTGTTTCTGGCGGTCTGTAAAGCCCTAAATAGTGCTTTTTACAGAAGTAAAAAGAGGAGAGCTTTTTCCCAAAAGCATTATCATATAAAGGAGTTTTCCACATATCCTGAATTATGTGTCCACTTACAAACAAAATAACTGTTGCTTGGGCTAATTACCTTTTGGAGTTTCCCATGCAAATTTAATTGACCCTGAAAGTCATTTCCTTTTCAAACACTGTTTCGGAAAAACATATCAGGAAAAAAATTAAGTATTTTAAAAATGAGACAATTCTTACATAAGTAAAAAGGTTATTACAATTATAAAATAAGTACAAGACAGGCGCAACATGATTGGAGACATGTTAGAGAAGCGTAGCGTGGAGGCTTGTAAGAATGAGTTACAGTATTTGTTCACATAAGAAATTTTTACCACTGAGCCTTCCTATAAGTCACCTACCTCTCCGACACTGTCTCATGACTATCACTAATTTACATCGCACATCCCCTGATGCTTTTCAGTCATTTCTCCCTTCCAGCATGTCCCTTTTCCAACTCTGAACATTTATTACATAAACCACTGCTAGCAGTCATATCTTCCGCTACAAAGAAGCTCAAGACAGATCAGAGGGTAGGTTGTGAATTTCCAAGTGTCCATGACCAGTCAGGAAATTACCTCTTTTGAGTTTCTCAAGGTAGTTCTACCTGTTATTTCCATTTATTTCTCCTTGGACTCCACTGGAAATATCCATTCTGACCCCTCATAAGGCCCACCATACATCACTCAAGTCCCCAGCATATAGTTTTCCAAGTCCTGTCTCTTCGCTTTCAATGCATTCTCTTACTCCTAATCTGACTAACACTAACCTCCTGCCTCCATCATTCTCTGTTTCCATTCAAATTATTAAAACTTGCACTGGTCCTGGTCCTGGTAAAATAAGCAAGGTTACTTTTCTTCTGTAAAATATTTCTATACAGTAATTTATTCATTTAATCTTAATACTTCTTCACAAGCTAACTCCTCCAATTTGGAAGTAGCTACTCCCTCAATTTGTACATGATTTCTTACATGCACCTTGCAGCCCTACAAATGACCCATGAACAGGTGAGCCTGCATAAAGATGTGTGTGCAACAATGGGACAACACTTCACAATCACCTTTAACCCATCCCCAATTTATTTGCCTTACTACCGCACCCACACTGACTTCCCCAAACAAAAATTGCTGTCTGTACACAAACTACCTATCTTTGTTCTGGTTCTTCATCACTCTCATCACTGCTCAGGCTTTCCTTCAAACCTGCAGAAGTTGATTCTAATGTAAAAAAATAAAATCAAAAAACACTTTTTTTCTGGTCTAAATACAAATGTATCTGGAGAACTGAAGCCTAGAAGTGTGGACTTTAGTAGCAGCTGTCAGTTTCCACATCAGTGGGATGACAAAACCCACTGTTTTAGTGGTTGTAGTCTTAACTTAAAAAGTTAAACCCTATCTCCAAAATGGGTCCATCACACTGGATGACTCCCCTAAAGTTCTAAAACATGGGAACTGATTCATCTCTCCAATGAGAAGGCAACTGCAGCTACTAACACACCAGACATACTTCAATTATTATTATTTTTAAAAAACTTACCAGTGGTTCTTTATTTTTCACAAGTCTGATTATTTTTACAGAATCTTCATCATCATCAATATTGTCAGGCATGGGAGGCAATACTGGATCATAGTTTTTTTGAGCAACAGTATCATGCACAGAAAGCAAAGCCTGGGAAAAGAAATCAGATTAAAAACTACCGGTATATTGTTTGAAAAAAATTCTGCTGGTTTTGATCTTTCTACTCTATGAAAACTAAACAGGGACAACCCTGGTTAGTACCTGGGTGAGAGACTGCCAATGCATACCAGATGCTACAGGCTGTATTTCATAGGAATAAACTGGCAAAACCACCTGTGAATATTCCTTGCATAAGAAAACGCTATGAAATTCATGGGGTCACCATAAATCAACAAGTGATTTGAAGGAACATACTCTAAATCTTGCACTCATCCAGCAGTGCTTTAGAACAGCATTTTATTCCTTAAGTGACAGCAATGGCAGAACAGTTCTGAAATATTTAATTGCTAAAGGTAAAATTGCCCCGACATTTCAGGATAAAACAAGAGAGTATGTAGATACTTCCATACAGACTTTGTTAAAGCAAGCAGAACTATAATTTGTGTGCAAATTTAGATTAGAAAATATTCCATGCAAACTGAAAGTTGAGGCTATTAGTCATGATGGCTACTATTAGTGATGGTAGCACACTGCCAGAGGAATTATTCTCCTGCATATTAGAGTGCTGTTGCACTCAAATGCAGGGATACAACTAACATCATCACTTTTTTTTCCTCCCATACGATTTTAAACACTTTTGCCTAATGAAGATGCCAGTGGAACTATGAAAGCTTGCAGCATGTATAATGTGCATTTTGGTTAGCCCAATAAAGATATCGCTGTCTTGTGGATTTTGGATGATACTATACTTTGCTATATGGCCAACACGGCTACCCCTGGATATGTTTCATGTCCTGCTTGTCTGTTTCCTCCAGGGAACTGGTTAGCCAATGTGTGAACAGAATGCTTTTGGTCTGATTTGACTCTTAACCCCCATTGAAAGATTAAAGGCTACATATATGTTTCTTTATGCAGCACAGGATGCTCTTGGAAAGTTTTCTACACTTCTAGATTCATGATTTCAAAAGAAAAATGTATATATGCAGCTTTCAAAAAGTTACTTTGTTTTATTTACAGTTCTATGTGCATGATTCATTAATATAAACATGTCCCGTATTTAGAACTTTAAAGGAGGTATGATTCAAATTCTTATGCTACCTAAATATAAATATTGATGTTCAACTAAATTCTTAGACATGATCTAGCTGGAAATGGTTACTGAGAAACCCTTTGCCATGTCTAGCTGTAGTATAATATTTTTCAGATGAAGGCATTAAGCATTCCCCATTTCACAACATACAGTTCAGTAAGAAAACAGTAAAATCAAATTCAGAGCTTGAGAGCTGGGGTTACGGCAACAACTCTATCCCAACAATGCTATTATTCTCTAAGCAGTCAAAAGAATACTCTAGATTTGATTTCTGTCACATCTTCTAAACAAATCACACATACACACACACAAAATAAAAACATACATTTTTAAACTCAGCAGCATCTATATGCTACAATAGGATTACTATAAAAAAATGACTCCTAGTATAGTAACTTTACTTGGAATCATATTAGTGAATGGAATATTGGAATCATATTGGACTCATAAAAGTGCCATGGAATCATAAAAGTGCCAAAGTGCAATATTGGAATCATATTGGAATCATAAAAGTGCTATGGTCAACCCCTTGGTTGACCATGGCACTTTTAATGTTGCATGTGACTTCCTGAAACAAAAGGGCAATTTCCTGTCTTGAAAATACAGTTTTAACATTTTACACCCACCAATCTGAACTGATTGATCTACCTGCCACTGTTACACATACAGAAATAGTAAACACAAAGCTAGTGACTTTTTGCCTCTTCAGTTTCCTGCTTCCTCTTGTTCAAGACAGTACCTCAAGAGACAATTTGGGCTGTTCAGTTGTTCTTCCACACAAGTATGTAGCCACTCCAAGCCATCTGGTTAAAGTATTAATAGTCTTTTTGATGATATTTCTTTTACCAGTATTCCCAGATTCAGTACTCAATTCTTTAAGAGGATAATAATATTTTTTTAAAAAAAATCCAACACTTGTTACTACAGTAGGCAGACACATTGCATATCATGTCTTGTTGCTATGTGCCTTATAGTGATTTTATAGTGATCCTAAGGCTAGCCTATCATGAAGTTTTCTTGGCAAGATTTATTCAAAGGTTTGCTATTGCTTTCATCAAAGGCTAAAAGAGTTTGACTTGCCCAAGATCACTCAGGATTTGTATGATTTGAACCCTGGTCTCCCAAACCACTACACCATGCTGCATCTCATACTGATACTGTCATACTCTCTGCTTGAGCCATTTCTACAGGCTTGTGATGCTTCAAACTGTGACAAGAAAAAAATGAATACTAAGCCACAGATGAGAGCCAGTGTGGTGTAGTGGTTTGAGTGCTGGACTACATCTGAAGACCAGGTATGAATGCCTGCTCAGCCACGGAAATACACTTGGTGATCTTGAGAAAGTCATACACTCTCAGCCTCAGAGGAAGCAAAGGTACCCCTACAAACAAATCAGATCAAGAAAACCCTGTGACAGGTTCACCTTAGGGTCACCACAAATCAGAAATGACTTGAAGACAATAAGAACCCAAAAAGGGACAAGTCCAAGAAATTATACTAAAAGTAGGGACAATTACTTTTCTATATTCTCTCTCATTCATACATATACACTTTCATGGAAAAAATGGCTAACTATCCAGTTAAATTCATTGTCACAAACAGTATTTCTATACTTCTAAACCTGAGGCTGTAAGGCACTTGTCTATAAATTCAAGCTTTACTGATGTATTTAATAACTCATATGCTCGACATCAAGCTTCTGGCTTTTGTATTTGGAGAACAACAGGTTTCTTCTCTAAAGTTTCCTTTAAATTCTTTAGAACCCATTTCAGTATGTTTGCAGTTTGAGCATGAATGAGGCAAACCTTCTAAACAGGCAAGAGAATCAAATCAAGTCCAGTTTTCAATTCAATATATTTATTAAGGAACAAAACAGAGAGTAGTTCAGAAATATCTTCTTTTAAACTAAAATGAATATAATACTTGCTAATTGAGCCCAAGCTCCAATAAGTATGTTGGTAGAATGTACGTCTCTACCAGCATACCTTCGCTTTTGTCAGAGGGGTGGAGGCTGCTCCCTTTTCTCCATTGCCTTTCCAGGTGGAGAAAAACATACTCATAGAAGAAAGGTCAGCCTCTGTCCCCAGTGTAAGGTTTCTTGGTGTGTGTATGTCTTTCTGAGCAGACAGACCATGGCTGGATCCATACCTACAGCTAAATTGTGGTCGATGATATGGAGCTTGGTCTGCAAGCCCTCTGGCTGCTGTTGCACATCTGGGGTATGGAATATTGTTCAAAAGGTACAAGACACCCTCTTTTGCAATGTTAAAAAAATACAAATGTAGGTATAACTGGCTATTATGATGGAAAAGCCTAACAGCTGAATTCTAATCTCATATTACAATTGTGAATCTAAAATCTTTTCCAAAATCATAGTACGGTAATTCAGCAATGAATTTTGCATATGGAAGAGACACACTGAAGCATTCTTCAAGTCTGTAGCCAATTTAGATTTAATCTGCCCCTTTGCCATGGTAAACCAATCTCCAACTGAAACCATGTGGACATGTGCCAAATCTCGAAAGTATCATTTAACAGCAGGCCGGGTCACTGGAAGAGATGAAGGGAGATGGCCAGCTTGGAAAATTTAGATTTGGATTTCTACAGCTGCTTAACCACGTTCTTTGTTCAAAGACACATTCTGATGGGGAGAAGTTTCATTGTATTCCTTTAAAAAAGATTGTGCTAATTTTGGCATGAAATAGACAAAATGGCATACAATCTAGCCTAATAAAACTCTCACACTTTCTGATATCCATGAAAACTGAGATGTGGCTGTAACATGGAATACCAAAGACATACCCACTCTACTCTATTTGTATAGTTATCAAGGCACTGATGCTACTAAAACAGGGCAAATTATCAGGGTAGCATTGAAGAGGGAAATTGTCTTAAGGCCATATATAAACAATCTGTATACACCCTCTGATTACCTCTTCCCTTGCATATTTTACTTTAAGAAATTTTGTTTTTACTTCCACAGCAATTTGAAATAGGATATTTCATTTGTTCAGATTTTTACCCTTAAAAAAAAAAAGGCTTGCTGCTTGATTTATGTGTACTTATTCACTCATAGCAATCTGACACAGCATGAGTACTTTGTGGTTTACATATAAACATATATTATGCAAGATGCTTACATTTTACCCCAAGCAGAAAAAACAGTTCATATGCAAATAGATTACAACATTTTATCATTATATCTCACCTCATTTAACAACGACTTTTCATATAATGGAAGAAAGCTAAATAACTGAAGTATTCTTCTTATTAAAGAAAGGAGCAATTTTCCAGTTACTGGAAAAGACCAATGCAAACCATAACTTCCACAACAGCCACATCTACCCCGATCTTCCTACTGGTAAACACAGCCCTGATGACACAGTAATGCTTCACTTTGCTACAGAACATGGCTTGTCCATATCCATGAAATGCATGAAAAGTGTTATTATTTTAATGTAACTATATTTACTGTCTCTATAATTTTATAATTTGCATCACAATTCTAAGTCCACTTGTCTTGTATCTTCAATTCATTTCACAGAAGTGGCAAAAAAGTGCTTAGAATCCTGAAAATTAAAGTAGTCTAAACTAGAAATACCACTACTCAAATATATTCAACAATGAACTTGTGATATAACTAGACCTACATGGAACTGTAAAATTCACTGGGATAGGCTCAGACTATTTTAGTTTGCAACAAATTGGACTTAGGTTCTGTGGACTGTAGTCTTGCAGGATATGTAACCCTCTCTGTCAAAGAGCTCTAGTACCACAATAAACTGCAATTCCCAGGATTCCCTAGCACTGAGCCATTAAAGTGGTCACAAACTGGATTATTTCTGCAGTGTGGTTTGGACCTTAGTTCCTATTGATATTAAAGGGATGTAAATCCCTTAATGGGAATAAAGTGCAACTAACTTGTGTGGATCCAACTCAGCATTCAAATATGGAATTGCAAATAACATTGCCTCAAAGAAACTACGAATCCATTCCAATATTCATGGGATGTTATGAAATCTATGACTTTTTAAATTTTAGTACTATATCTTTAGGTAAAAGAAAAAATAAAGACATATATTTGTTAAATTATACAAGTCTTCATTAATTATATATCAGTACAATGAAAAGCACTGGAAGATGGATGACCTTCCATGCAGAAGGACCTCTTAGTAGAAGGCTGGAGAAAAAGGAGATGAGTGGACTCCTTTTTTAGCATGAACAAGTTCATTCCTATACTGCTTATCAGTGAACTAAGTACTCCTTAAGTGTTTACAATGTGTAAGCTAATTGCCCCCAACAAACTGGGTACTCATTTTAGTGACCTACGGAAGGCTGCAAGGCTGCGTGGACCTTGGAGCTCTACTTGGGATCAAACTCACAACCTTGTGGCTGCATTACAGGCATTTAACCACTGTGCCTCCAGGGCTCCTTTGCACCTGACAGCCCTTATTGTACTGGTAGTTCTGGTTTCTGATGCTGAAATCCACAAGCATACTAACAGACCACACGTGAGGTAAGCAAGAGTTACCCTCTCTTCACAGTAGTAGTAACAGGTTTTTCAGTGAGTAGGTCTGTGATCACTACTGTATTTGTCAATGGTTGTATTAGGACCACAGATTTCTTTGGTATTTCCTATGAAAGGGCAACATTCATTTATATCTTTATTTCAGACATGGCATGATTAAGAAATATGTCATGGAACATTTTGCTTTGGCCATCTAATCTAACTGTCTGCTCAATTCATGCTTTGCAATGCAGGATGAAACTATAGCATCCCTGACAAACGGCTGTTCAGTCTGTTTAAATGCCTCCAGCAAAGGAAAGAAAACCCAGCCCGACGCTT
This sequence comes from Phrynosoma platyrhinos, assembly GCA_020142125.1. Taxonomy (NCBI): domain Eukaryota; kingdom Metazoa; phylum Chordata; class Lepidosauria; order Squamata; family Phrynosomatidae; genus Phrynosoma; species Phrynosoma platyrhinos. Next base: position 108,445,932 of record CM034710.1, read on the forward strand.
GTCAGAGGAGTCTCAGTTGTGCTGGCCATATTTAGAGGGGCCAGCACCATGGCTGGCTGCTACCCTGAGCGGCAGCTTGGAGTGGTAGTAGACAAAGCCCTCAGATGGCAGCGGCAGTCATAGTACTTCATGGAGGTTGGGAAGAGATCACACCCAACAGCGTGAACTGGCAGGGTCTTATACGTCTGCATGCGTATTGATTTATGATGGTATTATGAATGATTTGTGATGACATTATGATTGTTTTTTGGTATTATGACAAATTTATGAGGCCATTTTGAGTGATTTATGATTATGTGATGATTGATTTATGGTGGCTTTGTGATTAATTTATGACCCCGTATTCTGCAATAAAGTTGTGACCACTTTGTAACCCCTACAATGGTGTCTGCCCCTCTTTATGACAGCACAACATCACCTTCTGAGAATTTGTTGGAATTAGGAATTTTCTCCTGCTGGGAAAATCCACTTTTATGTCCCTTCTTAATCTTTTTCTCTGTGCTAAACATATACAGCGCTTTCAACTGTTCTGTATAAGACCTGACTTCAGGCCTTCTCACCAGTCATTCCTCTCTAGACATGCTTGAGCTTATTAGTATAATACTGGCAATTCATTGGGAATTTTAATTCCATTACATATTGACTACTTAAAGTAAATTAGCATACTTTGTAACATTTTTTCAATTATATAAATGTTTTAAAATAAAAACCCTGAGCACTCCCTCAACTATCCTACATTCATCCAAAACCAGATAAAAACCAGTGCCATATGATCCTTCAACACAAGATAATTTGAATATGTTTTCAAAAATGGCAACCAGATGCATAAAGATCAAAGACTTTTGGAAAATAACTGCATTTTACAAAGCCTAGCTTTTAATTTTGGGATAAATTGGTTAAACAGACACAAAAATGCCACCTCATATGCCTGGCATACCAAAGCAGCCTTCAGAGGACATTCTACAGCCGCCAATTACACCTTTAATAATAATAATAATAATAATTTATTTATATCCTGCCCCTCTGTGTCTATGCAGCTATTCTTTTCTTTTTTTAAAAAAGATTCAGTTTATCTTGCAGCTTGTTCACACGTGTAAAACAGCCACTTGTATTATGTACAGGAGTATTGGGCGGAGCCTTTGCATAAACAAGGCTTTGTTGGATACAGTTTGCAAGATACATCTCTATGACTGCAGTGGCTGCAAGAAGAACTATCAAAGTTATACAAATAGCAGTTGAAGAATATATCAGTAGCCAGTATATGAAATTGTCTGGGGAAAAAAACTGATTTGGGATAATATTAAAATATTTGTTAAACCCATTCAGAGTAGTAATCAAGAAGAAAACTGTCCTAAAATCAAATTAAAATTGGCACAATTAAAACTAGAACTAAATTGAAATATATCTTTAATCAATAAAGCCTTACTGAAGGAAAGAATTTGGCTGTTTCCCCATCAATAGTTTAGAAAGAGCAATTGCCTTAGAACAGTAGGACTTAAACCAGGGGTAGGCAACCTTTTTGAGCTGGGGGCCAGGTTGCTGTCCCTCAGACAACTGGGGGGCTGAAACATAATAAATAAATAAATAAATAAATAAATAAATAAATAAATATTTTTTTTTAAAAAAATATGCATGCACACTCTTTCAGCCCCAGAAAAGCCATGGCAAAAACCCTGTGGAGATTTTGCCAAGAAAACCCAAGAACAAGTAATAACAACAATAATCAATATCATCATGGCGGTGGGGGGCAGTGGGGGGCGGCGGCGGCAGTGGCAGTGGCAGCAGTGGGGGGCTGGTCCAAAGGCCTCGGGGGGGCACATCCGGCCCCCGGGCCTTAGATTGTCTACCCCTGACTTAAACTATGTGAGGTGGGACATTGGTAATCCCACACCCTGTGTACCATATTTGTTCCCATTGGCTACAATTGTTTCTTTGCTTCCTGGAAGATCTTGAGGGACTGGCAGCATCTGGCCTAGCGGGAGTGGCACCAGCCCATGAATCATCACTTTGAACTGCACTGCCTTTGAGTATTATATGCATCATGTACTTTGGCTGCACATTTAGATCTGTACAAGTGCTTATGCTGTGTTACTTTCTTATGAATGTTACAGTGCTCAGCCAGCAGCCTCTTCTTTTTTGTGTGAATGTATATAACATAGCAGGACACAAACCAATAAGTGATGGGAGATAAGGCATGTCTTATAGGATCAGTAACAAATATAAAGAAGTAAGATCTAACAAATTTCTGTAACAAATTAGCTTATCAGCCAGTAACAGATATTTCAGACCAATGCTACCATGCAGAATTTGCACATGAGCTGTCTTCATCAAGCCATTCTCTACTGGTTTATGTATGATGTAACAAATGTAAAGTTGCTTGTACTCAGCACTGTGCTGTCATCCACCCCCCCCAAAAAAAGTCCTGTTTAGACACATGATATGGTAAAGCTAGTGAGGCAACACAGACTTTCCCTACTCTACAAGCCAGGAGTATGTATAACATAGACTCAGGCTCTTATTCATCCCTTTTGACAGAATGTCTGACTGCACTCGCACACTGGAAATATTTTGCAAATTTCAATAATTCACCACAATGCAGTGACAATTTCTTTAACTACTCAAGCAAATTTTTTCTAATAATTTTGTATATTCATGTGGATGCAAAAAATCCCATCAAAACCAACCTGGCAAAGCAAAACACTTAGGCAAACTTAAAACAGAGGAGTGAACAAGTGTGCATTTTAACAAGAGCAAACAACACATCCTCACCTTAAGGTTGGGTTTTGACAGTAGTTTTAAGAGTTCTCTGATCTCATTGTTTAGTGGTTTGCTCTGCAACTCCGCAGCCAGCTGTGAAGGTGATTTAGATGACACAAAGAACATTAGCAAGAACATTGTTTCACTCAGTGTGTGAGTGACAACCAAGAATCAATCTTGTTCAAGGTTATTACTTTCCAGTATTTTCAGTATGAAGAAAAACAGACTATCAATCATTACTCTTCATTTTTTAGTCCTCATGTTAAATTCTGGCCAGGTCTTTCAACTGAGATTGACTAAAGTAATCATATCTGGCAACAGCACACCCAGATCACATTCTGATTTATAGCACTGAGGGCAAATCCCAGCACTTCATCTAAGTGAATAGTCCTTTGCGTGCAGACAAAGGGCTGCTTGTAAAAATGACTGGATCAAACTTTGACACTGTCTATAAAAAACAGCTTCTGAATGAAGTGGTGAAATTCACACTGCTTCCAAAAAACCACAGTAGCCATTCTGTTTAGGACTGGGATAAGGAAGCAGAGAGCCCTTATAGAGCTAGTAGTCCAAACTTTATTATGTTTACATATAAAGAGCAAGCAACATGTTAAATGTCAGACAAGTTAATCATAGTAACATGGCCTGCATCATATTACCAAATACCCAAGCTTTTGCTGAAGACTGAAAATGGTCTTCCATGACAAGCTTAACCTGTATCACAAAGCACAAATCTGGCCAATATAATAATAGGATAAGAGACCAAATTTCTCATCATCCATCTGAAAATCAATTTTAAGCTTAACATACTATATTGTACTACTGCAGCATTTCAGCAAGAAAGTAACTTTCAGCAAATTCATATTCATGGGAGTCGGGTGTCGTTTCCCCAATACTGTTCAAGATTCTTCTGTGAACAAATGTGTCAAATGAAATTTTCGATATGTCATTAATTTTTAATAAATTATAGAGCAGCAATCTAGGAAAAAAGGCATTGTACCAAAGAATGCCCTCGAGTGTGCACCACTGTGCCAAACATACCTAAGGTTTCACTTAAATCAATTTAACTTACTGGATTTTTTTTTAATCCTGCCTACCTCAAGTTGACATAGTTTACACAGGTGTGCACACAATTCATCAGGGTGTAGAATTTACCATATAATGCAAAAAGGCAGGCTTGATTTTATTAATAAAAATTATAGTAACAGGAAATTAAATACTCTATCAATGCCAACCAGTCTAATTTTATTTTTTAGTTATGAAAGTAATTTGGAAAGCTTTAATATCTATAAATCTTTGCTTCTTTTAAAACAGTTATTTTCTGACAAACCCTGCCTATATCTTTTGTAAATCTAATTTCTTTTAGTTTTATCAGTCATTTTTCTTATCCTGCCAGCACTTTAGCTATCTCATTCATCATTAGTTCTGGAAAACATTCCTCTTTTCTATGACTCTTATAACACATCAGTAGCTAAAGAACATCACCTTCACTGTAGACTTCTAACCTATAATTTATTTTTTTACATAGTGCTAAAACAGAGCAAGAACCTATCTAGAGGCTATGTTATTATAAAAGTAACACATCTAATAAAAATCAAAACAACATTTGCAATCCTGTGATGACAACTCTTTGGAAACCTTTGCACATCCAACTAACATGGCCCTATTCATATACTTGTTCTATGTTTTCTTTTCAAACAGCTTGGGGAAGTATGGTGCCAGTAGTCTCATCAGGGACACTTACATCATCTGCCAAGGCTGATGCGCCATGCAACATGGGCACAGGGCTCTGTTTTTCATAGTAATGCAGTTTCTCATGAATCTAGGAATAATGGAAGAATGCAGTTTACTTAGCAGTAAAAGTAAGAGTAACAACATAAGCTAGCTAGTTAAACAACTGCAAAGAAACAACCTCACGGAAGCATTTAGTAGTGAACATGTAGATATAATTCATCATCAGCTTCTGGTGAAGTGCTGAGAGTATGAAGTCAAATGGAAAAAATGTTCAGTATGTAGACCAACCCACAGAAAAGCTAAACATTTGCTATTTCTTTTTTTTTTTTTAACTTTGATTTTCTCGGCCTATATTTCTCAAATATTTCATCACTTATCATTACATTTGATAATCCTGCTGAAAAAGAAAAAAAACTTGCAATGTTTATTTTGAGAAAAGACATAAATGACATTTTTATTTATGAAGCTATACTTTGCCACAAAAAAATTTAGGCTTATCAGTGTAAAATAAACAGTAATAATTTAGTCCTAACACTAGAAGAAGCCCAATTGAACACAGTGAGATTACTTTGAAGAGATATGTACTCTTGGTTCCCTAATTTATTCAGACAACCTATTTTTAAAACAGATGTTTCCTAAACTTCATTAGTTATGTCACAAGAAGTTTCTTGTGCATTTTATATGGTTTAACATTTTTGAACAAAATTGATAAGATGTGATCATGTGAAAAAGTTCACTTTTCCCCAAGTCTTTAAAAACATACAGAATGTTCATGTATGATTATATGATTGTGTCTGACCACAAAAATAATACAATGATATTATATTGCTGATGCTCTCAGCTCTTCTTAATCAAGTTGTTTCTAAGTTATGGCAACCTTAAAGCTAACCTATTGCTGCATTTTCTTGGCAATATTTGTTCAGAGGGGGGTTGATGTTGCCTTCCTCTGAGGCTGAGAGAGTATAGCTTGCTCAAGGTCACCCAGTGGGTTTCCATGGCTGAGACAGGATTCAAACCCTGTTCTCCAGAGTCATAGGCCAACAGTCAAGTCACAAAACCATGCTGGCTCAGCTCTATTATACTTTCCCTATAAAACCAAAACACCTTGCCATAATGATTTATAGGAGAGCTACTTCACGTATAACTTTCCTATTAATATGTACTGCAAAATCTTCCAGTTTAAAAAAAATCTGCAGAAGTAATGGTGGACTGATACTTTGTGACTACTGTACAATATACAGAACACTTAAGCACATAAATATACCTACCTTTTTTGGACTTAAACTTAGATGCCTCTGGTCCAGGGCATCTTCAAACCAAACCCCAGCAAATTAACAAGGGCCCACTGTAATATAAAATGACTTCATACTTTGTCTAGTGTTGGCAACACTGAATTTCCTTTACTCTGCTATAGCACTCCAGGTTGGCATTTTCTAATGAGCTTGCCACAATAGCTAAGATGTCATTTCTAGCTGCACGTGACTAATTGTGAACCCATTAATGTATATTCAGACAATTGTGTCTGCTAAAGGGCATTTTCTTTCCATGTGGTTCTGCTAAATCTCATCTTTCACTTGTTTTCCAGTAACTTAACTACTGACAGATCTTTTTCAAGCTCTTTAGTCTCATCACGGCTCTGAATCACTTGCAGCCAATTGCACTTTACTACCTCAGTATTATACCCTTACTCCAGAACATGTCTGAGCAAGTTAAACACCTGTTCTAATACATATCATTGGGGAACCATACTGCTGAGTTCCTCCACTGTGAAAACTATTTAACTCTTACCTATGATTCCTCTTTTTTAACCAATTATCACTCTATAGTTTTCCTTTTGAGACGTTAAAGGTGGACTGTGAAAAATCTTTTTTTTAAGACTACACACTTAATCTTTTGTTTGCCAACACGCTCAAAGAATTCAAAATACAGTGGTTCCATGAGCAATCATCACACCTCATGTAATTAAATGGTAGCAATGTGAACATGGACAAGCTGAAGTGTGCACATTCACGTCACTACCATTTAATATTATGGAGCATAATCAGCCATGCTTTTGGGGATCCATGGGGGGTCCTGGAACCAAACCCCAGCGGGTCCAAAGGAAGCTTCATAAGAAATTATTGATACCTACAGTCAGTTTTCTATAGCCACAGATTTTGTATTCATAGATTCAAGCATCCACGACTTGAAAATATTTTTAATATATATAAATTACAAAAAGCAAAGTTTGATTTTGCCTTTTTATAAAGTAGACGCCATCTTACTATGCCATTGTTTTCAATGGGACCTGAGCATCTATGGATTTTGGTATCCACAGGGCGTCCTGGAACCAATCCCCAGCCAAGTGCCCACTGTATGTCCAACAATTAATGACACTTTCCTGCAGGTCATCAATGAAGGACTGAGCGGTGAGTTTCTTTGCTCTGCTTTCAGGTGGTATTCCAGATGTGTCTCTTTCAATGGAGGGCACATCTGGCCACAGTGGTTCATGCTTTAACTATCTCCCAGTTAGATGTAATGCACTCTATGTGGGGTTGCCCTTGAAAAGTATTTGGAAGCCACAGTTAGTGCAAAATGCAGCAGCTAGATTTGCTGAGTTTGCATTTTAGGAGTAATATAACATCAGTCTTAAAAGGAACTGCACAGCTTTCCAATTTGCTTCTAAGCTCAGTTCAAGATGGAGGTTTTGATTTATAAAACCGCGTGAGAGGACCTTCTCTGTAGCGGCACCCTAACTATGAAATTATCTTCCAGGGGAAATATGACCAGCTTCATGCCTTCTGAGTTTTTGGCAGGCAGCTGAAAATGTTATTTCAATTGAACCGTCTAGTCTTTAAAATTAGGGGTGGCTGCTCTGGTGGTTTTTAATTTTTTTTTAAAAGTCTGTAATTTTTAAAAAACCCCAATATGTTATAGTCATGTATTTATTTCTTTAGATGTTTTTATCCATTGTACATCACTTCAGGGGCCCTGGAGAGCTGAGAGGCAACAAATGAAAGCCTAAATAACTAAATAAATCTGAAAGTTCTTCTACTTCTGTAAGCTTAAGCAGAACAAATGTCAATACTGGTTATAGCACACACACACCCTTACTCTTTGAACAGTTATACTTTTTTAAATGTTGATCTTTCTAAAAGAAGCTTTTCTACTTTGATATCTTTGTTCCTTGCACAACAGAATGAAGCAACTATTTCAGAGCCTTCATTCAAGTGAACTTTTTTGGTAAGTAAGGCCGTTTCGGGAGGCAGAGAGAAACGGCAGATCGGGCCGTTTTGGGTGGCAGAGAGCCGCCCCGGGAAGCGGCCCCAATCCTCCTTTTTGCTACCCTGAAAAGAGCAGCAAAATGCCACTCCTGTTAGGAGTGGCAAAAGGCTGCCCTAAGAGCTGGCGCCATGGAAGGGCATCCCGATGCCGCGCGGCATGCGTAGGGCCGCGTGGCGTCAGGACTGCATCGAGGACTACCCCAGGCCAGCCCTTTGGGCCAGTCTGCAATGGCCCTAAGTAAGAAAAGGTTTTGATGACTTTGCTTATAGGAAGAGATATCCTTTGTAGGTAGAGGAAATTCAGTTTAAAGCCAAATAAATAGCTTTTTGTTCAAAATAAATTTTTCTGCCACCCTAAAACCAAATTTCCTGTGCAACTACTGCAGAAGGATTTTCTAAAACTGGATTAGGTTTTGTTGTGAAATTTACTGTCAAGTTTCTTAGAACTTTTACACTTCAGTACAGTACATTTTGAATTCTGAATTAATCTCTTCTATTTCAGATGACGTTTTCTTGTGTGCGGTGCCTACTACTTAACATTACCAAACCCTGTATCAGGAGTTGCATTTGCTTTTGTCTTGCCATAATATGTGGGAAATTGGTGTGATGGGTCATACAATAGAAATAGACATGGTAGCTACTTGGTAATCTCAGTTGCAGGTGGGGCGAAAAGACAGAAAGGAAGCAGACGTGACTCAAGCCTGCTCAAGGTTGTTCCATCTGGAAAGGAATGTGGTGATAAAACAAAAGAGGGGTGGTCTGGGAAAAAGAGTGGGAAATATGTTTATTAATTATAATGAATGAGAATGTAGCCCATTATGAGTTTGATAAAATTACTGTTTAACTAGTTAATATTAACAATTACTGTTTAGTTCTGTAAATGAACATCACCAGAAAGGATCTATTGTTACTAAATAAAAGTTTTCTGAAAGCATATCTAGAGGAAGCCATGTTGGCCATATGGCAAAGTACCAAATCACCTAAAACCACAAAACAGTGATAAGCTTTATTGGGCCAACCAAAATACACAGTATACATGTTGCAAGCTTTCAAAGCTCCACTGGCTTCTTCATCAGGCAAAGGTGTTAAAGATCAAACAGGAGAAACAAAGAAAAATTTGACAATGTTATAGTCATAGCCCTGCATTTTGGTCAAGATGTTGTGGTTGTTGTTCCCATAGTTTTCTGAGTTTAACTACTGAAGCCTGATTTTCTGAACTAGGGGCCCTGCTGGACTTCACAACTTGCCTCCTCTAAAACCTTAAGTCCCTTAAAAAGGGCTGGCAAAGGTGGGCAGGCCTACTGCCAAAACTGTTTAGAACACTATAGAACATTCTGAAAGAGGCACTGCACAGGCACAGAATAACCCAGTTGTGAGAATCAGACATCACAAAGAAGAATATTTTATCTAAATTATAAATGAATTCTGTTCAATATTTCAACCTCTGAACATGCTCACAAAGCAGCTTCAAACTGTACTCAAAGGCATAGTCCTTGGCCATATAGTTGCATGAAATTTTGAGTCAGAAATCTTAGCTTATTAAATCACAACATGGACAACCATGGTTTGCTCATAATCTCTCCTGTCACATGAGTGGTTAAACAAACCAAGCAAAGATAGCTGATAGTTATCACTTCATATGGGACTCCTGTGCACAAACTCTCTTTGTTTTATGCCTGATATTAGCAATAGACTGGATGAAGGTGAATAACATGGAGTTTTACTCTGACAAAATAAAAGTGCTTCTGGCTAGTTAAAAAGTAGATCAGTGAATTCGACCTCTGGTAGATGGGGTTACACTCACCCTGAAGACAGGGAGGTTCAAAGTTTGGATACACTCTTGGTTTATGTCCTGAGCCTGGATGTTTAGCTTTCTAGGATGGCCAAGAACTTGCACAATTAAAGC
>CM034710.1:108455688-108465927 GCA_020142125.1 Phrynosoma platyrhinos
AATAATAATAATAATAATATTAAGTGACTGCAGTACAGGCATTTAACCACTGTGCCACCAGTTTAAAGCTATTTTGTCATCCTGTCTTGTGGGGGGGGGAATAATCCAGGAAAAGGGAGAAATGCTCCTTGTGCAGAAGAAAAACAGAAATTACATTTACAGGTGCACCATCACCTCTGTCTATACTCATTTTCTAATGAAGATTTAGAGAAATCAGATCTGCAAACACCTTTTGAATTCAATCACATACAGTGTGCCTGTGTAAGTAAAATACAGAAGAAAAAAAATCCCACATAGCATTTTACAGTTCTTGAGAGTCGCCTGTTAAGATGTTTAACAAAGAATGGGCACCACATGTCTAGTACAAATATCCTAAGTGGTAACACAGTTGGCAACTGAATGAGATTTCTTTCTGAAGACAATTTGTATGACATCATGCCATCTGCACAGCAAACATGTTTTTAAAAAACTGTCGAGATAGTTATTTTAAAGTACTGTGGTTCAGAAATTTTGTTAACAAGAATGTCAGCTACAAATTATGAAAACATAAACATGAAAACCACATGCTTGTAACTCACACAAACGTTTAAATGAATAATCTTGTAAGTTAAGGAAAGCATGGCACATTCAACATGTATAGGTACAAAAACAAAAAGACAACAGAAACTAGATAAGGGAGAGTAGATGAAATAGTATGTATTTTATTTTTTTATTTATTTATGGTTTGAAGATCAAGTTTTATTTGTTATTTTTTAATCATAGCATTATAATGTTATAGTGCAAAAATGTGATTTCACTGCGGTAGTATAGCACTATAATAAATTAAGATTTTAAAATAGAGGGGGGAGAACAGGAGTGGACTGCTCAACAATATTTTTAGTTTTGCCCTGAATTAAAACTGGTCCATTTTAAAAAAAAGATTTCCAAAATTTCTATAGCTGTATGTCATACAGTCTTCTAGCCCACTTGTACAATATTAGTACTATGCAAGATGTTGTAGTTTGAGTGCTGGACTAGGCATGAAATCCCAATGGCTTACTTTAGTTTATTTTTTTAAAGTAATATTTTATTAATTATTTCTAGGTAACATAACGTATCGATACAACAATACACATTCCACACAAAACAAAAATATAAACATATATTCAAACATTTATACACACACACACACACACAGGTAAATGCCCAATGGCTTACACATTCTCTCATCCACAGAGAATGGCAATGACAAATCCACTCCAAACAAATCTTGCCAAGAAAACATGATGATAGGGCCACTTTAAGGTTGCCAAATGACTTCTTGTTGTGTTCCTTCAAGTTACACAAATGGCTTCTTGTTTTTGTGTGCCAACAACAACAACAACAACAATAATCAAACTGCACTAAAATTACTTTGGATTGATGTGTACATAATTGCTGCATACCTTCAAGTAATTTCCGACTTCTAGGGGAACCTATCATGGGTTTTCTTGGCAAGATTTGTTCACAGGTGGTTTGCCATTGCCTTCCCCTGAGGCTGAGAGCATATGACTTGCCCAAGGTCACCCAGTGGGTTTCATGGCCAAGCTGGGAATTGAACCCTGGTCTCCAGAGTCACACTCCAACACTCAAACCACTATGCCACACTGGCTCATGTGCAAAATATTGGATGCAAAATATTTTTGCTGTAGATCCAAATTTAATGTTCTTAATCAATTTTTATTTGAAGTGAAGGCAAATGAAAGTAGAAAAAAAGTCGGTTGTCATAAGGTAATTTTTTTATAAAACATATCCAAGTAGCATTCCATATATACTTCAAAAGATGCCACTGTTAGTAAATGATGTAATACTGTTGATGTTGTGTGCTTTCAAGCAGTTTCCTACTATTTCTGGCAACCCTAATACCATAATGGTGGTTTCATTGCAAGACTTGTAAGGTTTGCCACAGTTCCCAGGTCTCAAACCACTACATCATGTTGCCTCTGTTCTAACAAATACTGCAGTGGCAAAAACTAAAGAAGACTACCAAGGTCCCTACAGTCATATCTCTAAATGAGATCACTAAACCTCATTTGTCATTTTGTAAACCCATTTATTAGATTTGCCTGGGACCAAAAAGTTTAATATACATGGTGACTGAGGGCCTTTGCAGACTGCCAGAAATAGTGCACTTTAAATTGAGGCACTGCCCTGGCTCAGTGCTAGGGAATCATGGGAACTGTAATTTATTGTGGCACCAGAGCTCTCTGACAGAGAAGGCTCAATGTCTCAGAAAAAAATACAATTCCCATGATTCCCTAGCACTGAACCAGGGCAGTGCCTCAATTTAAAGTGCACTATTTCTGGCAGTCTGCAATGGCCCCAAGTCTAATTTGGTGGCAAATAACCAGGAAAAAGATCTGGGAGTAATGGGAAATAGCTCAAAGATAACATCAAAACACACATATTCAAGGGTACCTATGCTGGCCATGCAGCAAAATAAAACAAAATCTACAAAACAGCAATACCTTTATTGGCCAACCAAATACACAAAATACAGTCATCCCTCCCCGTTTGCAGGGGATCTGTTCCGGATCCCCCTCCTGGCGAATAGGAAAAAAAATACAGATATTCAAGCCCCATTTATTTTAATGGCAGCACACTCCTGTGCGTGCCGCCACATGCATGCACGCCATTTTGTCCCTCCTGGCTTGCCCTCCGCGAAGGATCAAAATCGCAAATGGCAAGTCCACAAACCAGGAGGGACAGGTATACATCATGCAACCTTTCAAAGCTCTACTGGTTTCTACATCAGACAAAAGATGTTTTTAAAAATCATTCAGGAGAAGAAAAGTTACTCTTCCAACAGTAACTTGTGATTCTTAGGTGTGCCTGAAGGAAAGGTGGTCCTTCACGTAAAGAGATCCTTTTGCAATAGAGATTTCTTACTTAGGTCCAAAACACACTGCAGAAATCATCCAGTTTGAGACCGCTTTAATGGCCCTGGCTCAATGCCAGGGAATTCTGGGCACTATCATTTTAGCCTCCTCTGTAAAATAACTCTGGTGTAGTTAACGCAGTCTCAAACTGGATGATTTCTGCAGTGTGTTTTGGACCACAGAATAAAGGCTTTTTCTATAAAAATGCTTCTACCTCTCACACTCCTCTTTCATGTGCCTTTGCTTAGTCTTTTCACCTCACTATGGGGAGAGGGAGTCTCTGCAGCATTGGATATGGAAGCAACTCCAAAGTAATCTCCTACTTAGTTACTAAGGAAAAAGGGGCTCAGATCAGTAGGTGGTGGCAATTCGGTTTGTATAAGTGGTCTTGGGGGCTTCCCATTCAGATCAGGCAGAAGCAGGGGTGGACACAATTCCCTTTACGAAGGGCTAGCTGCTTTCATACCTTGCAAATGGGCTTTTCCAGACCCAGAAAAATCTGCTATGCCACCACAGTGGAAAGAGTCCCTGTAAGCCTTCAGTCTAACTACTGAATTAATAGAACTCTCACTATGTCAGGCGCCCCTATGTACATTTCTAGATTATTTACCATTTCTCCCAAATTTGGAAATATCACTTTGTAAATGTCACCTATTCCCAACACTTGACACACAGTTTTAAACTAAATTATTGTTAAAACACATTACAATGTTAGAAAAGTAATTCAATCAATTATTTTTGCTCTGCACATTACATCTTTCAAAATTGAGACTGATAATACAGCAACACAGAACTTGAAAAAATTATGTAAAAATGCTTCTAAAGATATCTAGCATACCTTTCAAAAATAGCTTTATAAAGTAGCTAGGAAACTATTGGTTCATACACTAATAAAATAGCTTTATTTTCACATATTACATTACTTTAAAAATGTAACATCACTGTGCCCTATTTAACAAAAAAGACAGTGACTCATTACAGGTAATTACATTGCTAGTAATGTGTTGTTTCCAATTTCTGTAATCTTCAAATTGGAACAGCAACACTTCTAAATGGATGCTAGAATGGAAAAGTAAGCTTCAGTTTTAGAGTTTTTAGCTGTAATTCTCTCTTACTAAAATGAAACATAAATAAACTAATAAAGATACTAAATATAAATAAATAAATAAATATGAAACATATTACCGTAGTTGCCATATAAGATGCACACCAGATATACAGAAAGTAACTTGTAGTTCATAACAAAGGTATTTCATTCAATTAGTATTTTTGTGCATTACACATACCTAAAGAGGTCCATAACTGTGTCTTTATAATGACTAAACTGTGTGAGCAGTAAAAAAAAAGATGACATCCCTCGTTTTACAGACTTCTTGCGATATAGTATAGATACCCACAATTCCAGATTTCTGAGAAAATGGTTAACATTTGATAGTGAACCTCCTTCTTCTCAAATGATTATTGCTTCTTGGAAATGGAAGGAAAACTAGATAAGACTGGATTTCTGCCCTATGTTTATCAGGACTTTTCTAGTAACAAAAATGTGCTAAACTTAAGCAACTCTTAAACTCCTATCCATTTTTCATTTAATGGATTATAGACAGTTCCAAGAAACTTCAGACTTGAAAGGTGACCTGATCTCTCTTTAAAAACAGACTTGATCAACTTACAACACAAAATGTAATTACTACATGAGCCAAGGAAGCCAACACATATGCCAACAGTCTTCTTTTATTCTAGCTGTTCCAATAAGATCGCATTATTAGAAGGATGCACATCAGTGACCTCAGATCAGATTAGCACTCAGAAACTGAGGAAGATATACTTGAGTTTGTGGAGATTTAGTATCATGACCTCTGGTACAGATGACAAAACAGCAAGTGTAGACTTTATTTATCCTGTCTTTTAGCTTAATTAGAACTCCAAGGAGGTGTACAAAATTAAGAACAGAAAAACATACAAAATTAACACAACAGATAGGGGAAGGAGGAATAATAGCAGTTAACAGTAAAGACAATTTTTAAAAAAAGACCTGAGTAGATAAAGTCTTTGTCTATTTCTCAAAAAAATGAACATTAAATGTGCCTCTCTAAGAAGACTATGCCAAAACCACAATGCTAATTGCTAATATTATCGCTAATGTAACTTTACCAACCCAAAATAAGGTCGGATATACAAACTCTGGATCTCATTTGTCAAGAGAAATTCGAACTCCATTTAGATCAAACTGAACAGCAGATCAAACAAATTGCCTCCTATCAATATCTCTGGTCTTGTGTGAACAAAATCAGCCTTCATTTAGCTCCCTTTTTTTCAGCACTGATGTAATGTACTCTTGATATTCTGGTTAAAGTGACTCACCACCACATTTTACAGAAGCTGATGTTTCCAACTAGCTTCTGGGCCAGCCCCTCATTACAAACATTATATAGCCTCTGAGTGGTGAGAGTTTAATGCTGGCTTATCCCATTGAACTGAACAGTATCTAATCAGATGCATTTAAAAGAAGACTAGACATCTCCATAATTCCAATTCTCTGAAACAGCCACATATCCAGAAGGACTGAATAAAAAAGTACAAGTCAATATCACCTAAACATATTGTTTTGATGTTTCAAGTGTTGCTAGTCATAGTCCTGGTAGGAAAGCAGTCACACATGTTGAAGGGAAGGATGAAGAACTGTTGCCTTTTATTTATTTTTGGGACTGTAAATCCCACAACCCTTCACTAGGGTTATTGGAAGCTAAAGGCTCCCAAAAACCCTTCTGGACTGCCACAGTTGCCTACCCAGGTGTAAATGATTGCCACAAGAACCAATGAAAATATCTTTACTTCCTCTTCCCCCCCCCCCGGGGTGAAGGTATTCTCTCCCTGACATGGGAAGCCAGCATATCTCATATCCCCATATACCTTCTCTCTCTAGTCTAGGCAGGGATCAACCACAAACTCAAAAAGACAGGATATGCTTTACTTTTTCTCAATCAATCAGTGAAATCATGGTACTACTGGAACAATTATAAACACATAAGCCATAAAGCATTTTTACAAATCGGAGAGTACAAAATACCTGAATGTTTACCATTTTTGATTGGAGACATCCATGAATCACTCTACCAAGTTTATTCTATACATGATCAACTTCAATATATTTATATGCTGAACACAATTTTCAATGGATGCATGCCAATTAAAGAGTCTTACTAGAATTTCAGTTGACTTTGTTAAAGGAAATTATTTTAAATTAATGTGGGTACTGAACTGCTGCCATATTTTACCTCAAAAATATATCCCGTCTAATTTTTGCTGTGAACATTTGTTTATTTAAGCTAAACTCCAGGCCTTGAATGTTGACCATGAAGGAATCTCAGATTTCCTGCTACTATTTCGTGCTACCTCATTCTAAACAAGGGCAAACATCATATGTTTGTTACATTAGTATATACTGCCAAAACATCACTATTAAATGAAATCATCTCTGTATTTTTGGTAGAATCCTTTAACAACTTCCATTCCTCACAGAAATACAAAGTTGAAACAACGCTGTTTTGTTTTTACTGGGTAACTGTTTGATTCTTGGTTTACTAGAGACTGCTCAAAATGTTTTTCCATGAGCACTTCTCAAAAAGAATGAGCATTTAAGTGTGGTTTACCTTTACCAACGAATGCAGGCTTTTTTCTCTAAACATATCCCAAAGGAAGGTCAGGTCTTCCTGGCTGTCCACATGAGGCTGCAGCTGGGCTGGCAAGGAAGCCAACAGCTCATACAAACCTATAAAGTGAAAATAACACACAAAGTCAACGCTAAGGGTGATCTCATTAATTTCACTTAGCCCTCCTGTGTAACTTGCAGCCTGCACCCTTTTTATATTAAAGCAATAGTGAGCATGGAAGTAGCCAACAAAACATTAAAGAACCAGAGAGAGGTTTGGTTTTTTTTTTCAAAGAAGTTACTAGCAGGGTACTTTTTACTTTATTAACAGTTGCTAAAGCTTCTATAGCAATATATTTACTTAACACTGTACCAAGAATTCATAAAGCTTTTTGGAAAGGGACAAAACCCAGAAACACATACATTCCTTTGCTTAATCGTTATTCCATTTCCCTTGATGTTAGAATGAAATGAGTCATGAATAGGAAAAACATCCTTATAAGAACAGAAAATGGATAGGGTGGTCCATTAAAAAGAATTTGTGGTTTCTCTAAATATTTCTCACCAATACACTGCTTTTGTAAAATATCTTTTATTTAAGAGATGCACAGAAGAATAAAACTTCACTGCTAGCTATTCAGCAATCAACTTTTGAACAAAACTCTTACATGCTTAAGTTACATTGTGTTAAAAAAAAGTCACACTTAGGATTTATCCAAGCTTCTCTACAGGATTAAAGCAATGGCTGGTCCCAGTTATTTGTGGCACATATCACAGCAGTTTCCCAGGGCAGACAGTAGCACACTGTTTTCACAGTAGCATACAGCATAAAAATATCCATCATATTGCTGTCCAAGAAACATAGCAACATGACTTCCAGCAGCCTTCTCTAGGGAGGTAACCTGGCATAAGCAGATATCAATTCAGAGCACATGCTTACTTTTTCTAGTGTTGTATTTTAAAAGGTGAGGTAGAGAAAAATATCTCTCTGCCATGGCCCAGGGCAGCAAAAACTGATAACCTCCTGGCCTAAATGTGGCCCCACTATTATTCTTATTCCATTGCTACAATCCTGAATATAGTTCCTAGGAAATACACCCTCTGCTGAACTCAGCATGCCTTTTTTTCTGCCTAAAAATGTTTTTGACCAGACCGAGTATTGTTGATCATAAGAATAAATTTCCAAAAGAATTGCCTATTAAACTACCTTCTCTCAAGCTACTCAATAATCTATGAATGACCATTTACGTGTGCTTAATCATATCCTTAAAGCATATCACTCAATATTTAAAGTCAGCAATATTGTACAATCTTGAAGGGATCAGATGCCTTGTCTGCATATGATGGAAAACAGTGTAATGTATTCCTATTTTTTCCCCTGGCATTACTTATTAAAGTATGCAGGGGGGGGGGGACCCTACTCTTTCCAGGCATCATTTCTGATGAGCTTTTGGGAGGCAATGTTCATATTACAAACCTTGCTCTATTTTAGACCTACTCTTGTTATTCCTGGTGTGTGTCTGTGTGTTAAGAGCAGCAGAATACTCAAATCACTGCAGTTTTCCACAGGTGAAAAAAAATCACTGAACTGACACCAATTACACACAGCACTGGCACTTATCCTGACAGATCACATCAACCTTCAATTCTTGGTTCAAGAGACAGCTTTACAGAATCAAAGCACAATGTACATACGAGTGCGAATATAGCATTCTGTGTAAGACTGCTGTCTGAGCATTCACCAACACTAGATGGAGCCACATTTGTACCAAGCGGACAGTTTAGCATCTACATTTTATTTAAAGCATGAAATGTTCAACAAAAGCAAATACTAGAAATTATATTTCAAAGGGCATCAGCCAAGAGAACATCAATGATCTCTTCTTCCATCAGATTTTAAGTAAAAAAATTAAACACTTCAGTCAACTCTGCAGTAACTGCTTATTTCTTCTCTATACATGAAAATAAATTATACTGCTGAAAATGTGGATGGAATGCTTTAAAACTTTATTCTTCTAAAACTACCACTAACTGGACATCTATAGTTTGAGGAAAACTAAAACTATTTCCATATAGCAACAGTGTTTGAAGAGCCTATGTCTAAATAAATCTATTTTTATACTTTAGAGATAAAACCCAATGCTTTCATTTTCAACCTGTAATTGAATCTCCACAAAAAAGTGAATCCAGAAAGAGAAGAGGTTCTTAGGATTTGTTTGGCAAAACCTCACCAGCTTTATGGAGACAAGACTGAGGCATATTTTCAGAGCTTTACACACATACTGCCTTTTCTCAGATGTAAACTGAAACAGCTTAGCATTTATTGACCAATGGTATTTAAACTTTCTACCATACAGGAACTGATATCTCCTCAGAACCACTCTGAACAGAAACACAGGGGAAAGTTCTAGGGTACATAATGAATTCAAACAGAGCAGACAGAGGTGAGCTGCAAGGATGGAGAATGTACTTCTACGGCTGAGCATGCTTAAGATACTTGGAGAGTTTGTTATTATTGATGGTTAAGAAGGAATGTGATCCTTCAAGTAGTAATCTCTGCACTCACACATAAGGGTTATCTACACCTCAGTACAACATGCTTTCTGGCAGAAACCCTGCCCACTCCCCACACACCTGACCTCCCATCTAAACCATCAGTTGCATGGATGTTGAAGGAGCAGCCAAGGATTTAATGAAAGAGGATGGACATGACGAGGGAGGATTGGGTGTGTTTGTGAACAGATAACCACTCGAAGAACCAGCTACAGGTAAGCAACATCGTCATTGTCTTCTTCTTCTTGGTCTCTGTGACTCACACAAATGGGAGCCTAGCAAGCTACTGCTATAAACGGAGGGAGTGTTGTGCAACGCCCATGCAACAGCCATCGCAGATGAGTTCATGGGAGAGCGCCTGAATGAAACCAGAAAACAAAGTGTTTGGCTCAAAGTGTCTGCAAGGATATTCTCATCGCTTGGAAGATGGATTGATGAGATCAAAATATCTTGAGGAATGCACCAGTTCCATAGGAGGACTGTAAGGTGGAGAAGAGTGTCTGATTTTGTACCATCCAGCTTGTTCAGGTAGACAAACTACTTTGGTGTTGTTGAAGACTACCTGAACCGTTCTGCCCCACAATGTCTGGTTGAATACCTGGAAGGCTTTCATGACTGCCAGCATGTTGAAAGTATTGATGTGAAAGCTGTGGCCTTCTGAAGATCACTGGCTCCTGACTGTCAGTCCTGTGAAGCGAGCACCCCATCGTGGGCTGCAGAGGCAGAATGGCATGTTGGCTTGCACATTGTAAGAGTCCAACCACCACCTCAGAGAGTGATTCACACTGTAAGGAATTGTCAGCCTCTTATGTGGAGAACTGACAAGAAGGTCGACTCATACCAGAAATCAAGCTTGTAGAGGCCTCATTCTTAGTCTAATAAAAAGTGTCACAGATACTGTTGAAACCATAAATCTTGGAGAATCTGAACATCTGCTTTGTGTAATCTGCTGGTGCCTGTACAGAGTGGCAGAAGAAGTCTATAATAATGATAATAATAAATTTTATTTCTAACCCACCCCTCTGCAAAGCAACCAGGGCAGCGTACAACAGGTTAAAACAATAAAACACATCTCCCAATACCCCACCCTAACCTCCCACCCCTTAAAAATAGATTAAACTAGAATAGTATTAAAAACAG
>CM034710.1:108468650-108488273 GCA_020142125.1 Phrynosoma platyrhinos
TCTCAAATTTTTGTCCTCTAGGAGTTTTGAATTTCAACTCCCAGAAGCCCCAAATCACAAAGTTAACCCACAATGTGTAGAGTGTCCTTCTGCACCTTTGAAGCATGGGCTTGCACTTCTAAACTCCAAGAAGTTAACCATTTTTAAAACAAGAAGCAAATCATGGTTACTAAGTTTTGAACATTTATCTCTAAGCATTTGAAGAGTATATGCTTTATGCTTGGTGAAAAGCAAACTGCTACCTATGAGATTCTTTTTCCAGCAGAGATGGAGTGACAAATCAATATTATTAATTTATTTGAAGCATTTATAGCACTCAATTTACCCAAAATGTTCCCAATGTGGTTTACAAATAGCTAATTCAATAACCTCTCCCTTAGGGCTTACAGTCTATATAAGACACAACACACATATAAATATAGCAGGAAGGAGGGAGGAAATGTAGTTCAGGAACAGTTAAATTTAAGCCTAAGTACTTGTTTTTGGCTGCTCTTCTTCCTCAGTAACCAGAATAGTAGCAGTTGGAACTTGGATGGAGGGGCTTACTAGCACCTGCCTGCTCTTCTTTCCCTCCGTATCCAAAACCAAAACAGATGAGGTATAGCTATGTCATTCTAATGATCTCCTAAATCTGTAATCTATTCCAATTCTGATCAAAACAATCTAGTTTAAAGGGCAGGTTTAATTATAACTGCCCATAGCTGGAAAGGGCATTTCAAATTTTTAAGTGCAGCAGGACTCTTCCAATATTCAGAATGCATATCAACATAAGCAGACAGAACATTCCTTATAAGACAGCAGCTTTTACATAGGGTTATTAGCATTTTCAAAGGTTCCCCACTCTCACTATACTGGATGCAGTATTGCTCAAAAACTGAAGCAATTCTCCAGAATGTCTGTCATTCAATGAATCAATTTTGGGGGACAAGGTTCTGGCACCTGAGAGTAAAGGCATCTTAGTATTGGTTTTTTATTGTCCCAGCTTAATTTCTGAACTAAGTAATGAAAGCTCACTTAGATGTAACTTATGAATAACTATATTGTCCACCAATAGTATTGCCACTATAATAATTCTGCACAACAGAGTTAATACAGTAGATGTAGATGATGTTACTTTTCCAGTCAGAGCATGAGTTACACAGCATGCAATAATGCACATATACCTCCAACTACAAATTGGCACAGCTGGTTAAATGTACTTCCACTTTCTCTTTCACACAAACATCACCCCCAAATTGTCCTCCCATCTGTGTTTCTGGAATGAGACTATACACTGAAGATCCATGTGAACCATACGCACCCAGCCATAAAATCATTGTCTTTATCTATTTATTCCCTCAGTATTTTACAACACTGACCCACGTTAGGCCCAAAGATGGAAGGAAATTATCTGTGATTCTAACATGCAACTTTGACTCCAGACATCTTCCACTTTCTATATCTTGGAGAAAAGCGGTGCTTTAGATCATTGACTTTGTACCTACACACAGGTAACCTAGTAAATGTTTGTGTGTTTGTTAAAATATTTCAAGCTTTATATCAGAACAATCTAAAAGAATTTAATTCAAAGACAAAGGGGTAGAAGACCACCCTGAAGGAGCGGCTCTGCACCTCCCCTTTGAGCACTTGATCAGGGACGCAGCAACCGCATACTGCGGCCCCCATCTGGCGTTTTTCCGTTCCCAAAAGAAGTGGCAAAATGCTGCTCCTCTTGGGAGCAGAAAAAGGACGCCCTTGCACCAAAGGAGCGCCATAAAGCTGCCCGCCGGGCAGTCAGGTGGGTGGTGTGTTGCCAGTGTCGAGGTGGAGTCAGGACATGTGGCATGCAGTCACCATGTCCCCAGTCCACCCCGATGCCGGCGTTTCTTGCTGGTTTGTCTGTACAGCCTCAAAGTCATCTTGTAGCACCTTTGAGTCTAACTGAAAGACTTTGTAGCATAGGTTTTCATAGATAGGGTCTACTTTGTGAGATGCAACTTAAATAAACCTGCAACCCTATATATTGAAAACTGAGCCATTAATTCATTGAGCTCCAAATGCTTTAGTGAACAGTCAGGTTTTAATTTGGTATCAAAATAAGGCCCATATTGGTACCAGCTGGACCTCCAAGAGGACTGCATAGCCAAGAAATTTCATTATCATGTCTCCAGCTGGTATACTACTCCCAGTGGTGGGACACAGCCTTCCCATCAGATTTTAATGAACACACAGGCATACATATGGAAAAACCATCCATCAAAGATCAACACTCTATGCCATTTAGGACCATAGTGTTTGATAAATAAACTATTAGTCTGATTTTTTTGTATTTTGATTTATTTGGCACTTTGGTCATGAAGTTTACCTCAGTAACAGAATGGAGCTATAATCATTTTAGATAGACCTGTTACTGAAAATCTGATTTATTTGAAAATGAGACTTAGATTACCTAACATTCCTAACAATGCTTGATCCAACTGCTTTCATAAAGATTCTGAAAAGAGGATAGAATGAATGGCTGCAAAATGACAGAGCTTTAGGTTGTTCATGGAAGTAGTTTCACAAGGTAAACTGGCTTAAAGGAAGCTCCAGAGAATTAAAAAAAAACTTGTACCAATTATTGGACTTGTAAACATTGTCTACAGTACATCCGTGGTACTGTTTTCCTGTACTTTATTAATCTTATTGAATAAACAGACACATTGTCATAACACTAATTTTATTTTTAAAGACTTGCAAAAAGGTAATAAAATAATTCTTACAAATAATGGAAAATGAAAAGCACACAACTTTTTCCAGTTCTAGAGAACAGTTTCCGTTACTATTATTTTCTACACAAGACAGCTAGCTCCTAAGAGAAGAATAAACGGCTAAGAAATTGGGGAAAGCGCTCACGTGGTAAACCACTCAAGAGTCCAGATGCTCAACATTCTTGACATCAGAGTGGAAAAATTTACTGTTAGTCTAGAGAAATTTAATATCACCATTCTTGTCATATCCCTCATAGCTTCATTATTAGAACAAGTCTGTGGAATCTATAAAGGAAGACTAAATGATAAAAAATATGGTTGCTGCATTCCATCACTCTTACATATTACAAGAAAGTGCTAATAATGTCAATGAGATTTTTAATCAGTATTATAACAAATGGATGTTCATTTACTTTTCATTTGTTAAAAAATTTATTACCTCAAAATGTTGAACCATGATGCCAAGCTAAGGCTTCAAATTTTTACTATAACTAAGGGGTTATAAACACTAAAGAACATATACCTAAGCCCAGAACAACACTATAAAATTTTACTGTATTAATAAAACAGAACACACCAACCTTTTAAGTTTCTCACTTTGACAATAGTCAAATAATCAGTACTGTTCATTACTATTTCTAAGGGGTTTAGATTTTTCACAACTACAGAATCACAAAAAAACGGCATATTTAACAGTTCTATAAAAGAGTCAGATAATATTTATTATACAAAATTAAATATATATTTTAAAAAGTAGCTACTTTCTGATATTTACTACTCTACAGTACAATATATATTAGCATTAATTGCTCCAATTAATGACCACTCACTCACACTTTGGTTGTTGCATGGGACATTTTCTACATACATATTTGCATACATTATAGGGATTAATTCACATCATAAAACACCATAATAAATAAAGTTATATACTCACTAAATGTACCTTATAAACAATCCTTAACAGAACTGGGCAGACACTGAACAATTCTAAAAACTATCCATTGTTTTAGACATGAATGAGCATAATATTCCATTAGTGTATACACTACTGCCCAGTGTTTTTAGATCATGCTTGTATCTGGTCATGATTCATAAGCCAACAGCAGCTTTGGAATACTGAAGTAAACAGGGAAAGTGACTTCAAGAGATTTCATGCAATTTCAACTTGCCTTCAAACTCTTCTAGCCTAAGCTCAAATTACACAGAAAGAAACTATAATGTATTAGTGAATTTTGTATTATTAGTTGGCCATGCCAGAAAGACATTCCTTTTTGCCATGTGTTGAGTACATCTGGGTTGCTTTCAAGAAGTCAGTCTAACAAGAGCAGACACAAAACCAATTCTGAACATTCATTTCAGAAAATCCAAGACGACTTGCATCCATTCAGGATTTTATACATTTTGACTAAGAAACTGGAAAAATTCACATTTTAATTGCCACAGAATAGTAACATAACAGGACATCAAGCAAATTCTTCAGCTTCAATGAGAAGGATGGGCAATTATGTTAAACTGTTTACCAGCAGGTGTAAAAATAAGGACAGGTATATGCATCTGCTACCTTACATGAAGTTCCAACATATATTATAACAAACATATTCTTCACAACATGCTTGCAAAAATTGTAAAGGGAGAACTCCTTAGATATAAACAACTTACACTTTTTTCAAATGTACTGATACTTAACATACAATATTATTTGTATGAGTTACTGCAGATGATACCATCCAACACTATTACGTATCCATTTGCTTTAAATTTAAACTAAACAATTACAAATTCTTACTTTAAAAGTAAAGGTAAAGGTTTTCCCCTGACAAGATTGTCTAGTTGTAATCAACTGTAGAGAGTGGTGCTCATCTCCGTTACTAAGCCAAAGAGTCAGTGTTGTCCAAAGATGACCCCCACCCTGTGGACTGCACAGAATGCTG
Organism: Phrynosoma platyrhinos; assembly: GCA_020142125.1. Lineage (NCBI taxonomy): Eukaryota > Metazoa > Chordata > Lepidosauria > Squamata > Phrynosomatidae > Phrynosoma > Phrynosoma platyrhinos. Next base: position 108,473,314 of record CM034710.1, read on the forward strand.
TTACCTTCCCACTGAAGTGGTACCTATTTATCTACTTGCACTTTTTACATGCTTTCAAACTGCTAGGTTGGCAGAAGCTGGGAATAATGACAGGAGCTGACCCCATCATGTGGTGCCTCAAACTGCCAATCTTGCAATCATCAGAGTCAGTGTCTTAACCACTGAGCTTACTTTAAGCTCCACCAATAATATTTAGTTCTCTTTCTTTAACTGTTTTCTTAAAACACAGACTCACCAGAACAAAAGTGAGCCTCATGCAACAGTCTGCTCTTATAATTTACTGAATTAGAAATTGCTGATACAACTTGACTATGCAACTATATTCATGTAAAAATTCAAATACCATCTGCCTGCACACAGGTGTTTCCCCCTGATATGATGCACTTTCAGTGTGTCCTATCTACATCCCCAACTTGAGTCACAAGTTGAGTTTTTTTTATGTAGCTAGAGATGGCTTGGGACAATATACATATCGTTAAACACAGTCAATACAATATACTGTATTTTCCGGCGTATAAAACGACCCGGCGCGTAAGACGACCCCCCATTTTTCCAGTCAAAATATAGAGTCTTAGCACCTCTATCCTCCTTATCCTTATACCCGGCGTATAAGATGACTCCCCCACTTTAACCACAGATTTTTCAGGTAAAAAAGTAGTCTTATATGCAGGAAAATAAGGTACATATCGTTAAACACAGTCAATACAAGCTAGCAAAAATTAGCAACACCAGGTTCATCTACCTGTGTCACCTCCAGATCCAGTTGATAAAGCTGGCATGCTGACTACAAGGATACACACTAGAACAGCACTTCACTCAGACGTTGGTGGTGAGTTTCAGTTCAACTACTTGCAGTCACTTTCTCTAGAAAGATTTAGGCAATTTCGAAGGAGTCCTGGAAAGAATAGAAATATACACAAATTTTTAAAAAGTTACTATTTTAAATTACTGTAATTTGTCATTAAAACCTACTGTAGCAACTTGAAATTTATTTCATCATACTTTAACAGATGCTATTTTACAATCTCAAAAAAAAAAACACACCACCAATAACATTGTCTCATTTATATGTTGTTTCTTTTAATCTCATTTATATCCGAAAACATTTGTATTTACAAAACGTTATCTGTAGAATTCAGCCAATCAGCTATATGATACAAGAGTCTTGAGTGCATTGAAAGGACTTGTACTAATCAGTTACAATTTTGATTGAGCTGCCAACATCCTAACCCCAAGCATAAACAAATTCTTTCCAAGCTCTACGCTTTTTCAAAAAGAAGTACCATATGGAATAGGAGACTGTTGTTCAAGAGTCTGGAAGTCCCTTAGATCAAAAACATTTCATAGTTCTTTGTGTCATAGCTTGTACACTTCTAAGAGTGCTTCCTGATAAAGTTACTATTCCACAGCTACCTTGCCTCATTAACAGAATTCAATTAGGGTTCACATAGCACTGCCTTCCATTTGTAACCCTCCTGTGTTTTCCCTCCATTACATCATCATATCATATCATTTCATTTCATAATCAGGATGGCAAAGATAGTATAGCTGTGCATATCTTTTCATTGGTAATGCTATCAGCTGTCTATCTGGAAACAACCTAAGAGAAAAACATGCACAGTTAGAGAAGCCCTGGCAGGACCTGTTTCATAGCCTGAGCACTCCCCCACCAATGAAACTTTCTATTGTGATAATTATAATATTTTCCCACCCCGCTTTATGGGAAAATAATACTTCCTGCATTGTGTTATAGACCCCAGTTGCAGATAGTAACACAAAGATGCAAACATGCAATAGTTAAATTGAGATTTTAAGTTATTAAAACTACTTTTAAAAATCAGATTATATTTACTGGCTGAAATGTTATAAACAGAAATGTTATAATACAGAAGTTCAGGCTAGGACTATGGTCCCTAACACTACATGAAATGGTACCGACCATCAACAACTTTACAAAATATGTCTAGTCCCATTTGTATTATGTCACTTCGATCAGTGGCCTAAGAACTATAACATACTCCCCTCCTGTTTCCATATACCTGGAATGAAACAAAAGAATTCAAAGCCATTTGACTTATATTTTGCAGATTATTTTCAAATATCTCCCAATGCATGATTTGAGCCTTTCCAAAATAACTACCTTCAGCATCTGAACAGACTTTTCTAATGACTCAAAAAGGAACAAAAATATCAAGATTGGGTTATATGTCATTAAGTTAGAAGGTAACATATTTCACCAGATACCTTTGTAAATTTTAAAGTTTAGTATTATTACCAATAGCACAACAAAACAAACAAATCCTTACAACTATACAGGCACTGTAATGAGTATTTCATTTTTCTTTTCTTTTGGCAGTCCATAGTAATGATCGGATGGGGCACTGAAGTTTCTATAGTCACAAAGAAAATAGGAAACCATCTTGGGTTTTTGATAGGTCTAAACTGATACGTAAATTTCTCCGTAAAAGCTGCATATCAAACCCCTGATAAGCAACTGTTAAGACTTAATCCCACAAGGGTTCCACTCTGAAGTTACTTACATTCTATCTGTAGCGATTACTCTGAAATCACTTCTTTATTGTGGAGTTTCCAATTTCCCTATTGTCCCCTATAAATATGGAAATACTGTCAGTACATTATAGTACTATCCCCATGTTTTGTACTGAATTGATATATCATCTTCTGAGAAATTTGGGTGAATCTGAATTGGGCAAGGGAAGACAGTGAAAGAGATCAGGACTGTTACCAGGTATTGCATGCTGTAAAGAAATATGTGAAAAATGACAGTCAATTTGACTGATCATTATCTTATTTAAAGGCAAGAACATGATAGCTTCTTAATGGTTTAATGATTTGATTGCTGAATATTCAATAGACAGGTTAGCTCCATCTGAGTTTGTGAATGGCCCTATATGCATTTAATTTTGTAATGGACTGTGGCACTATTATGTAAATATTATGCATAACTCCTCCTTGAAGTAGAGAAAGGCAAATATCTACATACAATTTAGCAGACTTTTTAAAAAGTAAGTTGAAAAGACGCCAGGGACACACTGTACAAATTTCACAAAACATCAACTCAGTTTGTCCTGATACAAATGTAACATCTACTTGTCAAGGCCAGGAAATAAATTTTAGAATTTGGACATATGGCCACACCATTGCTGCAGAATTAAACTAGTCACAGGAGCCAACCAGTTTTTTTTCCCCCTCATATGATCATCATCTATTTCTAAGCTGTGAATCACAAAACTCTAATTCCACAGTGAAAGCATATTATCCATAATGAACATAGGGATTCCAAAGTTACTAATTAAGATTCCAGATACTTACGTTTAAAGAGTAAGGACTTATTCATCTAGAAAATACTCAGTATTAATAACTGTGGATGCCATTCCTCATTTTCTTTATTGTGGTTAAATTCTTCACTATTAACTTTCAAACCCCTTATTTTAAAGAGTCGTGTGGTATGAAGTTATTCCCTCCACAATCTCTATGTATATATTAGAATTCAAATACTATGTATATATTAGTGAAAATAAATGACCTGGTGAAATCCTTCCCAGTAAAAGCTTAATTTTTTTTTTTTTTGGAATGAAATAAGAGTCTTCTCCCACACACTTATAAATTAAGTTACATTTTTTCAGTGATGTTTGCTTTGGCTAAATTTGTTTTAAAATGCTTTGTAATTTTGTATCAGAATCCAGCTATAAGCACTGGTGACTGTTGCATGGAATCGATTTGCTGCAACACAGAAATACCAGCTGTTATAGTATGTCCTGAGAGGGATTACCAAATATTCTTAAATTGAAGTTCAATCCATCTTTCCATAAAAACACAACGAAAAGCCAGGAACGTAAAAGGAGTATCAAGTGCACCTGAGGCATTTACAATGCCCAATAGAACTGTTAGAACCAGCCCTTTAAAAAGGCTTATTTTTTGAAAATTCATTATTCCAATTGTACCTTGCTTCTATATCACACTATATCAGATTCTTCTGGCATTTACCATGTGGAAACAGTGAAATATGTGAAGTTCAGTGATATGTTGAATTTCCACCAGGCCCTTAGTAACCTCTCAGGCTCCTGTAATACTTGCGACATCTAGTGGTTGTGTGGAAGAGTATGATTCTTTTTCTTTAGAATATCCAATTTTTATTTACTTTCTACATTTATACTTCATTTTTTCTTTAAGAAATTCAAAGCAGAATACATTCTTCCTTCCATTTAAAACTCACAGCAATCCTGTAAGCAGGGTACAGCAACGGTGAGTGTTGTGACTGCATAAAGATTTGAACCCAAATCTCTTAACGTTCTGATTCAGTACTCACTGTTGTACAACATTGGTTTACAATAATGATTAATACACTTCTAGGTAGCCTCTTGTTGAAAAATACATACATTATGGATGCTTACAGTAACACAGCAATATGTGAAAGACAAAACACTTTAAAGAATATATATAACATAAGTAATGCATATAAGGGATGCTCTTGCTAAAATACTAACATTTAGGAAGCAAGTTATATAAATGCCAAATACTTCACGTGACTTCTCACAAATATGTCACATTGTCTTAGGGCCTTTGCAGATTGCCAGAAATAGTGCAAATTGAGTCCACTTTATCTGCCCTGACTCAGTGCTAGGGGATCATTGGAACTGTAGTTTATTGTGGCTCTGACAGAGAAGGCTCAATGTCTCAGGGGAAAAAAAATACAATTCCCATGATTCCCTAGCACTGAGCCAGGGCAGTTAAAGTGGACTCAATTTGCACTATTTCTAACAGTCTGCAAAGGCCCTTAGTAATAGGACATTATCTCCATACTATTACCAAGATATTCATCATACTAGAATTAAACATTTAATAGAAGACCACCTATGCTAAATCCCATGGCCTTAACCACTATGCAATAACAATTCCTGGAAGCAATAACTTCCAACCACACAGATGTTTTAGAAAACAACAGCATGCATATATCACCAAAGTCTTCAAACCACTAATGTACATGTCAAAACTAACAAATATGGTACCGAAATTAAAGAGAACTTTCACATTGCCACAAACTAAACCTTTAGCTGCTTAGTCTCAGAAAACTATATTACATCTTACAATTACTTTGCTGTGGAAGCTATACAAATACAGTGTTAAGAGAGCAGTATGTCTGATGTATGAAAAAGGAAGGACTCAGATTCTCTCATACAAACACACACACACACACACACACACACACACACTTTCCATCTGAAAGACCATGTATAATTAGGCATGAAAAAGGAAAATTCAGCTACTGCAAGAAGTTTACAAAGCATACATTTCATATTAACGTCTAAGAAAAGACTGCATATCCTTGGGAAAATTCAACTGCTTTGCTAGTCACTTTAGCAAGTTTTTCCATTGCTTGAACTGAAAAAAGCCATTTACAACCAAAATAAACTATGAACAATAAAAATGAAATTAAACAGGCACTATTTTCTTGTTATTTGCATAGCAAAAACAAAGTATAGTGAAGTATTGCTATATAAGTATAGCAAAAGAAAGCTCTGTCCATGATTGGAACTATTTTTCCGAAATAAATAAGTAAAATAATTTAAAATAAAGCTTTTCCATTTGTCAGCAGTTATCAATCATGTGGACATTTCCAACCTTCTGGTATTAACTTCGTCAATTTATTCATTTCTCCCGAGTTAAAATATTTGAGCAACCTCTAATAGGTTGTTTAATTAATCTTTCCCAGGCTAATTTATAGTTAGCAAGTTCATAACTTTTTTTCAATGTAAGAGATTTCAACTTCAGAGTAATTAAAACATACTAAATCTTGTTATTACCCAGAATTTGTTGTCAATAATTATGGGTGGACTGCTGTGACTGACCCTCGGCATATAGATGGTACATCATATTTCCAGCAATTAAAACTTGTTAACTGAATAAATCTATTTCAATTGTACCGATATTAGATACCAATGAAAAAGCAACTTATACATATTGCCCCAACATTAAGGCTTAAGGAATTTAGCTGTATACAATGACTTATATTGACTCGTGTCTCTTATAATAATGTTATCTTAAGCCTCTTTCTCCCTCTCTTTCTACACAGAGATTGGGAGAAGGGTGTTGAATGACTCTTTGTGAGAATGTTTCAAATAGTCATTTGGATTCAGTTCACAACTGATCTTCTGTAACCAGTTTTCCAAATGTACAGTGTAGTTCCCTAATATTTTAAGTACAGAGCTCCGTATCTGTAAATAATGACTCTACAGTGTGGGTGGAGGGAGGAAGAAGTCCTCTTCTATAAATCCTACATACTATATGGACAATATTTCTACTTTAGTTATCAAAATTTTAACTTATTTTTTTCTCAGGCTTGAAAAGCAAAAGCCCATTGTCAAATATTACATCACACATGCTTAATTGTTAGTACTAATGGGGAGTACATGTGGACAATTAAAAAAAAATATCCCATGCCTAAATGAACTGATGTACAGTAGTATCAACTTTGCATCTAGTTGCTAACCACTGACTTTCTCATATCGCTAACCAAATTAATTGTGCACCTTCATAATGTGATATTCTGTTTTATCTTGGAACTCTATTAGACTACAGTATGTCCTAGAATTTACTTCATAAATATACAGCATAGCTTTACAAACCATTAGTAAACATTAACACTTTGCCTTCTTTTGCACTAGTTCTAAACTGTTATTATAAAATCTATGCTCACAAATACAAATACTTATTTGAATATGCAGAGTGCTGATTTCTGTTACATCCCAACAGAAAGAGGAAACATATTGCAACATCATCAATACTTCCTTGCTGTATCACAGGTTAAGAATAAAGAACAAGAGTAATATGGGAAATATTACTCTCAGATACAGCACATACTTTCTTTATAATTTAGAGATCCAAGATTTCACTACAGGAAATATGCACAGGTTCCATATCTCACTCAAACTTTCCCCCATTTCTATGGTACGTGAACCTACACTGAAATTGCTTGTGCAAAACGAAGACCAGAAGTAATTTCTTTGGATGGAATTTACATAATTACAAGAAGATAAGTAGTTTCCATATCACAAGAAACTAACAAGGATATCATTGCACAGAAATTTTGTCCCTTGACAATACAAATACCAAGTAAGATATACAACTTTGATGTTTCTCTGAAAATGTCAATGCCCTCAGCTTAATAAAGCTTTTGCAAGAAAGCCTAATGGTCCTTCCCTTCTATTTGAGCTAGTATAAAATTCAAATTTTTAAAACATAAAAAGCCTAAAGCAAGCATCTGCTTAAACTGTCAAGAGCTGTTGAAAACTGAAAATTTTAAACCTACATTTCCACATATTCCCTCCATTACCAAATCTATTTCACCAGAACTCATAGTATCAGTATGCTTCAAGTAGTGACAGCATCTGTATTTTACAATTCACTGTAATAACGTACAGCGACAATGTCTGCAAACCTGATTCTGGAGAACTATTTTCCCCTATAAATTTCTAGACAAGTCATTTGCTATTTATTTTGCTACATTTATTTCTACTTTCCAAATATATTCTTTTTTTTTTTTAAAAGAAGAAATAAATTTAAGTCATAAAAAGCACTTTAGTCATTTCAAATGCACAAAATATAGTTATACTGAAGAGAGCAAATAAAAATACTGTAAAATCTACACTATAGCCAAATGATATAACAACAGATTATTTGGCATTAATACTCATTTGAAGATGAAACTTTTGCCTGAATTAATTCAATGGGAATAGTAGTGAATAGCATCCTGTTCATGCAAAAACAGAATATTTCCTTAAGTCTACAAATTTGAAGCCAAAAGCATTAAACATGGTTGCAGAGCTAATGATCCAGTTCAGCTCTGGGAGTTTAAATACTCATACAAGGCAAAGAACTACATTTGCGTTTAATTTTGCTAATTTTCTATTTGTAAGCTAAAGTTACATACTGGAATATAGTTTCCTACTGAAACAGAAAAAAACCCTACCTCAGCACAATCATTTAGCTAAGCCAGAATAGTCAATACAGCATTGTTCATTTTGTTTAAACCACCCCAAAAAAACAGGAAATGTAAACATTAACTTGGAGCCCCTGCATATCCTCTACTGCATACCCAGCACTCATTTTATAACAAAAAGGGTTACTGTGATGAAGGCAAAGGAGTATTGAAGCCATCAAAGCTACTCACTTCCTTCAAAAAACCTTATTTTTTTTGAAAAAGAATTCCAATACAAAATCAGAAAACTTTCACTTCCTTAGGAGTCCTTGTCCATACAATGCATTTGTAATTATTACTATTATTACTAAATAATAGGTCACTTCCAGCAAACATCCCAGTAGTTTAACATTATGTTTCATCCATTCATTACTGACAAACATGGATATGTAAGAGACATCACCAGACTTCTGTACTTAGAAACATTGTTCTCAGTTGTGCCTAACCAAGTACTAAGAATGAAATATACAGGTAAATTCTAATGGGAAGCCCACTTCATTAACATAACTTTTATAAATAAACTTAATTACACTATTTCCACAGGAAATCCATGGTATTTTCAACTGTGGCATCTCTTGTTTATGGACAAAAGGAGCAGAACATTACACTGGATCCAGACTTAGTCATGCATAAAGTCGATCCAGTGAAATAATGGGCATAAATGACTAATTCTGGATCCAAATCTTCAAAGGTAGAAGAAAGGCAGTAACACTGATAATATTCCTATCTTCTATAAGCAATGGGACTGCTTTTTAGATTCAGTATAAGAACCCAGTGTGAACATTACTAAATAGTGTTTAATGACCTAATGCTTCCCCAAAGTTCAGTCTTACACATAACTAATTCTACCTTTGGTTAAAATGAGCCCATGAATGCTCTTTCAGAAGCTGGATGCTGGATATACGGCACCTTGTTGAGGCCTAATTGAATTAAAGCGTACCTATTTTTATAGCAAATGCTTTCTAGCTTTTTGCCTACATTTGTAGACGCATGCTACCACGTTATGTTTTCAGTTAAATATGGAAAATATGGTAACATACACTGTTAGAAATATGAAGCAATAAAAACAGTAACATAAAAGTTATGTCTTAGTCTAGATTCTAGGAAGTTTCATTACACAAGTCTGAAAGAGCTTTCAGCACATTCGCCCATATTTTTTCATAAACAGTATTGGCTTCTGCCAGAAGAGGGTGCCCATACTCTATGAGAGAAATACCGTAATGTCCTAAACACATTTCTTGGCCATATTTCTCTAAATCAGGTCTCACATACTTTAAGCCTATTAATTCTGCACAGAAGTGGATGTGACACTTCCCAATGAAACTATACATATTACCACAGGCACATTCACTTTATATTCTAACAAAAACTAGACAGTATTTATCAACACAGTCTTGCCTTTTTCTTCTTCTCTGAATATTTTGCTATCCTGTGTGCAACTTTATTTTTCCCTTCTGTGTTCTTTCTTCAGTTCTTTCCAATCTAGTCATTTGCTAATTCAACAGAATCTCTATTTCTTGATTTTTGGCAAAGGAGTCAGGCCAGGCTGCTCACTCTATTTGTTCTATCACCTTATATGCAGAAATTATCATATGAAGACTCAGAAAAAAATCTATGGTTGGACAGGGCTTTACAACCTTGTAAACGGGGAATGCCTTTTCCTTTTATCAGAAAATATGTGGTGGAGGGGAACAGATCTTCTCTTTAAAAACGGACAGAGAGACAAACTGTAAAAGCTGCTTTTGACAAACACCCCTTTTGAAAACTCCAAAACAAAAATTTGTTCTTACACAAAACCTACCCCACAGTTATCTTTCTTCTATCTGTCAAGCTTCATCTTCTTATACAGAACAACCACTATGCCTGCAATTTTTGAGCTTTCATCCAGTTCTATGAAAGAATAAATGAACTATTAGTAACTATCTCATCTTACAGTAAATTTTACAAGGCATCTAGAATATAAACCTATTTCCACATCTGTCAAGAAAAGCTACTAACTATGCCTCCAAATTTCACCCAATTCAATAACTAGATCAAATGCATAAACGAATATGACTTGAGATTCCACTCATATTTTCTCTGTATAGGAAAGAAATGAGAATCAACTTTCTACCTTGCATCAGACTGGGAGACACTCACAGAAGAGGCAAACCTAATCTAAAGGTGTACAATGTGTTATCCAAAATTACAGGTATGAATTTGAATGTACTTTACATACTTTATATATGAAGATCAGATTAATGCTCTGGCTTTGACAAGGCCATTCACCATAGAAATAGCAGTATAAGTAAAAGATGTAATAATGATGCTCACAAGTTGAACGATTGTTTGTGACAGATTAAATCAATTTAACAGCGTAAAGATAAAGAAAAGCTAGCATCTCTGCAGAAATAAATCAATAACCAGTCATCAATACTATCTGTAGATAATTCTTGTTATTTTACCTATTGATAACTCTGTCAGACCTGGTCCTAATAAGGGGGGTTTCTTATCCATAATAGTACCCATTACAGTTAATAATGATGAGTAAGGGAGATGTGCAGTAAATACACCTTTAACCTGCATGTAAAATCCTTAAATGTGTGTGGGGCAGTGGCTACTACTACACCTTCATCAGTTCATTTTCTCACTAGTCCTTCAGAGTCCTGTGAGTAGTTCCCCACAAATAGAGCCCCTTCTGTCAAGTTGAAGGCTTTCACGGCTGGCATACATAGGTTTTTGTGAGTTTTTTCGGGCTGTGAGGCCTCAACAGAACAATACACAGATTTATATGGTAATCCTCTCAACCAAGGGTCACACAGTATATATATACCCCACACACCTCCATGCCACCATTCTCTAAAGATGCCAGCCACAGATGCTGGCAAAATGTCAGAAAGAAACTCTTCTAGAACATGGCCACCCAGCCCGAAAAACCCACAAAAAACTATGGATGCTGGCCATGAAAACCTACGACTTCAGCAACCAAATATTTTTCAGTCTTTATTGTTACCTGCTTATCTCAATCCACAAGGAGAAAAACACATATAAATCCGATGAATGCCCTAGGACAGAAACTAACAATGGGGTGACCAAGTCTTCCTGCAGATCTTTAGAATATGCAGAATACTGATACAGAATGAATGTTTCAATACCATTTCCACATGGCATACATTATTCTACAATCCTACAAAACAAGTCCTACAATCACTCTCTTGCTATGACTGAGAAAATAGTAATTATGGAAAATAGTTAAATTGCATGCTAAAATGATACAAAATTGTATGGAAACTGTTGCTTTAAAAAAAACACATCCAGGTTGAGCACTAATATTGTAAATTGTAATTGTAAATATTTTCTAACTAGCCTGACAGTCCCCTTGCTGAAAGGGAGTATGAGCTACCTGTCTGGGGTGGTGCTCTGAGCACACCAGAGGAAAAGGAGTATCATCACTTTCATAGCCCAGACAAGAGAAGGCCTTTCAGCTAGCTGCTGCCACTACCTACCTGCTTGCTTCTGCCAGTAGCTGTCTCTGTCTTGTGCAGATGCTGTTTGCCTGACAGACTTCCACTGCATAAAGTATCAAGCCTCAGGTACTGAGTGAGCTACTGGCTAACCAGTTCCTGCCCCTTCCTGAAAGATATATAAACTGCCTGTTTGGGGAGGGAGACCCACAGCTGCCAGAACTGTGTCCAAAAGGAGTGACAGCAAAGAGGGTTCAGCCCTTTAGAGGAGCCACTTCAGGTATGGAATAAAGGTGAGTATCAATTTCCTTGTTTGGGAGTGCGGAAGGAGGTTGTTCCTTCTTTGAAAAAAATTGCAGCCGTTTTAATCAATTTGTCCTGATGGCAAAAGAAAAGGAATCATATTGAGACCACAGGAGGGCAAGTAAACTAGGGAGCTGCCCCTGGAATAATAATGAGTTGAAGGAGATAGGAAACAGGGAGGTAGTGCTATCATCCTGGGAGAAGCGAGATCCATAGGGTCTTGGTTACTTCCCAAACTGTTTTGACTTGAAATAGTCTGGTTATCTTTAGCAACAGGCCCCCTGGGCTGAAAATGCCGCTACTCAATGCCAGGTTGGTAAATGGGAGAACATCTATAATACAGAACTTGATCTTGGATGAACATGCCAACCTGGCTTGTATTATTCAGAGCTGGCTGGCTGAAATGGAGGGAGGTTTCTGCAAACTCTTTCCACTTGATTTGTGTGTGCAACAGCAGGCTATGCCTGGGGGTGGGGATGGGGAGTTGCTCTGGTCTATTAAAGATTCGATTCCCCTGACCAGGTGCCTTGTCCCAGTCTGCTGGGTTTGGGTGTGTGTATATGAAGGTGGGTGGCTGGACCAGAAAAGGCACACAAGGGATGTACCATCCATTGTAGCACCCAAGTTTCAGCAATGGCCAGGAGTGTATTTGCATAACTAAAACTAGTGTTACAGTTGTGCCTGTTCCTGGAGAAGTGTGATCTGACTACAGTGACTCATGCCTTGATTACATCCTGGTTGGATTACTGCCATGCAATCTACACGAGAACACCTTTGGAAAATGGCTTGTGTCCAGAGTATGTGGAAGACCTATCTCCCTTATATGGGCCTGCCCAAGTTTTAAGAACTGTGGGGGAGGCTTTATCTCGATCCAACCATGATCACAGGCAGGACTTTCTTGGTGGCTGCTCCCAGGCTATGAAACTCTCTCCTATGGGAGGTTAAATTGCTCCCACCCTCTGCTAACTTTCTCCCAACAGGCAAAGGCATCTTTATTTAGGGAGGCTGTTAGGAGTAGCTTGTTTTGTCTAAAGGGGTGTGCCATACATCATTATTTATTTATTTATTTATTTATTTATTATTATTATTATTATTATTATTAGGAAAGCCAAAAGAATATATTTGTGCATTTCAGAATGTTGAGACTGGCCAAATAAGCAGGGAGAAACAGAGGGTGTGTTCCCCCCGCAAGATATTTTCAAAGCAAGAGAATGAACCAGGAAATGGTGGGGATACTGCTCAGTAAGGATGGTAAAAAGCTAACAAGTCACAATAAAAAGGCAGAACTGCTTAACAACTATTCTGTTTCAATTTTTTCCTAAAAGGAGAACTGTGGACAACTTTGCATAGGGGAGCAAGTGACCACAATTCAGCCCAACTACAGACTAGGCTAGTCAAAAATTGTAGACGTTTGCTGGAAAAGCTGTTGATCTGATTGAAGAAGCAGGGGTAGAGAGAGATTATTCAACTATGTCATGTCAGCTTGTTTTCCTGATCTGAAAACTATTAGATTAGTGTACTTTGCTCAGTGAATCTACAGGCATATTTATATGGCACTGTTTTACTATTTGTCTGGGTTTCTTATAGAACTGAGAACAAAACAGAAAACGTATTGAATTTAATAAATTATAATACAATATTAAAAATTCAACAAACATAATAAAATTCAGCCTTTAAAAACTTGCCATTTTTAGTAGTAGAAAATTTTGTTCATTTATTTACAATTATTTATTTAATTTGTATCCTACCTATTTCCCAGTACAGGAATCAAGGCAGCTTATAACAAATAAAAGCAAAATATATCTAGAAAGATTATGAGCACAAAAGTTTAAAAAAAACAGTTCTATTAATACAAAAAGTTAAAACAGTTCAAAACGCATTTATAGAATTCTAGACTCATAGAGTTAAAAGGGGCTTCTTAGGCCATTGCGTTCAACCCCCTGCAAAATGCAGGAATTGCAGCTAGAACCTCTCTGGCAGGTAGCCTTTTTTTTTCTAGAAAAAGAGATCTCAGTCACCTCTAGAGCTGCGCTTTCTGTAAAGAAAACCCTTCTAATACTCAAAATCTGTGTAATACTCAAAATCTGTGTAAAGAAAACCCTTCTAATACTCAAAATCTATCTTCCTGTAATTTAAACCCATTAAACCTAGTCCTGCAGAGAACAAACCTGTACCTTCCTCTCTGGTCTAATCTGCACTGTAGAAATAATGCACTTTAACTGCCATGACTCAGTGCTATGATATTCTGGGATTTGGAGTTTTGTGAGTTATTTAGTCTTCTCTGTTAGAGGGCTCTGGTGCCACAACAAACTGCAATTCTCAGAATTCCATAGCAGTGAGCAATGGTACTTAAAGTGGTGTCAAACTGCATTGTTTCTGTAGATCTCTGTGACAGTCTTTTCGATGGTTAGAGAGTGCATTCACATCACTCCTCAGTCTTCTCTTCACCTGAACAATTCTCTCAACAGTTTTTTGTGGGTTTTTCGGGCTGTGTGGACATGTTCTAGAAGAGTTTCTTTCTGACGTTTCGCCAGCATCTGTGGCTGGCATCTTCAGAGAAAATTTTCTTTTTCTCTGAAGATGCCAGCCACAGATGCTGGCATTTTGTTCTCTATACCTCTTCCTGGACTTGTTGCCTTTCTCTGAACCCTTTGCAGCTTGTCTATATCCTTTTTGAAATGAGCTGCCTGTAACTGAATGCAGTACAGTCGCCCCTCCTTATCCACGGATTTTTTTTTAATAATTTTATTTTGAAAAAAATAGATACATAAAGACAAATAAGACAATATCCACATTAAAACAATAAAATACAATCATACATCCAACACCCACTTCCCAGACCACTCAATCATAAAACAACAATACACATAAATACTTTGTAAATCTTATGTTGATTTTTCGATTTCTTATTTCCCAAGTGAATACCGGTACCTCTACTTTGAACCTAAATTTAATGTTTCTTTCTTATAATAAGGTTACATAAGACTGTGACATATTCCTTCTACGTCTAACTTTAGTTACATTCATAAGTTTCTATATCTATAAAGCAAACCACATCCATTATCCACGGATTTTTTTAATCCATGGATTCAAGCATCCACGGCTTGAAAATATTCAAAAAAAGTATAAATTCCAAACAGAAAACTTTGATTTTGCCATTTTATATAAGGGACACAATTTTTGCTGTGCCATTGTATTTAATGGGACTTGAGCAT
>CM034710.1:108496871-108507397 GCA_020142125.1 Phrynosoma platyrhinos
AAATGTTACACACAGAGGCACAGAAGGCAAACTATGAGGAGCTGTCTTTGAAAACCTTTCAGAAACTTCAGTAGGACCAAAATGTTGCAGCCAGAGTGCTAACTAGGACTGGTTATGGATAACATTTAACTCCCTTGCTGAAAGAATGGTTCATCTCCTGGCACAGTTCAAAGTCCTTGTAATGATCTATAAGCCCTATACAGCTTAGGTCCAGACTAAAAGTTCGTACCTCCCTATCTGAGGGCCTCTGCAGACTGCCAGAAATAGTGCACATTAAATTGAGGCACTGCCCTGGCTCAGTGCTAGGGAATCATAGGAACTGTAATTTATTGTGGCACCAGAGCTCTCTGACAGAGAAGGCTCAATGTCTCAGAAAAAAATACAATTCCCATGACTCCCTAGCACTGAGCCATGGCAGTGCCTCAATTTAATGTGCACTATTTCTGGCAGTCTGCAAAGGCCCTGAGTCTGCTTCAGTTTTAAAATCCTCAGGAAAGGGTTTTCTCTTGGTCCCATCACACTCACAGCTTATTTTGATGATGACATGGGAGAGGACCTTCTTGGTGGCTGCCCCCAAACTGTGGGCTTTTCTGCTGCAGGAGATTTGGCTGAGGGCAGTGCCTCAATTTAATGTGCACTATTTCTGGCAGTCTGCAAAGGCCCTAAAAGTGCCTTGCTAGAGTGTGTGGAATGCAAGTCTGGAAAATACTGGATGTTTAAATCCTTCTGCATATTTCACCACTATCATCCACCCCTGTCGTAGTGCATTTTGCTACACTGGTACCAGCTGAGAAGACAGCTAAAATAATAATAAACTTAAATTCTTTGTTATTCTTCATAACCCCCTGGTCCCACCATTCATTTCCCTCCCCAAAGTGATCCACAACATAAGAGGCATATGCACTTGTTCATCCTCCTATAAGATATATACAATCCTCAGTCAGGAATACCCCTCTGTACTCTTATCAGACAAACAGAGCAGTCTCTATTCAAGAGACAGAACACAAAAGGTTTCATATTACAAATGACAAAACCCAGAAACCAGTGGAAGAACTTTTTAGTCATCTTGGGCATACAGCCAATGACTCTCAAGTATCAGCTTAGGAACAAAGAAATTTCAAGGGAATATTAGAAAGAGAAACAGATGAAATGGGACATATTCACAAATTCCAATACATTAGCAGAAAGATGGAGACAATGGTTTCCTGTCATACTACATATATTAATATATGGATTTGTGAACTAGAAATAGTTCACCTTCCTACAGAAGAGGAGCAAACTGTTAAAAGTTTTTGAACTGGTTGCAATAGACAAAATGGGAACTTTAATTAAAGAAAAATCCTTGGACATTTTTTTAAAAGGCTGGAACTATTTTTGTCTTTCATGAAGAAAGAAAGGAAGATTATGGCTGCAAAAATCAAGGCTTTAAAGCAGTGTTAATTATTTTAAGTCAGAAGTAACATACAATGGGCCCTTGATATCTGCTGAGGTTTGGTTCCAGGACAGCCCCCCCCCATGGATACCAAAATCCGTGGGTGCTTAAATCCCATTACAGACAATAGCATAGTAAAATGGTATCCCTTATATAAAATGGATAAATCACGGTTTGCTTTTTTGGAATTTATATTTTTAAAAAATATTCTCAATCCGTGGATGGTTAAACCAGTGGATAAAAAAACCATGGATATGGAGGGCTGACTGCATAAAATTTGATAGTCCAGTATTTGAAAAATTATATAAATTGAGCATTAGTATTTTCAGGCTTGGGAAGTGGGAAGTCAAGTATAGTTTGTGTTAGTTTTGTTAAGTGGGGTTGTGCTTTGGCCGTTTATTGTTATACTTTTGTACAAAGGTAGGGAATAGGGGGGATGAGGGTTGGGGGTAATGTTTAGTTTGATTTAGGATATGTTTTAGTATACTTTAGGATTGTGTTATCTGTGTTATGTGTATAATCTGTTTTTTTCAGTTATGAATGCTTTTATATTTTAAAATCTAAAAATATATATTTTAAAAATACTAATATATGGATTTGTATTACAGGTGCACATGTTACAAAATAATTCTCTTTGGATAATGATGGGGGTAAGCAGATTTTATCGCTTTCACACTTCAAATCTAAAGAGACAGTCACTTGAGAAACCTGTATCCTCTTACATGACCCTTTGAAGGTTTGTGAGCAGGGTTAGAAGTTGCATTTTTCTGTGTCAAATTACATTTTGATCCCACTCCCACAGCCATGTCCAGTGGGCACTTGGAATCTGCTGGGGTTTGGTTTTGGATACCAAAATCCATGAATGCTCAAATCCAGTTAAATACAATGAGATAGTAAAATGGTGTCCCTTATATAAAGTGGCAAAATCAAGGTTTGCTGTTTGTAATTACTGTAATTCACTTTTTGAATATTTTCAAAGCCGTGTATGCTTGAATCTGTGAACAGGGGAGGCCAACTGTAATTATGCTAACTATCTGTGATTTTTATCCTGTACTTCATCAGTAATTATAAAGAAATGGATTGAAATCCATACTTAAGTTTAAATAAATCAGTTTGTCTTAAACCTTACCCATCCCCTCTTTTATCCTGGAACAATGGATCTCTCTCTGAAAATTCTTGCTCTGTATATAAGCTTCAAATCATTGTTTTTGTGATTATTGCAACCAACTAGTATGTTTAGAAAAACTATATAAATAAACTATATACATTGACAGGTTTTGTTTAGACTGGTCTTTTTTCCTTGATCTTTTAAATCATGATGTAATAAACTACCGTAACATTACATAAGTAAGATTTCTTGAGATGAAGCTGAATGCTGGATCACTTCAGCATCTTCTACTACCTCTTAAGGTGAAAAAACTAAGGGGGATTGCAGACTGCCAGAAATAGTGCAAATTGAGTCCACTTTTAGGGTTAAGGTTAGTGCTAGGGAATCACGGGAATTGTTTTTCTGAGACACTGAGCCTTCTCTGTCAGAGAGCTCTGGTGCCACAATAAACTACAGTTCCCATGATTCCCTAACCCTAAAGTGGACTCAATTTGCACTATTTCTGGCAGTCTGCAACCCCCTAAGGAGGATTCAAGAAAAGCTGTGTGGAACACACAATTATCCTCCACCAACTGACTGCCATTCCTTGTCCAGCTGTTTCACTGTCTAATAGCAGACCAGTCCTGACAGCCATCTGTGCATTATCTGCCAACTAAGAATTATAATGCTTGTATCTCATGAGCTGGACATGAATTTACAAAAACTAATATGATAATAAATGTGTGAAAACCTTTTAGGTGCCACAACACTTCGATAATTTTACAGCAGACTTGTATGACTACCCCTCTGGAACTGGTGAATGGTTTGAAGTGAAATTCAAGATTACGATTCACATTAACTACAATTCAACATCATGCTTGAGTGGAGAAAGCAGCCTGGTTTTGTCCCATTTTTTACAAGAAATTTCCTTTAGAGTGCTGTCTAAATAACTTAGTGCAATCATACACACGTCTCATGAGCCCTTGTGAGTGATGAAGAGAGACAGATTGCTGTAACTATATGTCTTAAAACACATAGAAGAAATACTATAGACACTTTACCATATATTGGTCTCACCACAAAAACACACATTCTACATGAAACGGAATATAATCCATCTAGAATAGTTCAGGCTTTAAAAACATTACACCACTAGCTTGCTTTGAACTTGCAATTTCTGGTTTGCAACTGGACAGTGTACCTGAACGAAAAATTAAAGACAGCATACTTCAGTATGGGGCTAGCATTTATATAATGTTTCTATAAAGCAGGGGTAGGCAACCTTTTTGAGCCGGGGGGCCGGGTTGCTGTCCCTCAGACAATTGGGGGGCCGAAGCACCAAAAATGAATGAATGAATAAATAAATAAATAAATATTTTTTAAAAAAATCTAAAAAATTAAAAAAATATGCATGCACACTCTCTCAGCCCCAAAAAAGCCATGGCAAAACCCCTGCGGAGATTTTGCCAAGAAAACCCCAAGAACAAGTAATAGTAACAATAATCAATATCATGGCGGGCGGCAGCAGCGGAGGGGGGGCGGCGGAAGGACCGGCCTGGGGCCGGTCCAAAGGCCTCAGGGGGTCGCATCCGGCCCCCGGGCCTTAGGTTGCCTACCCCTGCTATAAAGCATGAACTTTTCTGGATTCAATTTGGTTCTTCAAGAGCTCTTCATAGTGTGATAAAGTTAGCTCTGCTAAGGAAGAAAGGGTTAATTAGACTCATTACAGCCCTCCAGAATAACTAAGTTCTCATTTTGCAGTGGAACAATTGGAATTTGTTCCTCAGACAAAGGTGAAAATGTTGGGTGAAATCATTCTCTTTCTCCAGCAATTTAAAGCATATATAGGTGGAATTAGGTGGCAGAGAAACGGTGCACAGTATGTATATTTTTCTGGCAGGTCTTTTGAAAACGCATTAGCACAGCTAAATAACTTACATATTATCAAGCAAACCCCTGCATCTACATAGTCTGGATATACTCAAACAAGATAAACGTGATCTTTCAGAAATGTTGCCATTACACTTAAAGTACTAGCTACACAGCAAATACTATATATACTCATGTATAAGTCTAGAAATTTTAGTCAAAAAATTGATCCAAAAAACTTGAGTAGACTTATCCATGAGTCAATGTAAGTTCTGTACTTTAAGTTTTATTTAAAAAAAAAAGAAGAAGAAAAGAAATATTCCCTGGTGAAAGGCAACAGTGCAATCTTTCCTGGGAGCACTGACACTCTCTCTGCTTTCTCATCCATCCAGCCTTTAGTGTGAGCATAAATAGTTATTCCTGCTGGAATTTTGTAAGTTCTTTGCCATTGTTTTCCTTTGCTTCACCCTTTAATTCCTTTGTTACATGTCCCTAGGTTTTATCTTCAACTTATCATATCAAAATCCATAATTTTGTCCCCAAAATCTGCCCTCGCCTTATACATGAGGTTGGCTTATAGCCAAATATATACAGTAGGTTAACCTAAATGAGCTCAATAAACATACAAACTAGCAATTTGCAAAGACACAGAAAAATTACAATGTTGTTGGTTTAAGCAGGCACATCAAACAGTAGGAAGTTTCCATGATAGTCATTTGTTGAGCTAGTTGCCTTGTGAACCCAAGAGTTGCGGTGTTTCTGTTTATCTTCAGCAGATAGCTATTACGTGAATGACAGTGGGAAGCATCTGGACAGATAGTGCTAGTCTTAAGGAGGGTGGGGAGGAGTACTTCCTTAACAACACAGCCCTGCAATTCCACAATCCAGACATTTCTTTGCAACAACATGGAAGACTCACAGCAAAATCCTATTCATGTCTTCTCAGAGGCAAGTCCCAAAGAGTTAAATGTGGCTTAAATCCAGGAAATAGGGTACTGAATTGCACCCTCTTATCTCTTCTTTCTCTCTCTTTTACTGGCTACATTTAAGATTTACTTTCATGTTCTCATGATTTCTTTCCTGCTGTTCTTGCACATAGCAGAACTCAGCCTATCCCCTTACAAGTGCAGACTTTATACAACCCCATAGCCAACAGCTATGAACAACCAAAGCCATTAAAACAACCAAAGCCATTAAAACAGAGGTGGGGAACCCACAGAGGTTCTCCAGGAACTGTACCTCCCTTAAAAAGGAGACTGGGATTTGCGCAGATGGGTTTCCTCCACATTTACCTTTCTAGATTTGGAAGATATGAAGAGAGTGAAGCACATTCAGCCTGCACTTTGAGAGCTGGCTAAATCCCAGCTCCAGATCCCAACCAGCACCCAAAGTTCACCTGGCTTTGGCTCTCTCTCACATTCCCATAACAGGAAGGTTTGGTGGGAGGAGAGAGACTAAAACTGATTCCCTGGCAAGTGTACCAAGTGGAAAAGCACGGATAAGAAAGCTAGTGGTATTAAAGGGAAGGGTTCTACTTCAGGCAAGAGCCTTTTCTGTGATGGCCCGATAACAATAGATCTTTCTGGTCTTTTCTGTATCCCATTTCCTCCTTTATTTTTAAAGCAAACAAAAAAAATTTTTTTTAAAAAAATAACCCCAACAATCCTAAAAATGGTTTGGGGCTGAATCATATTTCTAGTGCTGGCAATTGTTGTTTTCATTTGTTTTAAATTCATTAGACTTTTCATTTTTCACTAAGGTACCTTAGAAACTTTAATTATACACAAACACACCACCTTTCAATAATGATGTACACTCCATCTTTTAATAATAACTTGAATTAATATATAACAGCTCCATATAATAGACAAAGTCACAAATATTAAATTACCAATGGCATGTAACACGTTTACAGAAAAAACAATATAAGTCTTAATTACTAATATTTCTTCAACACAACAATCATTCAAAAATACAATCATTCAAAAAGTTGTCAAAGATTCAAACACTACATTAGATGGTCTAAAGCAGTGTTTCCCAAACTTTGGTCCTCCAGACATTTTGGACCTTAGCTCCCAGAATTCCTGATTGTTGGCGAAACTGGCTAGGGTTTAAGGAAGTTGAAGTCCAAACATGGCAGAAACATGGCAGAAGCAGCATCCCTTCCAGTGAAAAAGGTGAAGCCCAGTACTGCCTCTGGATCTGGAGTTCCATGAATTTTTTTTGGGGGGGGGGAATCTACTTCCTAACTGATTAAGAACTATTGTGTGGTATAATGCTACCCCCTCATCCTTGTAGAAAAGGATAGATACAGTTCTCTCTCTCTCTGAAGTCACTCTCCCCATCCCATGCCTGAAAAACCTCCAGTAGGTTGATGAAACGTAAAGAAGTTTTCACTATTTGGACTGTACAACTAACTATATGGTGTACTCTTTAGGGGTGTACACTAACACTTCACAAATCTCTGTGGTGGTACGTCTGTTGCCAATTATGTTCAGCCACCTTGCAATCTGATAAGAAAGCATAGAGTATAAATCAAACAAATACATAAGAATTTCCAGGCTTGTGCTCTACACTCTTTTCCCAAGTTGAGACATCTTGATCAGGATCAGTGAGAGAAAATAGTTACCTAGTACTGCTCTCAGTTAACATCTACACAGAAAGTCCTGAAAGAATACAGCACTCTCAAGGTCCAGGCCGAGAAAATATATACTGTATTGTCCAACAAGTAGAGGTAAGAAAACCTATTCTTCAATGTTGGTGAGCGTAGATGCTCAGTGTATCAAATGCTCAATTAGTGCCAAACCCCAGAATCTATGTTTAACACAAGTCTCACATAATATATGACTTGCTACCAACATGAGAATTAGCAGATGTGCCATTCGCTTGTCAAACATGTGCAATGTAGTACTTAGGAGAACAAGCTGCTCCAGAAAGCTTCAAGTTTGGAGTCTCCGTTTTTCTTCCAAGCCTACTTTACTAGAAATATGAAAGAACCTAGTGGAAAAGGTTGCTTCAAGTATGTGTAGAATGCACTTGTCTCACTAGGAAAGAATCACATCTAGACTCTCATAACCTGCTATCTAAACAGACTCAGACCTTGGCATCCCTCTTTTTTACAGCAAGTCTTCATTGGGCTCACAGTACACCCAAACTAATGAAGGGTCAAAAATATGCCTTTTATAACTGAATGCAAGGGAATCAGCATGGTGTAGTGGTATATATATATATATATATATATATATATATATATATATATATCAGTTTATATATACAGTGCTCCCTCAAATTTGTGAAGGATCCCCGTGAATGTAGAAAAACTGTAAATAAAAAACACTATTCTTTTTACCTGAAAGAACTCCTCTCAAGGAATCTCTAGGTCCTTCACTGCAACTCTATGGTCAACTTTAACCAAAAGTCAAACAGAAGGATCTCGAGATTTTTCTCCACTAGGCATTTGTAACTCCTCCAGCACAATTCTATGGTCAATGTCTGGCAGATGTTGACCACAGAGTTGCACTGGAGGACCTAGAGATTCCTAGAGAGGTGTTCTCTCAGGTAAAAACATAGTGTTTTTGTTATTTGCAGTTTGTCCACATTCACTCTGTGTGTGTGTGTGTGTGTGTGTGTATACATACACACAATGGGCCCTTCCTATAGGTGGGGGATCCGTTCCAGACACACACACACACACACACCACATAAGGCAAATAAAGTGGGACCTCAAGTTCCATTTGTTTCCTGCGCGTGCCCCATTCACTCTACCGGGGCTCGCCGTCTGCGTGACCTTGAGTCTATGTATGGCGAGCCTACGTATGGTGTGGGTACTCTGTAGTTATATACAGAGAGAGAGAGTGTGTGTATAAGCCACCTTGGGTCCCTTCCTGGGAGAAAGACAGCATAGAAATGAAATACACACATACACACATATCTATATCAGAAAATCAGTATATATCTATATAGATATATAGATATAGAGATATATATAGAGAGATAAAATCACCTCACAACCTGGGGAGAGAAGTCAGCTCCACACACCTTCCCAGAAGAGGGAGAAAACAGGAGGCAGCAACTAAGATGCCAGCATCCTCCTCCTCCTCTGGACTCAAGGGACAGCGTCCACACAATGACTATAACCAAAAACTGTCAAGAGGGATGAGGAGGAACAGGTACCACAGTTACCGCCTCTTTCAGGACCTGAAGAAGCGGGTTTTGTCCCACAGGAGAGGAAGAGAGAAGGGGGCAAACAGGAGTGCCTCAGGGTTATTATATTCTGAGGAGCTATGGAGATAAACCCCCCATTTATCCAGTTCCAGACCGCTTTAACTGCCATGACTCAGTGCTAAGGAATCCTGAAAATTAAAGATTTGTGAGACCTTGAGCCTTCTGTCAGAGAGAGCGCTGCTGCCACAACTACAATTCCCAGGATTCCCTAGCACTAAAGGAGTCCCAAGGTGAATTTATTTCTGCAGTGGGTTTTGAATCAGTGTGTCTATGTGTGTGTATCTGCCTTCATATGTTTCTCCAGCTATTGACTGATGGCAACCCCATGGATTCCATATATAGTATTCTTAGGTGTTTCGGCAGTTCCTCTCTGAAACACAGCTTACAGCACCTATACTTTTGGGGCTTAAAACTGATGTGCACCAGACTTTTTATCTTCATGGATCCAAAACACATTGCAGAAATAATCCAGTTCGAGACTGCTTTAAACTGTCCTGGCTCAATGCTAGGGAATCCTGGGGAGTGTAGTTTTGTGAGACATTGAGCCTTCTCTGTCAGAGAAAAAGAGGGGGGGGGCTGTATCCACACTAGGGAAATAATCTGGTTCGACACCACTTCAGCTGCCATGGGTCCCTGCTATGGAATTCTGGGAATTGTCGTTTGTTGTGGCACCAGAGCGAATCTAGCACCCGAGCGAATCTGGGAACCCGGTTCGACACCACTTCAGCTGCCGTGGGTCCCTGCTATGGAATTCTGGGAATTGTCAATTCCCAGATTCGCTCTGGTGCCACAACAAACGGCAATTCCCAGAATAGCAGGGGCCCATGGCAGCTGAAGGGGTGTCGAGCCGCATTATTTCCCTAATGTTGATACAGCGAGAGAGCTACAATGAGCTACAATTCCTAGAAATCCCTAGCACTGAGCCCAGGGCGATTAAAGCGGTCTCGAACTGGATTGTTTCTGAGGTGTGTTTTGGAGCAAAGAAAGAGCGGCGGCGGAGCCTCGAGGCCACCTGCTTCCCGTCCGCCCGCCCAGCCCTATATGAGGCAACGTCCCAACCGTCACGCGCGAGAAGCAGCAGCAGCAGCAGGGGCGCGAGCGAGCGCGCGCCCCCCACACCACCAACCGTCACTCAGCGCCAGCGCGCACGCGCCCAACCGCCCCTCGAGACCTCCCGCCCAACTCCCAACGCACCCCTTTCCCTCTCTCTCTTCAGCCCCATAAACATTTACCTCAGGACAGGAGCACTCCGTCTCCTTCCGCCCAACCTGGCCGAGTCTCCCTCCGCCGCCGCCACAAGCCTCCCTTATTCATTCGCCTCAGCGCCTCGCACCGCCGCTGGGGTTGGTCCGCGCTTGGCTACCCAGGCGGAGCCGGAGCTCCTTTCCCGCCCCTGTCTGCTTTCTCCTCCTCCTCCTCCTCCTCTCGCCCAGAGGGAGAGGCAGAGGGCGGGGCTCCGTCGGTGGAGGGAAATAAAATGGGGAGCGGCCTGATTGGATGAAAAGCTTGCCTTTCTGCCCGTCTTTAGCGCCACCCGGGCCTCTCATTGGCTGAGCAGGGAGAAAGGGAAAGAAGCCCAACGCGGACTAATGAGGGGGATTAAAGTTTTTGTAGGGTTGATTTTTTTTTTTTTTACTGTTTATTGGGTGGGATTCGAAGACCTAGTCGTCTTAGTCTGGAAAATCATTGTACAAGGGGACCTTGTGGCGCCTCTAAGGCTAAGGGATATCGTAGCACCTTTCAGATTCAAGGGTCTTGTGAAACCTCTGAGGATGAGGGATCCTGTGACACCTTTTAGGATGAGGGATCTTGTAGCACCTCAGAGGTTGAGGGATCTTGTAGCACCTCTGAGGTTGAGGGATCTTCTAACAACTTTGAGGATGAGGAATCCTGTGGCATATTTGAAGCTGAGGG
>CM034710.1:108516044-108527068 GCA_020142125.1 Phrynosoma platyrhinos
CATTGAGGGTTGATGGGAATTTCAGCAGCATCCAGAAGGTTCCAGGTTCCCCAACTTTGCTCCAGTATTCAGATCCTGTGAATGCCTACTTTACTCCACTGAACTCAATAGCACTTTTCAGTAAACAAGTGTATGGTTGGGCTGCTTAGACAGTGAATAGGTAACATGGATCACAGTTGACACACTGGAAAGAACTGGATTAAATAAATAGTAACTGGTATTTTACAATATAAGCAGAAAAGACAGGCCACCTTTATTGTGACAAGGGAGGCGTCCGAATTTGGAAATCTCTTTTGGATTACAACACCTACAGTCTCCTAAAGGATGGATAACCAGTCATACCAGCTTGTTATATTTTATATATGAGGTGGGGTGTTGTCAATAGATTTACTAACTTTTACAGTAATGTTCCCCATAGACATGCTAAGGGCTAGACTTTACTAGAGATAGCTATTCATTTGATTAATATTAATAAAGTAGTTTTATAACATTCGCCTTTTAAATGAGCCATCTATTTGGTTGATTGTGAAATAGATGCAGCGTGACATAGTGGTTTGAGTATTGGAGTATGACTCTGGAGACCAGAGTTTGAATCGCTACTCAGCTATGGAAACCCACTGGGACAGATTACACACTTTCAGCCTCAGAAACCACGAGATAAGTTCACTTTAGGATTCCCATAAGTGAGAAAAAGCATGAAGGCAAACAACAACAACCTCTTTTTAAAATATATATCTTGGGTGGAATGCTCTTGAATTAAGTGTGACAGATGACCTTTTAAACAGCCATCATCTGTAAAGAGCTAGAAATCATACTGTACTGGTTTTAGCAGCCTGATGGGAGATTTTATCCAAGCAGTATGACCTCTCAGGAAACTTTCCTGGGGCTTGGAAAAGTTATTATTATCCTTAGCCTCAAACAATAAAATGTCTTGGGCCAGAGTATTGGATCAGCCCAGTAATCTCCCTCTAAAGCCAGAGTTTAGAAAAGTTACTTTTTAACCTATAGCTTCCAGAATGGCCAGTGGTTGTACTTGATAGGAGATTTTAGGTGTACTGGCTATGCTGGCTAGTTGTAGTCCAGAGAAGCATCTTTCAATGAGCTCTGTTGAACACTTTCTAAAAAGTCTTGTGGCAATGAGTCCCATAATTTAGCCATTACTGTTCCGATAAGAAAGCTGTTTTATCTATTCTGAATCTATGGCTACCCCATTTTGTTGGTTGACTCTCAAGTTCTACCACTGTTGGGTGATTTCTTTGGAACTACTTTCCCCATACCATGCTTAGATCGTTTGTCTCCTGGGGAATAAAGATGGATTTCTTTTCCTTTTCTTCTTATTCCTTATTGTTGTTGTTTTCCTGGTGTTTCTTCCTGATGCCAGTCAGCAGCACTTTCACTTCAGAGGAAAGAGATTAAACATTGAGAAATCTCTGGAGAGATCTAGACATCCATTTTAATACTTGACATTTGGAATGGGCTTTCATTCATAAGCCAGCAACCAGAATCTGCAGTGGTGAGGTCATGAACAGAGAAAAGCTCTTTTGCTTTGCAAAACAGTTAAAAGGTCATCTCTCCCTCATTATTTTGTTTCCTAGTAAATTACCACTCAGTGTTATCATCCATGAATTTAGCATGATGCTGCATGCGCATCTCATTCTTCTGCTCAAAGGATACAAAAGAAACATTGAAAACAGCAAATAATACCACTGAGAGCTCTGCGTGTGTTTAATATTGTATTTAAGGCGCATGGCAGGAGAAAAGTGTATTGCTAAGAACTTAGCTTTTGAAATAATCTTCACTTCACTTCGTGAAGATTCAACAAACCGGCTTTACTCATCCCACATCCTCCAACTGTTCTGATTTGGCAGTCCCAATTAATCCTCCATCATCCCAGTTTTCAGCTTCTCTTTAAAAACATCCCTGTTTCTCTCTCTTCCTCTGTCTTTTCCCATTTGTTCTCAGCTTACTCCCATTGGTACAAACTGAGTTCAAAATACAAACTTTTTTTTTTTTTGCATTCATGGGGAAGAGAGGAGTGCACAGCATTGTGCATTTCCCTGTAGGCTCAGGCAAAAGCAAGCTGCTGTAGCCTTTCTTGCTTGTCTGTTCTTCCTCCTTAATAGATTTTGCCATCTTGACCACACTGTAATGTTAATTAGCCACATGTGTGCCAGTTTTCGTTTGTGAAATGTTGTAGGGTATGCAGTCCAGTGTAGTATAGTGGTTTGAGTGTTGGATTAGGACACTGGGAGACCAGGGTTCAAATCACCACTTGATGGAAACCCACTAGGTGACCTCAGGCAAGTCACATTCTCTCGCCCTCAGATGAAGGCAAGGATAACTCCCCCTCTGAGCAGCCCCCACCCCTCTGAAACCCTCCTCTGCCATGAAAATCCCATTATAGGGTTGCCTTAGGTTTGCCATAAAGCCAGAAATGGCTTGAAGGCACACAACAACAGCAAAGTCTTCCTAGTCTTGCAAGAAAAATGTTGTCATATTGTCACCTGCCAAGCTGTGGAGTTGCCTTGAGCTTGTTTAGAAGACTGGTCATATTTTAGTGGTAGAGTACCTGAGGGGCAGTCCCTTATGCAAGGGGGCAGGAGAGGACCTTGATTTGCATAGTGTGGGCATGTGTTTTGGAAAAAGCTCCCCTTTGCATTATAACTCCCAGAATCATCCCATAGCTTCCTGATCATTTTGCGTGGAAGATTCTGGGAATTATAGTACATAAAATTATATGTCCTTAGTTTTGTGCTTCCACCTCCTCGTTCATATGCATATTTAGAAATAATGAATATAACATACTGGTAAATGGAAATTATAATAGAAGTAGGAGGGAAGACTACCACCAGGCAACCTGTGTAGCTGGTCAGTCTGTTACCAAGATTAGGGAGGGGGAGTGAGCAAGGCACTTTGGTGGATCTCC
The DNA here is from genome assembly GCA_020142125.1 of Phrynosoma platyrhinos. NCBI lineage: Eukaryota > Metazoa > Chordata > Lepidosauria > Squamata > Phrynosomatidae > Phrynosoma > Phrynosoma platyrhinos. Next base: position 108,518,971 of record CM034710.1, read on the forward strand.
AAATTTCTCCTTTGAGGTCGCTGTGACTCACGCAAATGGGGTTGTCTGCATCTCTGCAATACATCATCTGAATGATGCTCTGCACAGGCACAGATAACCGATTCACAGATGACCACTGGAAGAACTACAGGTACAGGTAGGCGACCTATTCTTGAGCTGGGAGGGGGCTTGCAGGTTTATCTTGTTATCTATATTGTTTCAATGTATTTTAAGCATTTTTATCTTTTTAAAGTATTTTGGCATTGAATTTGTTTTAATTATTGTAGTAATATAATCCTATTTTAATGTACTGTTTTTGTATGTTTTAACTGTATGGTGTTTTTTAAATGTTGCAAGCCGCCCTGAGTCCCAATCCTGGGAGAAGGGCGGGATGTAAATAATAATAATAATAATAATAATAATAATAATAATAATCTGACAGCAGCAGCAAGGAAAACTCGTACTCTGAACTGCATACTGTGGGTGGCTTGGAGCTGGCATTTTGATTTTTAACGATCCCACAGAATGATGCTACATTAATGAGAATTTTTTAAAGACAGGTTAATTTGTCAGATGCGAAGTGGGTTAGGTAGCATAAAGGGAACATATACTACTACAATACCAGTTTCGGTATTGGTAGTAGCCTCTGTCAGAGCACTGTTGCCCAGGTTAACATTGAGCCTGGGTGTATGGACATCTCTGTATATAAAATCTAGCATATTGGGCAAAGGTTCTAGCTTACCCTCCTTCCTGCTGTGCTAGATTTCTTTTTGTAGGAAATCTTGTTCTTTTACACTTTTCCCCAGAAGACATTTTTTAAAAAATGACTGTGCACTCAGACTGAAATAATGTAGTCCATCCTAGCACTGCACTGAGTTTGGTTAGCTGTTGGATTCTGGGAATTGCAGTCCAAAACTGCAGTTTTTCCAAGCTCAGTCAATATCATCAGTTGGTTTGGGTGTTGTATTAGGACTCTGGAGACCAGGCCTTGAATTCTTACTCAACTTACTCAACCCTGGGGCAAGTCACACTTTGGGCAAGTCACACTTACTCAGCCTCAGAGGAAGGCAAAAGCTAACCCTTCTGAACAAATCTTCCCAAGAAAACCCTATAATAGAGTCACCTTAGGGGCACCATCGAAACAATGAGAAGGCACAAAACAACAACCACCTCCTTATTTTTCTGCATATGTGAACTAGGGCCTCATTCCATTTAGTAGTGTGAACTAAAGTTGTTGCTGTGTGCCTTCAAGTAATTTCTGACTTATGGCAACCCTGTCACTTCTTCAACAGGGGGTTTGTCATTGCTATCCTCTGAGGCTGAGAGAATGTGACTTGCCCAAGGTTACCCAGTGGGTTTATATGGCCAAGTGGGGATTAAAACCCTGGTCTCCAGAGCCATAGTCCAATGTTCAAACCGCTACACCATACTGGACCCATTAAATAAATAGGATTTGCTTAAACTCTGAATTACCATCCAGCATTAAATTCAGTGAGTCTAGTCAGATATACCTGCTGGCTTTAGACCTGGATGTGCAAGATGTACAGGTTTTGTTGTATCTAGTTTCAGTTGAATTATATGTAATGTAAATAAATGATAGTTATTATATTATTATTTTAAATGAAAGTCCACTTTCATTTATTCTTATGATATATCCACTTGTATTCTTTTGTAGCTGTCGTTCTCACACAAACCCTTGTTTCTGTTGCCCAATTCATGTTTGTATTATGAAAATGAGCCAATTTTCATGCTGAGGCATGCTTCTGTATGAGAATTAATGAAGAGAAATAAAGATCACACCTTGCTGATTCAGAAGAAGAAAGTTCACAGGTGTGCAATCATTAGACCAGATCATGGGACTTAAAAAACACCCAGCAAAACCGGTGACAGCAACCATACTGAGAAGAGCTATAATTCATACAGTATTAATTTGCCCCAAGCAAACAAAACCTGGGAAAAGACATTATTTGGAAATCCTGTTGTTTTGCCCTAACATCAATTTTCTGGGCAGCTTCCACATGTTCTAATTTTATCTTTAAAAGACAAGGTGGGGAGAACAGAAAAGTAGTTCCCAGATTACTAGAAGTCTATCTAGAGACAGTTGCAACAGCGTGATACCACGCTAATACCATAATGCATCCTATAGAATCCTGGGATTTGTAGTTTTTTGAGATCCTTAACATTCTCTGCTGGAAAACTCTAGTGCTGTAGTAGAGGGAAGTGCCTCAGAGCAATCCGTAGCAGCAAATTCTAAATACATCACCAAGGCTGCGTCCGCACTGCAGAAAAATTCAATCTGACACCACTTTAACAGTGATGGCTCAATGCTATGAAATTCTGGGAACTGTAGTTTTGTGAGACATTTAGCCTTCTCTCTCAGGAGCCCTGGTGCCACAACAAACTACAATTACCAGAATTCCATAGCATTGATGGCCAAGGCTAAAGGCGGGGTATAAATAAATTATTATTATTAACATTATTATTATATCACAGTTAAAGTGTCAGACTGAATTATTTCTGCAGTAAAGATGCAGTCCTCATAACAAATCCCAGGATTATGTAAAGTAGAGCCATGTTGAACATTTAAAGTGTTATCAAACTGCTCTAACTGTATACTGCAGATGCATTCTGGGAGAGTCTTTTTGTTCTTTGAAGAGCCTGCAGCTCCTTCCCCAGCCCTGTCTTTCCTTTCCCTCTGACTTCTGAAGCAAGCACCACTCTAGGTTTCCTCCAGAGCGTAGAGCTTAGAAAAGTTACTTTTTTGGACTATAATTCCCAGAATCCCCCAGACAATGGGGCTGATGGGAATGGATCAAGCATAGCTGTTTCACCCTTAATTGCTCTCAAGTTGTTAAAGAGCAGGATGGTTCTTGGAGTTAGGACAATCAGCAGCATTTTTGAACCTGGTGCCCTTCAGATGTGTTGGAATGAAACTCCCATCCATCATTAATAGATTAATAGATTATTCCATCCATCATTGGAACCATTGCTGGAGAAGCTCATGAGACAATGATTAAAAGAAGGGCCCACTTTCATTTTTATTTTATTCCATGGTATCACAGGCATTGTTCAGTCTGCAAATGTGTAGTGACAGATGGAGGATTATTATATGTTGCTCTTGAAATGGAGCAGCCTTTTCTTGCTTAAAACAGGGAAGAATGCTGTTGGATTAGCACTCCCATCAACCCCTCACTATTGACTATGTTGGGCTGGGCTCATGGAAGTTGCAGTCTAACCTCATTTGTAGGGCTACACATCCCTGACCCTGGCTTAAGAGCCTGTATATTTATTAGTGAACTGGTTATATTACTTATTGCAAATGGAGATGGGGAGCTTTCTATGAACAGGGAGTAGGGAAGGGATATATGTGCTACCACCAGGAATTAACTTTCCTCCCTTATCTTGAATGGAAATAAAAAATCCCGAATGAAAACTAACAGGATAAATATATTTACTTATAGTAAATAGGTCATTAGCAATGCATGTGTATGTATGTGTTTAAAAATGATTTACTTTGGCTGTGGAGCAGACATCAGTTTAGGAAGTTTAAAAGGGGGGAAAAAAGGAAACACATTTATTATATTGTGATGTCTGAACCTTATGTAAATGTTAATCTTCTTGTCATTACACATCATATCTCCTTTTGCTGTCATTGAAGGTTATCTCTCTCCATGAAATAGCCTTCCTATTCCTGTTTTGCACCACGAACTTGGAAAGTTTGTTTTGTTGGACTACAACTGCCAGAATTCTCCATCCAACATGGCCAATATTTGTACTAGTTGTAGTGAAAGGATAGAAGGAAAAAAACTTTCCCATTTATACATGGTTTTGGTGTATAAGAGGGCAAAGTTGGTCTGCTGAAAACAGAATTGTGAGGCTGAAAACCATTGCAATCCCAAAGTCTCTTTAAACTGGCAGCACAACTTTTCTCTTAATTTAACTCATCATTTGTAGATCACTTTTCTGCTCATTGACAGTGGTATACAGTAAAAACTGTATCTCACAAAACTACTGTTCTCAGAATTCCGTAGCACTGAGCCACTGCAGTTAAAGTGGTGTCAAACTGGATTATTTCTGCAGTGAGGACTGCCCCACTAAATTCTGCATTTTGAGTGAAAAGACTAGAACTCTCTTTGCTTTTTGGAAGTTCTCTAATTAGTATCACACTGACAAATGTCTCTTTTAGGGAGCAACACTCTGAACAGTACTACTCATTATAAGCCTCTCTAAACATAAGTCCTTATTAAATATTCAGAGATGTCTCTTTTGCTACAAGCAAAAGGGAGAAAAAAGCATTGAATGTAAAGAATTACAGTTATTCCTGTGCCATTTGGGCAGCCTCTAAATAAAGGAAACATTCCCATGAGAAGCCCCTTGCACATTAGTGGAATTAATTATAAATTTGCCTGACTCAGATTTAAAATTCAGAGAGCAAAATTATTTTCATCATCAAGTTTTTGTTTGATGCACTTGATTCTTCAAACAAGCATAGCAGGAAAAGCCAGAAGCCAATTGTCTTTTGTCCTGTATTCTTGACAATAGCATCTAATAAATAGGGAAAACACCCATGAGGTATTGTGATTTCCATACCATACAAATACCGGTACTGAAGAAAGAGATAAAAGAGAAGACACTGGCAGCATAGGAAGCATTTTTATTGTTGTGTTATTTAAAGTCATAGTTGCTTGCTAACATAGCAATAAAAGTGCTTCCATTGCTATCAGTATCTTCTAAGATACTTTCATTGATTTCAAATTGAGTCTAAATTTGATCACAGCTCAAGAAAAAAAATTCAACATGCCATTCTGATGGGGGGGAATTCTGAGATTTGTAGTCCAAAAATGTAATATTTTCAAACTCAGAAATATAGGGTGCATCTACACTGTGGCAATAATGCAGTTTTATACCACCTTAATTGCCATGGCTCCATCCTACAGAATCCCAGGGCTTGTATGTTTTGAAGCACCAGCACTCTTTGGAAGAGAAGGGTAAAGACTTTGTAAAACTACAATTCCCAGGATCCCATAGGATGGATTTGTAGTAAATAAAGTGGTGTCAAAGTGCAATATTTCTACAGTGTAGATGCACCCATAGTCATCAGTTTTTGTTTGGGGGTCATCATCATATAGTCATCATAGTCATCATAGTTACTGACATAACTATCCAGGATAAAAATTTGTCCAACTCTTCCCTTCAAAAACAATCTAAAATATCTAATGGACATTGTAATATCTTATAGCAGTGCATTCCAGAAATCATTTCTATGGTGTGTGAAGAAGTAGTTTGTTTTGTCTGTCTTAAATCCATTACCATCCAATGTCACTGGATGACTTCAATAAAATATATGAAATAAGAAAAAGACTCAGTTTCTGTGCTGCATGTATAATTTTAATTTACAAAGGCTTTATCAGTTACAAGTAAGCATTAGGATGAAAATATTCTGCAAAATAGCTGAAGCATGTGCAGTTTGTAACAATAAAAAATTAAGATGTATTTCCTACAGTCACTAACTTTATGAACCATCTGCCATCAAGAGGCAGACAATAGTGTTGTCACCGTTTTCGATGAGATAAGCATCCAGAGGAATCCAGTGTATCGACAAAGTCAATGAATCAGCCTTTGGAACAAATTTTTTTTTCACTTTTTTGATTTAAAAAAAAAACAACCACAATCCTGAAAATGTATGAAGTACAACATATATTTTTTTAGTCACAGGGGTTATAATGGCAAGCTTGCAAACATGAAGAGACAAGAAAAGTGGAAATAGATTGGAGACAGAAATGTCATTCAGAAAGCCTGATGGAAGCAGAGAAATAGAGTGGGGGAGCAAGAGAAAGAAAATTAATTTATTTTGTGTAAAGTCATGCTTGCAAGAGAGCCAGTATAGGACTGGGACTCTGGAAATTGGGGTTGGATTCCCGCTTGGCCATGGAAATCCACTGACTTTGGATGACTGTGGTGACTTTGGGTGAGTAACACACTCTCGGCCCCCAAAAAGCCCCATGATAGGGTTACCTTAAGTAAGAAACGATTTGAAGGCACACAACAAATGCCTACAAATTATGTCAATGGCACTATGTTTTCTGGGGATCTTGGTGTAGAATTTGACTACAGGCATTTTCCCAGTCATCACCAGCTGTTCTGTGCAGTTTCCCTCTACCGCCTTGACTCATGCTGTGCCTTTGGATAGGAAATTTATCTGCACCTGTCTTTGCCTTTCAGTACCCCTTGGGACTTTCCCTAGTCACACCTGGCTTCCCTGCATCAGTGTTTTGAATTTCACATATTCATGTCCTGGTGTTCCAGCACCACGATTCTATCATCCTTTGCTCTTACTCTTGTTTTTAAGAAAGCCAGTGTAGTGTATTGGTTTCAGTGTTGGAATATGACTCTGGAGGCCAGGGTTCAAATCCCTGTTGAGCTGTGGAAACCCACTAGGTGACCTCAGCTTCAGAGGAAGGCAAAGGGAAATTTCTAATTTCTATGCCTAGATGCAGATTTAGAAATAATTACAATCATTTAAATATAAAATACATCTCAGCACAGTGGGGAAACCGGTGACCAGGTGATATGTGTGCCTACCTGTTCAGTCTCCTGTCCTGATGCTAAATGTGAATATAATGTGAAGGAGAGATGGGAGTCTCAGGATGTAAAAAAAATAAGGCTTTATTTCAATTGTGTTTTTAGTTAAGTTATATTTATATGGGTTTCTTCACAGTTTGTTAAAAAGATTACAAGCACCCTTTTAGTCAATCACTTTATAGAGCATAATTCAAGCCTCTTGCAAAAGATAAGAAGAGAAATGGCCTGAATATTGAGAGTGGGAACTCCTCTGCCCCTCCACAAATACATATATACTTCCAATAGTTATAAATGCTTCATGATGATGATGATGATGATGATGATGATGATGACGACGACGACAATGATGAATTTTGCTGCTCTTCCTTCTTATGGCACACAATCTTTATGGAGTTTAGACTGAGCAATCCTCCCTACAAATGGGTAGAAAATATGGTGATGCTGTCCTCTGCCCTTGCATGTACATATCCGTACCACTTTTCCTAAACAGGCTAGACCTTTTCATTTTACTACAGTTAGAGTGCTATGATTCCATGTTAGCTGCCATGGCAACATTTGGTCATATTTATTTATTTAATGTATATCCTCCTTTTCTCCATACAGGAACCAAAGTGGCAAGGGATCCTGGAGTTTGCACATTAGGAACTGGCCTTTAGCATTCTCAGCTACAGAGCTCTAAGAGCTACACCAAACTACAAATCCCAGGATTCCACAGGATGGAATAATGACAGCCCAAGTAGAATAATAGTGCTATAACTGCATAATGTGAAAAGGGCCACTGCTGCCTATGAGAGTTCTTCCCATGACATATTCGTGCCACAGTAGGCAATGCTCTTGGACCGAGCGGGCAGATGTGCTGGGAATTGGTATTGTCTTTGTGCCAAGGCCCAGGCATGCCAGGAGAGGCCCTGGCAGTGTTTGTTCTGATTTTATTGTTCTGCAATTCTATTCAGAGCTTTGCTAAATTCTTGGCCTGTGCAAGAGCCCTCATAAAGCAAACATAAAGACAGTGCAGTTGACCTCATGGGTAGAATCTGGAGACAAATATTGTCCTATTCACCTTTTCTCATGAGGCAGACAAAGAGGAATTTCAATCAGGTAATGGATATGAGCAAGATATATATATATATATATATATATATATATATATATATATATATATATGACAATACTATTTATTGTCATTGTTGCCATGCCACCAGTCAGCACACCTGACACCTAAACTGGGTCGGTATTATTGAAGCACTGGCATCCATTGCTGGGATGAGGTCAGAATCATTGTCACAGAGGCACAGCAGTATGTAGGCAAAACACAAGGAGTCCACAGCAGGAAGCAACAAACTGGCAGAGAAGTAAGACAGGAAGAAAAACGAGAGTTAATCAATGCAGAGTCCAACAGATGTAGTGAGGAAGCAACAAGGTTGTTTTCTGACTTGCTGGCAACCAACAATGTTAGTCCCAGCTGACTGAAAGCTTTGCCTTAGACGCTGGAGGCAGCGTCCAGGCTGAGGAGGACTCCAAAGCCCATTAACACCTA